>VXBZ01003945.1:7218-182724 GCA_013399135.1 Heliornis fulica
TTTTCCAGTACTCGACCACCTACTCAGTAAAGAGCTTGCTTTCTTCCTGACATCCAACCTGAACCTCCCCTGTCACAGCTTCATGCCGTTCCCTTGGGCTCTGCCCCTGGTCACCAAAGAAAGGAGATTCACTGCCACTCATCAGGAAGTCACAGACCACCGTGAGGTCTCCTCTCAGACTCCTCCAGGTTGGAACAAACCAAGGGCCTTGGGCCTCACCTCACAGGACTTCCCCTCCAGACCCTTCCCCAACCTCCTTGCCCTTCTCTAGACACAGGCCACAGTGAATTTCTGTGAATTTCCTGGGAAGAAAGGAGCAGTGTGAGAGGAGAGGAGCCATTTATCCCACGAGGAATCCCTCCAGGCAGGATACCTGGCTGATGGCCTCTCACCGATGCCCAAGTCAATGTCATGCGTCGCCGTTGGGCGCAGAAGGTGCCACGCAGAGCACCCGGCATTTTGGGGGTTCCAACACGTTGAGGCTCATCCCTTTTCCCCCCCCTCAGGACGCCCTTACCCGCGGGACAGCTCCCACCCAAAGCCGTGACGTTCATTTGGAGCCGGTTTGAGCAGTCACCGGGACCTTCCTCCCGTGGCTTCGCCTCTTGGACTCCTCTCACGGGGCTTTTGCCGCCCGCCCGGGGCCCCGCCAGCTGCGCCGGGGCCGCCAGGGGGCGGTAGAGCGGCGCGGCCCCGGAAGGAGCCGAGTGGCGCGGCGGAACTGGCGCCGGGCCGGGCCGGACCCGCGTGAGAGGCTCCTTGGTAGTCGCAGCCATGGCGGAGCGAATCGAGCAGCGGCTGGAGGACCGCGTCCCGGAGCTGGAGCAGCTGGAGCGGGTCGGCCTGTTCACTCGCCGGGAGATCAGGTGAGGCGGCGCTGGGGGTCCGGCGGAACGGGGAGCGCAGCCGGGCTTCCTCCGCCCGCTGATCCTTCCGTCCATCCCGCAGGGCCGTCCTGAGGAAGGCCTCGGCTCTGGAGTACAAAATACAGCGGAGAGCGCTTCGGAAGGAGGATTTTATTAATTATATCCAGGTAGGCTGCGCGAATTCTCGTGGTAGAGCCAGCTCAGTTAGAACTGTAGTGGTGGTGTAGCTGTCCGCATCGGAAACGGGATGATTCGTGAGGCCTCTCCTCACCGGGTCCCTGGTGTTCGCTGGCAAGTGGTTTAGTGGCACAGGAGGCGGATGAGAGGGACTTCCTTGTTGTGGCCTTTTCCTGTAGTTTTTTGTCTCTTAAAGGATGCAGAGACCTCAGTTCCCTGGTGTGCTGTGCAGATTGTAATTATGATTCGCTTGTGTGTGGTGTTGGAAGTTTGACTCGTGTGTTACAGTTCTAGGAACATGTGGGGTGCTAAGACCTCAAGACTGAAATGTGCAGTACATGGAATGGACATGTGAGTCCATTCAAGCTTCAGTATGCTTTAGGAACGTAGTGATGTAGTTAGAAAATGTAGCTTATGTTTTCTTGGATTTTTTTTTCTCCTTGCTGTTATATGTTTTTTCATTTGTTGTAATTTTTTTTTCCCTCCCCATTCTAGTATGAAATTAATCTGCTGGAACTGATCAAGAAAAGAAGAGCGGTAAGTTTGCCAGCTATTTAGAGTGAAATTGCTTTCTGCCAGTTTTTCTACTGTCATAAAATTAGTGTCTTTTTTTCTTCAGCGTGTTGGATATTCATTTAAGAAAGATGAAATCGAGAACTCTATTCTGCACAGAGTCCATTGCCTCTTCAACCGTGCTACAGGAAAATGGAAAGTAAGTTTGTTTCTTTCATTTGTACTGCAGCTTCAAAGATACTCTTTTGGTATGCTGTGGTGTAAAAATTGATCCCAGATATCACTGCCACCAAATATTTTCAAAACTACTCTTCAGTGTAATAGAAAAACTAAGTAGGTGCATGTTCTTAGAGTTATCAGTAGTTTAGAAGTAGATATTCGTTCGTATCAGATTGTGCACAAATCATGTCTGTGTTTTGGCATGCAAGTTTGATCTGCCCAGTTGTAAGGACTATATGAAGAGAACTTTCAGCTGCTTTAGAAAAAGATTATTGTGATATATCTGATGGTAAAACCTGAAGGATGTGCCTTTGGAGCCATCACACTGAGCTTATTGCGTTCAGTGTAACACATTTGATTGGAGAGACTATGAGAATGTGTCTTGAGGTGGGTCAGTTTTCTTCAGATGTTTTGGAGGAATTTGAAGAGCAAGATGGGAAGGAGAAAGGGAATTTAGGATTCAAAATACCTTCTTTCTGTGTGCTGATTTGTCATAACAAAGGTATATTGTTTGTCAACATGTGCTTGCATTAGTGTAATGTTGATTCTTTCCCCCATTTGTTTCCAACAGGAAGATCTCCAGCTTTGGCTTTCACATGTTGCATTTTGCAAGCAGTGGGTGAGTGTTCAAAATGTTAGTCTTACCTGATTTGAAATACTGAATTGGGACTTTATCAGGCATCTGGAACTTGAATAAGTGGTAATAACATGCTCTGACACTGACATAATGTTGATAGTATTGCTGGAACTGCATGGGATTCTCACTGATGTCGGTAAGCATAGAATTTGACTCAGAGTGAATTAGCATGAAATGTGATGCTTGGAGATGGCAAATGTGAGGCTAATTTTGTTGAATCTGGAGTTCCATTTGGTTTGTGAGAATCATAATATTGGTCAGACCTTCTTAGGAATGAATGGATCATCTGGCTGAAGAAATGTTTTGAACAAAATAATGTATCAATAGTGGCTATGCTGAAAAGTACAACGCTGGAATTCTGTGCTTTATAAACTTATCTGTGTAAGTCTTCATATTATTAGTAGCATTTAGTTGTAGTCCTTCCCATTCTGAAGAAAACGACCATGTAATGCAAGCAGATGAAGAAAAATAAGGCTTTGACCTCAAAAATAAACTGGGTTTGTGACTTAGGCAACATTAGCGTTAATTGTGTAGTTCAGAAAGGTTTGAGTTAACTATGCTTGTCTAGTCTGGAAATGTTTGAAAGCTGGTCAGTATTGAACAAATATGAGAAACTTCATAACTGAAAATAAAGTAGCAGAGAAACTTTTTTTTCCTGTACAATTGCATTTAAACTTGTAACTTTTCATAATGAAACTTCAGTGCTGGTGGGTCAGTTCAGTACTAGAGTGGGTAAACTGAAACTACTTCTTTTACAGAATGCAAAACATCAACTTAGTAAGGTGTTTTCTACCATGTTGGCCATTCATCCCAATAAACCAGGTAAACAAAACTATGGTGATTGCTGCATAATGACTGAGTCTGGATTGTTTAGAGATGTTGAATACTCATGACTGCTTTTTGACTTGAAGACGTACTAATTGGATCTGTCACTATAGCAAATTAAGCTGCCTGGATCTGCTTGGCTTTTAGTCCTTTAACTCAGTTTTTACATGGGAGATAATCAGTCTTACTCCATTGCTGAGCTCATGGATTATGTTGGGGTGGGTTCATGGGACAAACCAACCTGTGCATACTGGAGAGCACTTCAAAATGGATTATTGTGGTTAGCCATTTGCTTTGACTTATAATGAATTTATTTGTATTGTCTGTTGCAGCACTGTGGATTATGGCAGCAAAGTGGGAAATGGAGACACAGCTTTCATCAGAAAGTGCTAGGCACTTGTTCCTTCGTGCTTTACGCTTCCATCCAGAGTGCCCAAAGCTTTATCAAGAAGTGAGTTTCTGGTTTTCTTCTATGCCCAATTAGTTGATCAGTCAGAGCAAACCAGCATGTTTCTCAGATCAGTTTGAGAAAACTGGAAATAACTTGTTTCCCATTCAGTGGGGAAATAGTGTCAAAAAGACTTTAAAAAGATCTACTTTTGTACATTTGGTAGCATTTTTCAGTTGTTTAACAAATCCTGTACTGATATATGCAAAGTGAGGAGTTTGCACTGTGTATAGTTGTGTCATCATTCCCTCTTAAAATAGTGTAAACTCTGCTAGGTCATAGTTCTCCAGATTAGATCTGGCATCCCTAGCCTTTGCTGTGGATCATGGCTTTCTTTGAGATCAAGTTAAGTTTTAAAGAATGAGTATGAAGTGTTAGTTTCTGAGTAAATATGTAGGGCAGGTAGATATATGCACACACTTACAAACTAAGGCTCTCAGACATAGATGGGATGCTGGCAAAATCCTGACTTGTGGCTCCTCAGATAGAGCTTGTTTTACTGTTTGTGTGGACTTAGATATTTTGCAATTTATCCCCATCCCCACAATAATTCCATTTTATTCTTTCTTGCAGTATTTCAGAATGGAGCTGATGAATGCTGAAAAACAGAGGAAGGAAAAGAAAGAGTTTGAAAAAGCAAAGATGGACCTGGTAGGTCAACTAAATTTAATTAAGAGATATTGTCTGGTTGCCCATCACACATTTGGTGCATGGTTTCAAGGGATCCATATGAATGGTTTGAGAACAGCTTGGAGGAAATTTTTGTTTGTGGCCTGTGCCTGTGTTCAAGCTTTTCAAGTGTTGTATGATGCTCATCTCAAATTCTTCATATGTTGATTTTTCTTTACATTTGTAAAATCTTTTGTGACATCCCTCATCTTGAAAGTTAATAGTAACTGGATTCCTTTACACTTAATATTAACCTTAGTATCTGTTATTTCTCTATAGCTGCATAAGTTTAGATAGATAAATAAATCATACCATGTTTGTCCATGTTTGCAAAAATGGCACCTGAGAGGGGTAAACAGTTCTTTTCAGTGATGTTATGCTTGATATTTCAGGGGGAATTCAGTTATTCTGAAGACATTCTCAATGGGGAAATGGCTCGCATCATCTACAGGGATGCTGCTCAGAAAATTAAAGGTGATTTAACGTTTCTTGTACTTACACAATAGGAAAATTGTCACTCAGTATGTAATACAGATAAGACTTTGCTCCAGTGTACACATCAGGATATTTAAAAAAATATTATTTCTTCAGTGCTAAATTATGCTGAAGAATAAATTGATAGCGATTGTAATTCTGATTTCATAACAATTCTATAGGTTGACACCTCCTTTGGGATGAAGTGGGAGAGATGCTGGGCTTGCAGTCTCAAAACTGTTTAACAAAACAAAGGGAGGACAGTTCAGAATGATTCACCTATTTGTTTTCCTGTTTGCTAAATATTATTATATCTCATAAGCATCTAGCACTGGTGACAAAGAAGTGAGATTTCAGACTATAATGGATCAGTTTAGATGATTTTAAATTAACCAGGCTTGGTGAAATTCACCCATTTTATTGAGAGAATTGGGTACCATAACTGCAAAGCAATAGCAAATACCTTTGAGAAACCATGGTAGATGTTGGAAGACAGTGGTCAAAATTCAACGTTGAAAAGTAGATAGGGGAAAGGACATTAAAGGAATTTACAGAAAGAGCTGGCTTAATTTAAATTCCTGGTGAAATTATTCAGTAGGTATGCAAATGGCTTATAGATTCCTAAAAATAAGGAGGTGAGTCATGGCTGATCAGTGAATAATTATGTCAAGTCATGTCACTTGGCATTCTCAAGTTAAGTTACAGAGATACAGGATGGGTGGCTGTAATTCATTGACACACACTGTGGAGTCAAAGGAAGAAGTAGAGGAGCTGGTGGTTGAATTTGCAAGTGGAACCAAGCTGGAAGGATCTGTAAGCGTGTATATGATCTATAGAAAAGAAAAGGGTATCTGTGGACTTGTTACCTGTGTCTTGACAAAAGCTTGAAAGGATACAGAAGTGTAGAGTGTGCAGTGGGTGTAATATTCCACTTGATTGGTTTTTTTTTCTCCTCTTGAAATGTAGGTGTTGAGTTTCATCTGGCTGTGCTTTCTATTGCAAAGCTCTTTGACTTCACCCAAGATTTGCAAAAAGAAATTCTTGAAAGGTGAGGCTTTGATTTGAGGTTTTCTTTAAATTACTTTGTTCTATTTTTTTAAGAAACTTGTTTTCATAATGTCTGTAATTTATAGTGGGATGACAGGTTAACAGCCAATGGCTGTTCATCTAGGGAAGCACAGTGTTAAGGCCTATGGGAACTCTTAAAAACAGAACACGAGGCAAGCATGCACTTCAGAAAGGATTTTTATATCTTAAGAAGCTTTGAGAAGCTGCTAAAAAAAAATAAATGAAATACAGTTGTTGCTGATAATTACTACATGTAGTTTCTGTAGATTTACTGAAGGAAATGTGGATTTCCTTAGTATACTTTGTGGTTCTTTTCTCAAAATGTCTCTTGTTACTGCAGAATACCCTTATTAAACAATAAAACCAAAATAGGCTAATATTTTTTATTTCTCAGATAGGTAAAATGTTTTTTCTCTGGCATTTGATTACTCAGAAAATAAATACACTTCTATAGCCATGTAGCAACCTTTCTAAACACAGTGTGCCAAAGCAGAATGGTGCTTGAGGGGTGTCACAAACGTGGTGTGTTAGTTTGCAGACCAAGTATGCTGAGGATCCTCTTACGTGGGACTACATGGCCCGTCGTGAGCTGGAGCTGGGGTCCCAGCAGTCCACAGAGCGCACTACGAAACAGATGAAAATATCTGAAATGACCCAAAGAGAGGAACGATGCTGTGCAGTCTTTGAAGAGGCTGTGAGAGCAGTCCCAACAGGTGAAATGTTTAAAACATAATTTTTTTCCTGGTATTTTAGCATACTGTGTACTGTAAGAGTTTTGACATAGGTGTTGGCAGGCTCTGTCAAACCTTAGAGATGGCAAGCAGGTTTTAGATGCTGCCTTTTGGGGATTTATTTTATGGGTTATTTGGGTTATCTTCCATTTATGCTCAAAAGCATTTAAGCACTTGAAGGAGCCATTTAACTGAAAGTGCATTTTATTGCTCGTTTGTTTTTATTAATGTGATTTAACCAACATGGAGAGTAGAAGCCCAAAGATAACAGGTTTGCAAGTTGAAAACAGAACATTTCCTATATCAAGGAAACAGTAGAACTCAAGTATATTGCTGGTTAGCTGTAAGTAATGTTTTTGAGTTGCCAGGGGAGTGGACATCCAACTTCAATATCTGGCATTGTCCTTACTCTCCAGGGAGGCTATCAAGGGGCTGTCTGTGGAGTGGACTCAAGCTTGCTGCTTATATATCCTTTGAAAAGAAGGATTTTCTTACTTGCTCCTGCAGGCCCATTGAAAACTGCAGGCAAAGGGTGCACTGGTCATCAATAGTTGAGGCCTCAGCTGGACAAAGAGCTTGATGCTCTTTAGAAAGAGTCACTGGCTGCAGCTACACTGGGCAGCTGCTTTTAAATGTTCGTGTTGGAAATATAGGGCCTTTATATACCACGTTTTAAAGCAAAGTTGGCATTAACATGGTGATTTGATTCTGTATATTTCTTAAAGACAAACATTTGTGTCCAACTGTTGTCATTCTATAAAGTGTGATATTATGCTTTTGATTCTGCAGAGGACATGTGGAAATGCTTCATCACTTTTTGCTTAGAGAGATGTAACAGGAAAACCAACAGCGAAGAATTAAAACAAAAGGTAAGGGCTTATTAGGAAATCATAGTAATAAGTCATCCCTTTTACTGCTGGTGTGATCTTTAAGACAAGGAACAAGTTTATTTTGACACTTTATCAGAAATACTTGCCTGCAGCTATAATTAAAAATCATTTAGTCTCCATCTGAGGGGATCACTTTTACTGTCAGGCTGCACATGGCCTGTCTGAACATGAGTAACTTGGGCATTAACCAGTGTGTCAGTATACAGTGACCTCTTTGGAGGGAAGGTAAGAGTGCAGCCTAGTTAATGGCCACTGCCAGTCCTGCAAACCTGTGCTTGTTCAAAGACAGGTGTGAATTAAAATGACCCTCGCAAATAAGTCTGAGTAAAGTTTGTTGCTGGCAGTGGGTACTTTAATCATGCATCTGTGCTCAAGTGTGACTCAGTGAATAATAATACTGTGCAATTTGGTTCCCTTTTAATAAACAAAACCACATTGCTATGCTGTTCTTTTGTTCCATAATGAAGCATTGTAATTCACATGCTCTTTCTTAATTTCCCCTTTATCTTGGCTTGTATGCAGGTACTGAAAGCATTAGATATATCATTTAAGTGACAGGTTGTTAAACCAATACAGTGGGCTTCTTGTAGTGCTGGGATCTGGTATATGCAGGAAACAGGCCTATTTTATTTATTTTTTTCTTGGTTCTAGAGGCTGGAGAGGACCCTCAGTGTGTTCAACAAAGCCCATGAGTCCAGCTTGCTGCCAGAATCTCTATATAAGCAGTGGGTAAGAGTTGATACAGAAAAATAGACTGTGAGACTGACCTGCATTGCTTTACTGTTTTGAGTAGATAAAAAGGCTCAGCAATGTTGTGTTCAAGGCCTTGCTTTTTTTTAAGAAGGTATTGTAAACCTGTTGTGGTGATTAGCTGTATTTGCTGGGTTTTAGCTTCAACTATTACTGGAGTCCAACCTCTTTGAGAAGGCTACAGAGGTGGCAGAAGCTGCAACTAAGCACTTCAGCCTGTCAGTGGAAGCGTGGCAGATGAGGCTGCAGGTGCTGATCCAGCTGAAGAGTGATGATGTGACCCAGTGTTTTGAAGAAGCCATCAAGCATGTGAAATCTCAGGTTTGTGTTGGTTTTATGGCCTTGCATGGGTTAGTCTTGGTCTGGAAACCTTTGATATTTATTTGAGGGATTTTTTTTCCCTTTACAAGGTATTCAAAGTTTCTAACCATTTTTAAGGTCCAAATTAAGAATTTGACATTTCATGTGCACATTGCATTCAGGAGCATTAGGGAGTTGCAAATTCACTTCATGTTCACAGTTTTAAAGTCTGAATGCTCACAAGTGACATTTTGAGTACTACTCTAGCAGTCAGCTGGTATTCTTTGTCCTACTTGAAAAAGGTCTCTCCTCTGCTGTGCTGTCCTGATGTATTGTTTGCATGTGTTGTATTTCAAGCACGCTGTGTGCTCTCTTTTCCATTTCAAACCCTGAGCACAAGGAGTGAGGAGACAAGGAGGTGTTTGCTTCTTTCCTCCTTGTTCTCAGAAGTTACCTTCGTACTGTGGTGTTCAGTGAGAGCTCTCACATCCCTGGCAACACATGCAGCTGTCTGGCTAAGTGGCATTTGCCCTGTGAGGGCAGAAGGCAACAAAGTGATTTCAGTGTGCATCCCTAAGTTGTCTTTTCTAAAGCTACATCTAAAAGGACATTTTTTACAACAGCTGTAACACAACCTGGTGGATGTGTTTCTTTGCTTCTGTAAATAAGTCACTGTGATTCAGTCACTTAATTTATGTGCTTAACTTGTAGGGCACTGTGATGTTATGGACCCTCTGGGTGGAATGGAGTGAAAGCACAAACAGCAAGGAAGAAACAGAAGCTCTTTACCAGGTACACTTGGCTAACAGAAATGTATTTTTTGATGGTGGTGTGCAAGTAAGCAGGAACAGTGTGTGTGGACAGGGCAGTTCTTCAGGGATGGGTGGATACCAAAGAATTTAAGGTAACAGGGTGTATGTTACCAAAACTCAGTTGTCCTCATAAGCACAAATGTTGTCCCCATGGTTTTAAGACATCTAGGTGTTTGCAAGCACAACCAGCAGTAGTCTCTTACTTGTCTTTTACTTTGTTCTAGAATTTGTTGCCTTTTAATGTTTGGTGTGGTTTTAATTTGTTTTCCTTTTAAACTTGCAGAGATCATTACATGCCACAACTCCTGCTGAATCTGTGACTATGAAAGAAAAGTATCTTGACTGGACTTATAGAAATGGTGGTTATAAGAAAGTTAGAAGAGTCTTTACCAGGTGACAAATAAAACCCCCAAACCTGATTATTCTAGGGCATATGGTAAAAGGCTTGAAGTCTAAACTTACTTATGTTTTTACTTCAGCCTGTGTGAGAATCGTCCATTTTCACTTGACTTCTTCAAGAAGATGATCCAAATAGAAAAGGAGCAAGTAAGTTGTTGAATATCCAGTTGGTGCCTTGTATTTGTAAGATACACTTCTACCTTTAGATTTAAATAGGGAACAGAGGGATTGTAATATAATTAGTTTGTTATCAGTTCATATTTGTCTTCTAAAGCTGATGTACAATATGTAGTACAAAACCAAATTCTGTGGTCTTTGGCAGGGTGTCTGTGTGATTACCATGACTCCCTGCTTTTGTAAGTATCTAATCAAGCTGCAGATTAATTTCTGTGTAAAATAAATGACCTTTTAATGTCTTCGTTAGGAATCCTGCAAAATATTTCATCTGAGAGAATACTATGAACGTGCCTTGAGAGAGTTTGGATCAACAAATTCTGGTAAGGAGAATTTTGTTTGGGGTTTATTTATTCAGTGCTGCCTCCTATTTCCATCAGTTTCAAAAGGTGGCCTGTTTGTTCTGCCCTTGTGATCGCTGTCATGCAGAGGGGTGCTTGCATGTGTCATTAAGCAGGTGAGACTGCAGTAACCCTCCACTTTAAGTCTGGGGTCATTGTTCATGGTGGGATGGTGTCAGCAGAATCACCAGCAAAGAAGGTTTTAACACTGGCTGGCATAAGAAATGTGCATTTTGGTTTTGTGAACAGTATGGCTCTCTTTATATAATCAAGATTAAAGTATTTCTTTTCAGAAAGTAAACAGCTCAATTATTACTGCATCATTTCCTAAGACATCACTGTTCAGCCTGGAATAGAACTCGGGCTTTTGGCCCTCAAGGGGCAGGGGTGTAGTTTCACAAAGAGCTCAGTGTTAACATTATGGATGCTTGCAAAAAGAGAGTTAGTGTTGATAGGTTTGTTAAGTAATATCCAAGCAAAATCTAAACAGAACTTTTATTTTTCCTTTCAAGATCTCTGGCTGGATTATATCAAAGAGGAGCTAAGTCATCCCCAAGGCAAACCAGAAAATTGTGGGAGCATTCACTGGCGAGCAATGAAGATGTTGCAGGGAGATCTGGTGGAAGACTTTGTTTCCAAATACACTTTATTGCAAACTGGACATTTATGAAAAAAAACTCAGAACATGACAGTGTGGACTTTTTTTTTTAACCTTCTTTATACAAAGGTCTCCAAGGGTATTCTTTGTTGAGACTTCTAAGGACAAACTCATTCTCTTGCCTAAACATTCAGCTGGAATAGTTATAATGCATCAGCTTTTACACTCGAAAAGCACATAAACGCACAGAAAATCCCATGAGAAGTAGAAGTTTGAGAGATCTTCATATCACTGAATAACAAAAACTGGAGAAACAGTCTGTAAAATTACAGTATTTGTTGTTCCTAGCCTTGAAGTCATCTGTAATCCTCTCTTCAAAACAAAAAACAATCTTGGCAGCTACCTTGCATTGGTGTTTACTGTAATTCTGAGTGACAAATGACCTTGATGTGACATTAGAAAATTCTGAACAACACTGCAACTTTCCACAGTACCTGAAAAGTGGGTAACAGTTTTCTGAGACAGTACTGTTCTTGGCTGTTTCCAGAGCAACATTTTCCCATGCCAAACTTATTAAATTGGCATAAATGCTATCCTTATAGAGGATGCCTGGGGAAAGTACAGGAACATATGGCTTTGGTTCTTTATTCCAGTTTCCCAGGACTGGTGATGTCATGACAAGACAGAGAAATACTTCTAAGTAGATTTTTCATACAAGTAGAAACTGCAGCTCCTCTCAAGCAATGTATTCCAGTAGCTTTTGACTAAGTGGAAAGGAGAGCTGGAGCAACAGCCTTTAGGGATTGCCCCTTCTGTGAAGTGTATCCTGCTTTGTCTTTACCAAGCTTTTAGCCTGGCCATCTTCTGCCTCACCACTGTTTCAGCTGTCCCCTATCTGGCATCGTGTTTTCCCCTCTGGTAATCATACCTTATACCCAGTCTTCCCTGAATCGCTCATCCTGCATCTTCAGTTGCTTTTTGCTATTTCAGTTGCACAAAAAGCATTTGAAGTGCAAAGTTTGCATTTGGGAGATTTTATTTTTATTTTAGTTGGTTGGGGGGATTGGTTTGCTTTTATTTAAGCACAGCTGCTACCTCCAGCACTTGTGGAAGTAGGACATTTCTCTGTCCGTGCTGCAGCTCTGTACAGAACTTTGCCCCTCCCCTCCTTGCAGTGGTGTTGAGTGATGGGTGTTTGTGGATGGAACACCAACTAGCCCACACAGGTTCTTCCCATCTCTTAATGCTTACAGCTCAAGGTCTGAAGCATCTCTCTCCTTGGGCAAAATGAAGCCACAGAGCCTAGAGGGAGATTGATACTATACAACTTCCAAAGTGTGTAGGTGCTCTTGGGTCTCTGTATCTCCACGGTTTTGTCTCCCATTGTTTTAATTGCCCGTTACTGCCCCATTTCCTCGCTGATTGGACACAGTTCCAGCAGCGATGGAAGAAGTTGGATGCTCAGAAGGTTCTGTAGGTCCGGCGGACCCGCGTCGTGCACACAGGCTGCAGCGCCAGAAGCCGCCGCGCTGCCCGCTGGGCCTCACTTCCCGCCTCTTTCCCGGCCGGTGTCGCACTGACCCCGCGGTCAGCGAGCGCCGATGAGCGGCCGATACGGTCACCGGGCGCGCAGTTCGCCGCCCTTCGTCGCAGGCCGCCGGCCTGACAGTGTCCGTAGGCGCCAGCCGCCTGCAGAGCAGACGCAGCTGAGGGGCCGAGCGGCTTGGGCCGGGGCGGAGCGGGCGGAAGGCACGACCGTCTCCTCACAGCACCCCCGCCCCGCAGCTGCCGGCGCAGCTGGCGGGAGTGCCACCTCAGCAGGTGGGGTGGGCTCCAGCGGGACGGGTGTGACCGGGCTCGCTTCCCCCGTACGGCCCGGGAGGGCGGTGGAGGCGGCGGGGCCCGCCGGAGCGGGCTTGCCCGAAGCGTGCGGCGCTCGGCAGCAGGATCGGCCTCAGGCGGGCGGGTCTGGCGCGTCGATCTTCCCGCTCCTACCGCCTCGGGCAGGGGGCTGCCGTTAGCGAATTCAGCTTCGCGTAGTGGGAGTGGCGGGAATCGGTCATCCTTTCCTCTCCCTTTGGGGGTGTGAAGCCAGTTGAGGTGTTGCCTCCCGCTTTCAGGTGCGCACCTGACGGCTTTCTGCAGCTCCTCAAGGCAGCTGGGGGGCCAGGCCCTCCACTGTCTCCCTGGCACGTTGCTCACACGGGGTGGTGGGTTCATAGGCCTTGGTTCTCATTCACTCCTGGTGTCATCGTTCCCCCTGCAGCTTTCACAGCCTGCTGCTCTTCCCAAACGGGCCCGCTGTTTTCCCAAAGCTCTGGGTGGCAGCTGGATTACAGCCGAGATGGAGGAAACCTGCAGTTCTGTGTCAGCTGCTGCCGGGGGTGACTGATGGCAGCGGCAGGATGAGCCATCCCTCGGCAGGTTTGCTTTCTGAGGTGAAAGCCTGTCTGGTTTAAAACATCTGATTCCTCAAGGGAACAAACGGGTCATGCTCAAGGGTTCCAAACCACTCAAACGTAGTAGAAGTTGTAGGATCATTGCAGAAGAAATTAATGAAAGGTGCTATTGGAGTCTAATGTCTTGCAGGTGATGGCTGCTGCCATGAAGTCTGCAAGCCTTGAGCAGAAACAGCTTCCTAATGAGACAAAAATTATCACCTGGAAGCCCAGAGAAGGTAAGCCTAAAATATCAGCACAAAAGGCAGACAGGGGGTAAGAATTTATACTCTGTTTGAGGGAATACATTTCAAACTCTTTGGTAATGCATAGGAAGTACCTCTTCAGTTGCTACATTACATTATTTTCATGTAAATGTTTAGGTGCAAGAATAATTAATGCAACAAAAGATTTTTTTTAACAATCCAGAGCTGTGTTTTTTCAGCATACCTATTTTTAAAAAATACCAATGAGTGAATGTGGCAAAACAAGACTGTTGGGTCCTTTGTCCTAGTTCAAAGAGTTCTTTTCCAACAAGTTTGTGAAGATGTGTGTGGAAAGATCCTGACTTGGGCTTGCATCATGGTATTAACCCATGTCTGATCTTCCAAAGCATCTGAAATCTGAAGTAGCACTGTGATGATATGTATGTCAGAAAGTACATGCATTATAATTAGACTAGTAGCCAGTGTATTTGTATGCCTGTCTGAATTATTGCATGCTAATCATTTAATTGTTCCTGTTTAATTCCTGAGTATCTCTATTGGCTTTTTCTGTTGGCTTTAGAAGGCTTGATAAAGAGTACTCCAGATGTTCTTGATAATGAGTCAGAAGAAGGTGAATTCCCTGGTATCTCTGACAATGGAAATGTTGCCGGTGGCTCTCCTGCTGACTCTGACCATATACATCTTGACCAGGAAGATTGGGGTGATGAAGTCTCTAGTATGTCTGAGGCTGTAACTTTTCCAGAGCTGCAAACTGCTTCTGTGTATGGAGTGGAGGACTGGAATAAAGAATTAGAGGATGCTGGTTACATTTGTTATGGTGAGTACAAATTTACTTGTGCTTCATTTTTTTACTTTTAGATAGTATGTGATTGGAAGCATAGGAGCTTTGCAGGACATGTTTAAATAACTCTGTTCTATTTTGGGAAGCAGATTTCGTTGTTGACCTCATGGATTTGTAATGCATAATTTTGTTGTAAAATACATGATTTACAGGCAGCATTGTGAAGGTCACATGAAACTCTTGGTTGAGCACTTGAATTCTTGAATTCTTAGGGAGTGGAATGGTAAGGAGAGGAGTTGAATGTGTCTTGAGTTTATCTGGGGAAGTTATGCAGGTAAATGTACACAGAGTGCAAAATGTAACTTTCTTTGTGTAAACGGAGATTTTCCTTTCCTTCAAGAAAATTTATCCAGGCTGTACACCACAGTGCCCCTCCAGAGCATGGGGTTCTTTGGAGGGGAGCAGTGCTGTCTCCCTACTGGACATGGTTTGTTGTTGCTTCTGTAGTTCAGGGGTTTTTGTTTGTTTGGGTTTGTTGTGGGTTGGTTTGGTTTTTTTAAAGCCTGATTCCCCTTAAGTGATTGTGCATGTTATCTATCCCAAGGACGGGGATGGCAATGGATAGAAGCAGTTTCATCTGCATCGTTAGAATCATATTAATCCTGTTTAATGGTGGCTCATGTTGAACTGAGAGTTTGTCTTCCATTTGCTAGGATGTATGGTAGGACAGAACAAGGGGATGGAGTTTAGCCAGAAGTGGTGACCTGCTGTGTCTTTGTTGAGGTAGAGTAGTACATTTCCATTTTCTTCTCATTAATGTGTATCTTGTATAACTAATACAAACACTCCTTTCTTTGCTTAGGAATTAAGCTGAGAATTGATAAGTCCATAAATGATTATTTATTCAAGTTCCATTGTTTGGTACCAGAAGGAAGCGTGGAAGATTTTGCAACCTTCCTATAAAATAGTTCTAAATTAAAAATGGAAATAACAGCATTTTTTTCACACTGATTAATCTGAGTAGAAGGCTAGTGTTGGGGTTTCTTTTTTATATGTTTCACTCTCTTCCACCCTGAGCTTTTTACTTTCTCAACGGTGTAAATTTAGGGAATGTCTTGAAATTTTTTATTGAACTATCACAAGTTCTTTTCCTTTATTTATCTAACTCATACCTAACTGTAGTTTAAGCTCTTCAGATCCTCCCAAACTTAGTTGAAGGAAGCTGTGATTCTGTGATTTGAGTGCTCGTGAAGAAGGATACTGACTACAAGTGTCTTGAGTCATTAAAATCGAAAAAACACCCACATTTGGTGTGTCATTTTATGGCTTTTAAAAAAACTTTTTTAAACCATTTGCTTTGGGGGCTTGTTTGGCAGTGCTACTGGAAAGCTGTTGCGTGTGTGTACTGTGTTGGGTCCTCTGGTGCCCCACACTCTGGGCTTTTCATTTGCTCAGTCCTTTCAGTGTCTGCTGGCTACAAATCTTTTGCTTCTGTTAAAGGGCTTCTTGTGCTAGCTTCAAGAAATAACTGGTTGCCTGGGCTTTACTGTAGTCTAGTGTAAATGTGTTGGAGAACTTGCTTTTATAGGACCTCATCCTTCCATTCTGTCCACTGACCCATGTCTTAAAGGGTTAGGAGGGCTCCTAATTGGGATGTGGTTATAGAAACAGTAGGAATGGGGAGGGGACATAAAAGTAATGGTTTCACAAGCCTTTTATGCATGGAGAAAATGAAGAAATGTGTGAATCCTAAGAGCTGGTGTGGGATGCTCTAAATCCAGGTGCATCATTAACTTTCTGGAAAACTGTTTTGTCTCTGGGCAAGAACCTTCCTTAAAATAAAGAGATTGCCAAATTCAGCTTTCTGTTTGTGCTGTTCATAGGTCAAATTCATGAGTGCAGACATCTTAGATGGCAATAATGAACTGGAAGATGCTCTAGACATTCACAACTCACTGCTACACTATGCTACTAGTTTTTGAAGTATCTCCTATGGTTTAAATCTTTTTTTTTTTTTTAATCTTCTTTAGATGCTGATGATTTCTACTGTGCAAGCTTTGAGGAAAATAATCTTTTGATCTCAGACTCGTGGCAAAAGTATTCATTTTACAACCCGGAGTGTCACCATGTGCCTTCCCTTTCTTTTACTCCACCAGTTAGAATGGCTGAGATTGGCCAGTTTGATGATGCTGATGAAGAGGTTGACCCTGGTCAAAACTTTAGCTTCTGAGTTGGATTATGTTCTTCACCAGTTGAGTCATGTCAAGTCCTTTGGCTTGCTTGCAGAGTTTATAAGGCCAGGAATGTGACACCACCTCTGAAGTTTTGCTTAGACTGCTTCTGAGCTGTTTGTAAATCGACCACACTTGACCTCTGGAAACAAGAGTGTAGGTGCTGGCTGTAAGGAGTCAATGCATTTCTGGACTTGTTATTCATGTTACATAGATCTGTTTCTAATTTCTAAGCTCAACTTGCCAAGCTTTTGCCTGTTTTGACATGCTGATCCCAGTGTGTCGATGCAATTAGTTTTCTTTCCTTTTAATTTGATGCTGTTAGATTGGTTTGGACAGCTTTAAAAACTCTTCCAACTTCTCTGTTGTATTACAGTATTGCAGTTTGTTATCCCATATCTAATACCAGTGTTTGATAAAATTAGCCATGACACATACAGAGTGAGTTGTTCTGGTTTTATTTTGATGTGCTTTGGTATGAAGAGTTATAAATCTCTGATACACATTCTGCAAATACACACAGATTAGGGCCTGCTGCACCCAACAAGAGTGCTGGGTGCTTAAGACTGCCTCCCAACAAAAGTTTCTCCTCCTCAGACTGTGGTGGTTTGACCCTGGCTGGAGGCCAAACTATCACCTAGGTTGCTCTATCACTCCTCTCTTCAGTTGAACGGGGAGAAAATATCTATCGAGAGGCTCAGAAGTGGAGATAAGGACAGGGAGAGATCATTCTACAATCAGTGTCAGGGGCAAAACAGACTCAACACAGAATAAAGGAGAGAAAACAATTTCAATTATTATACCAGGCTACACACAGAGAGAAAACAGAATCAGATAATAAGTAGGGTTTTTTAAATAATCTGATGTATAAGACTGAAATAGTTTGTGCATTAGCTTGGAAGGAAGAACTGATGACACAGTGATACTTGCTTACTCTCTTCCTTGAGAGCAGAGGACAAGAGCTCTGAAGAGTCTCCTGGTACCTTACAGTTCTTGGTTCTTAGTACCTTACAGACAGTCGAAGCAGAGAGGAACCCTGATGGTAAGGTTGCAAGAAAAGGGGCCTATTCTTTTATTCCTGTAAAATGGAGTGATCTGGGGATCAGTATTTCCATCAAAACTTACTCTGGCACGCTTCCAGAACGGAGAGTCTAACCAACTTCTTTCCTTGCAAGGCAGGAAAGCTCTAGCTGTGCTCTCTGAGGCCTTGAGGCTGGTTTTTGTTCTGTGCACTGCTGTGTATCAGAGAGAGGGGCTGCTCTTCCAGGCCTGCATTATTTAGAACATGCACTTGGCTCTGCTGAACACCAGTGAGAACTGACTACCCCCAGTTTAGCAGGTGTGGATATCTTGTGGTTTCTCTAAGAAAATGGGAATGAAGCTATGAGCATAACTAAAACTGATTATTCATCAGCTGGAGCAACACTGTTGCATTGTGTTTATAAATGCAATATTAATAAATATAAACAGATTACTCTTGAAGTATACAAGTAAATTGTAAAAGTTCTGAGCTTCTTTTCACAGGCTTCAGTTGTACACGGCCAGGCTGAACACTCCCCTGCAGAGGGCAGCAGAAAGTTGTCTACCCCACGCTGCGTGTTTTCATCTGGACTGTTTCACCAGCAAGTGTCAGATGCCCGGGTTGGCTTTCTAACGTTGATAGCAATTTAGATCTTTGCTCTGCATACCGTTAGTGATCCCCAGTGAGACTGATTCATGGCCCTGATTAGTTTTTAATTTTTTTTTATTTCACTCTGAAGTTATACTTACTGGACTGAAAAATTTCTCCCATGGCTGAGAAAAGAACATAATTTGACTTTAGTCTTAATAGATTTTTTTTGTTTGTTTTTTACTATGCTTGGGGGAGATGTCCCACTGTATTTAATAAAGACAAAACTAACAGAATTGTGGCAGAAAATCTGCCTTTTTTTTTAAGAATTCCTTTAAAAGGATAACCCAAAAGTCTTTATAACATAGATTGATTTTCTTATTGATGTTTCCAAAATTCCATCAATACCTAAGTCTTCAAATGAAATTTATTATTTCAGCCTGTTTCTTTAATTATAGGCAGCCTTGCCTATCTCCACTGTCTTATTATTTGAGGAGAAATTGTCTTGAGTGGCTGCCTTGTCAAGCTGTTTGTATTTTCAGTGATTGTAAATTTAAGAGTTTTCAGTTTCCCTTTAAGGTTAACACTGACACCACCCCTGCTGGCATTGGAAAAAATGATATGAGGATTTTACAGCAGAGATGTATTGTGCTGTCTGGAGATACATTGGCAAATGGAACTTTGTTCATCTTGGCCCTGTGTATTAGGGAAGGGGCTTAATGTAAAGCTTGATCTGAATACTCTCAAACTTCAGTGGGATTAGAAAACCAGATGCAGACTTCTCAGAAAACATCTCCCTGGAAGGATTTGAAACCCAGCTCACGGATTCCAATGTTTCTGCACTACAGAGTGTTTTGAATTCCACTGTGAATGTTGCACTGAGCCTGTTTTGTGTTGACACAAGCATGTCATTCTAGGCAAGAATATGTTGCAATTAAAACCAACATAAGGTAACACATGAGCCAACAATTCAAAAAGGGCATCAACCCTTCAGCTTGCTCAAATTATTGGAGGTAAAACGGTCCCATTACAGGTCCAAGATCGTAAATATTTTACAAGAAACACAAATCAGCTGGAAAATTTATCAGAAGTGTCAAAAGATTTCTCATTTAAATGAGTGTATATCTCTAACAAGATTTCTTCCTTCAACACCTGCAGTATAAGGTACCTTTCAAAGGACAGAAGGCTCTACTCCAGGTTAATGTGCTTGTTGGCTTTATGGTGTAGCATAATATGGTGACTCAGAAGGAAACGTGGGTACACCTCTGAAGATGCCCTTGCATCTTCTCATTATTTCTCCATTTTACAGGTAGAGATAATGATATCAGCCAGTTCTCTGAGCAAGGAATTTTGTCTAAAGCATGAGGTGTTAAAACACCAAAACAGAGTATTGCATTTTCTTTGAACAGCCCAGCAAAGAAAACCCTGTTTTGGGTGCGTGAGTTGTTTCCTTTGAGATCTACAGGGAATGATTTGCCAGAGGAAATAATTGAAGGAAATGTGTTCATATTTCCTGCTGATAAGATACAGCCTTTAATTCATACATCAGATTGAGATAGTGGTTTCTTGCTCTTACATAACCACAAAATCCAGCCCATTTTAGTGTCTTTTAAAGATGCTAGTGCTTGACTTGTTTTGTCTTTTAACTGCGTGTTTTACTCTTAAGCTGAGAAAATGCCTCCACTGTTGAGGGGACTGTAAATAATTTCACAGAGTGGTTGAAAAACGCTGATGGCAGCAGCTCCTCCTGACCATCTGCTGCTTCCAAGGACACCAGTGTAAATCCCATGGTAACAAAGGTCATTTTGTGAAGCTAGTGGGTGAGTCTGTAGGCACAGGGAAGGAACGTGGGATACTTGCCCTCTGTGGTTCTGTATAGCAAATATAGGCATCGGAAGCTTGAGTATTAGAGGATAAAATTGGGGTGGAGTTGTTAGTTCTGGGAGCACCAGCTGCTCATGGCATAGCTTCCTAGCTTGGCAGAAGAAACTAACCTAAAAAATCGTTCTTAGTGATGGAAACAGCTTCTTTTGGAACTTTGGAATAGATCCTCAGCTGGTACAAACTGTTGCAGCTCATTACCTAAGCAGAGGCTTTGTCTCTATATCCCCTCTACATGATGTCTGTGTTGAGGGTTTTGTTACTGCTGTGGATTTCAGTTCTTAGTACAATAGGCTTTCTTTACGTTCATTACAACTCCCTTGACCAGTGCAAAGGCCATGAATGTGGCTCAGTGTCTGTATTTGTTTCTTTGCAGGTTGTTTTTGTTTGTTTCTTTGGGGTTTGGTGGTTGGTAGGTGTCTTGTTGGTGTTTTCCACTATGCTGAGGATAGCTAATTTTGCTGAAATCAGCCTAGTAAAGTTGAGTTTTGGTTTTTTTTTTAATTTATCAAATCTTGATACTTTGGCTTGAACTATTTTAATCAGACATTTTCTGATCTGCCTGAAACTTCTGCATGTAGACCTGGAAAATCTTTTCATTATATGATGCAGGAATGTAAGACTGAGCTGTATACATAAGTTGTTTGTATTTCTTTATGAGCCTGAGGTCTCATTTTATTGATTTATTGCCCTCAAAGGGAAATACCAGTTAATTCTGCTCAGTCCTCTATGAGCTATTGGTCCTTAGTAACATTTATGCTGAGCAGCACATTTTCTGTGAGACCTGAGACCTGGAGAATGCAAAGTTCTCATTGAGCTGCTTTGCAATTTTAATCATTGTGGGTATTGCAGACTCTTGTTCCAACCTTAAACAACTTATTTAGTATTTCTATCTTTACCTTGGGAATACTCCAGAACTTTTAACGTTCTCACAGAGTACTCCCTTCAATTACTTAACAAATACTAGAGAATATTTTGTCTTTTTTTTTTTAAGTTATTTGCTTACCAATAAAGTAGCATCATTTAACCTCTAATCTTTGTCCAGACACCTTACAGGTTTGGGAGTAAATGTGCAACATTATAATATAAAACTGTCTGGCTGCAGTTGGCTGGGAATTGTGTAACTCAGAGTTACAGAACTGTGTAACTGTCTCCTGCTGTATGGGTTAACATGTCCAAATGCTTCTGGTGAGGTCACTAGGTGCAACAGATTGATTAAATGGGACCAGTACACCACAATAGAGTACAACGTCTTTCTGTTCAATTGGTGTTCCAGATAGTAAGGAAAAGTTTTTTAAATGAGCAAGGTTGGAGACAGTAGTATGGTGGAAATGGAACAGCAAGGCCAGAGGAACAACAAAAGCATAGGGAACAAACTGCAGTAGTGTGTTAGAGAATGTCATAACTTTTAAGGGGAGCGGTGAGAGGCTGGAACCCTGTCCAGCACTTGGTCTGAGCTTGGGTCTGACCTGGGAATGCAGCCACAGAAAGCTCAGGCAGCTGGACACCAGTTCTTCCTGAGGTGCTGAGCACAGGTGACTACTGAGCTGGTGGTATCTCAGGTGGGTTCTCTGCAAGGGACTGGGTGCTCATATGAGTGGCTCCAAAAGCACCCTTTTGATCAGCAGAGAAGCACATGACGTGTTTGGTCTGGGTTTGATGTACCTTAAGTGGGCAATATTAGAAAATGTAGGAATTACATCTGCTTCACAATAGAATCTGATGTGAAAATAAAGTATCTGTAGAGGAGGATAATGAGGAACATCTAGATCTTACACTGTGCAGAGATTCTTGGTTCCAATTGCCATATTTACATCAATTTACAAGAATATACTGGGTGTGATATAAAAAACCATCTGATATTCTATTGCAATTCAGAGCCCCTCTTACAGCTCCCTTAGGGAGAAGGGGAAGAGTATAGAGAGAAATTAATATAGCTGCTATTTTAAACTTATTTAATGGCTGCATGTCATAGATAGGGATCACTTTGGTCATGCAGCATGTCCTCCAGTATACAGCCAAGGAATTCTTGTGGCAGAAGAAATGCTTCTTCCATATTGGTTGAACATGTTTTATAAGCTCTTACTTCACAGATAAGTTAAAATTACAAATGTAGGTTTAATAATTTAAGTGTAAACACGTGAGATGTACAAAATTATTGATCTGCTGGAATAAGCCCTTGTTCCTGTGTGCCAGCCTGGGGACATCCATGTGGGGCAACAGGTCTGGTGCAGAATCCCAGTTGCTGCGTTCTCTTTAGTGCAAGAGAAGAACCTGTGAGGGAAGCTTGAATATTCTGTTTCAGCTGCAGCTAGCTCCTTATAGCACAGCCTGAAACAGGACAAATGGTAATAGAAAATTAATGCACAAAGGTAATTAGCCAAAGTGGTAATTCAGAAGCCATCATAATTTTCTTGTCGGCAGTCGCTTCTCGGTTTTGCTGGAGCACTAGAGAACCTCCCCATTCTCTGTGTTCTGTTTAACAGTACCTCCAGTTCCCTGTTCTCCAATCAGGCTGTTATCTCCCTGGTCTGAAATACCTGTTACCTCCTCTTTTGGTTAGTTCTACCTGTTCTGCATCATTCATACTTCATTTATTTGATTTGGCTTCTGCCTCTGCAGCTTGTAGTTGGCTGAAAATCTGGTCTTTTCAGTGGGGTTGGGCAGAAATCGTAGATAAAGCCACTTGGATAAATGTTTCTCAGTCCGAGACTGCCTGTCTGCTAGATAAGAGCTACATTTAGTTCTATTACCTGCACTTGTGTTAATAAGTGGATTAGATATAATTTGGAGAGAAGTAGCTAAAGTGTTCTTCAGACAGATCTGGGATTTGGCTTGAGGACAGCCTTTCTTATGTGGTCTATAAAGTGTATTGTAGCCCTATAGGAACACTTTGTGTGTCTGGCTCCTGTCTGCAATTTTGAACACTGACTTTAATGACTGTGCTTCTAATTATATGTGGAGGTAAATTCTCAGACCAAAGAATGGGGAGTTTGTTCCTCTGTCCCCTTAGCTGCAGCTGGGTTTCTGTTGTGCAAGGAGTGATGGCTGAGCCCAGCACTGACACTGACAGCAAGGGGAAGCCCTTCTCAGGTACACTGGCTGTTTGTGCATCCCTGCACGAGCTGTACCTCTGATTAAAGGACATATTCACTTCTTAAACCAGCCACATCTGGCACTTGCAGGTTACATTACTGTCATTTACTGTTAGGGTCTGTCTGAAAAGAGGGTAGATGAGGAGGTTTTGCCAGCATCATGGCTTTTTCTGGGGAAATTGGTAATGCCCAGCCTTTGTGGTCCCAACTGTGGAAAGCAAAAGGGTTAAGTACAATGTCCTGTTGATGGACTTAACTCTTCCATGACTGAGACACAGGTGCTTGGGAAACAACTTCTTTTGCTACATATCTGTTCTAGTTCTTCCCATTCAGCCTACCTTGGCATTGGATATTGCTAAGGCTTTGATGCTGACTTCCACCACAACTCAGTCCTCAGGGCTTGGCAATAGGATTTTTACTGGTTTCAGGGCTTATCTCTATGGTTTATGTTTCACTTTCTGTTTGAATTTTACATGTTGGAAGGATTATTTTCCTTTTTTTGTGTATTTGTACTGAGTGGCAGCTTCTGCCTGGGGTTAAAGTTGGGCTTTGTTTCCACCTGTAGTACTAAGACCCAGCAATGGAAGAGTTATGTTCTCTATTAAGGCAGCATCCACCTTGTGTAAAAGCTCAAGCAGTGTATGGACAGTGGGTCTGGATGGAGGCTGCAATGAGGTAAATATGGGAGGATGACTGTGCAGTAATGGTGCTCATTTTTACAAACAGAGCATGCTTCAAGTTTGGGTTATTTCCTCCTTGGTTAGTTGAAGCCTCACCTAACTGAGCAAAGAGCTTTCCCTTCACTAGCTTAGAGTTCCTGGTATCCTTTTCTGCTGTACTTGCTGTGGTACCTTAGGCGTAACACTGATGTGAGAGGGATATTTATTTTTAGCACTTCTTCCCATGGTTAATCCATGCAGGTTCTGTTTGACCATTCAGTGCTATTTGAATGATGTAGGCAACAGCTGTTTTCTCCATGTCTTATCAAATATCCTTCATGTTCTAATAATAACAACAAATTTCTTTATTCTCTGCTATTACAGATTTCTAGCTGGAGGATCCCATTGCATCTCTTCATGGGGTCTGCAATCTAGGAATAAGTACTTGTGGCTAGATATATAGATTTTTTTGCTTAAAAAAAAAATCTGAGGCTTTAGCTTTCATTTTATCTTGATTCTATCATTACATCTAGGGTGACACTTAGGGCTATTTTATGTTATTTTTTTAACAGCTCAGTAGTTTTAACTATCATCTTCTTGCTTTGGTAAAATGACAAGTCTACCAGTGTGCTTTGCTGTCAGGTGCTGTAGGGATAATTCAATTAGACTAATTTATCTTTTCATTAACACTTCTACTGATTGTGTTTTAATGCTGCTGGTTAAAGGTTCTTATTTTGTGATTATTTTTTTCTACATATCTTCTCTCATCCTTCTAGTTGCCTGTTCACTACCACAGAACTGATACTGTAGCTTTGGTCTGATTTTACAGGTCTCTCTCTGATGCTACCTGGTAAAATAAGATTCAACATCTGTACTGCTCTTGTGTGTTGGGTGTTTTTTCTGTTGAGCAAGACTGCATGTGATTTAACTTGTCCTTCAAGTGGTCTGTAGAGGCTACAGTGGATGAGAGGCCATGATGTAAGTGTGTACCAGACCTCTCATTGCCATGTCCCACCCAGAAGTAGGGTAGCATGAACTAATTACTGGAAAACTAGTAGCATAGGAAGAAAAACCCTATGAATCATGGCAGTGTTGGCATACCTTGATAGACCAGAACTGAGGTGATGTGACATATCCCAAATCCCTTCTGACTTCATATTTTTGCTGCTGATACAGATTTTGAAATCATTATGCTCTTATGTTCTGATAGAGATGTGTTTTTCAGTGGAGAGTCTCCCATGTCATAATTATCTTGAGAAAGTTCTGGATTTGTGAAATAGTTGCTTGTTTTCAAGCTTTTCACAGTCTGCAGTGTATAACTAAGGAATGCAGTTTATTCTTAGGCATGGAAACTTATTCCACTACTTGAAGTTCTTCATCAAATTCACTACAAATAAATAGCATGTTTTTTCTTGCTTAGCAGATTATCTTCAGCAGTGAATTTCAGAAAGCCTTTTGCAGGTGGATTTTCTGGTATAATATGCTGCCATAGCTCAGGGCCAGCTTTATTCATTAATCTTCTATCTGTACAGCTACATACTTTTAAAATAACTTGGATATTGAACAGAATTTGGAAGACAAAGTGTTTCAGCTACCCTTAACCTAGGAGTTAGTCACCACAGAACACTTGTTTCTTCTGTCTTATAAAAAATAGGAACATTTGCAAACACTTCACTTGATTTAAAGAAGAAAAAGTTGTCAAGAACAGTAACAGAAGAAGTAGAAAACACTTAGCAAATTTTCTTTGTCAAAGCTGATATGAAAATTATATTTGGAAGGTAGCTGTGTTGTAAAGTGCTTCAGAGGCCAGTGCTAGTAAACATGAATAGCTTCATATATTGAAAAGCCTGGGTCTGCTGGAAAAAAAAATGCCTTGAATGCCAGTCTGTGATTTGCCAAATGAAATATCTATTAAAATTTATGATGAAAATTACAATGTTGCTATAGTTACCAAAGCTTCCATAGTTCCAGGACTGCAGTGCATTTCACTTCAAAGAAGAATCCTTTTTCCCCCATTCTTTCAATATAATCAAATAGAACTTTCAGAAGTGCTTTTAATTTGTGTGAATTAGTTGGTGGAACTTGTTGCCATGAGGAATTGGAAAGGAAAATAAACAACTGTTCTCAAAACATGTGCTCTTATTTCACAACATCTTTGAATTAAATCATATTTTTCAGTTCTGTGTGGCAGGACAGAGGTGACCATGCCGTGGCTGGAAGGTGAGTATGGCTTGCAGTGGTCCCCTCAGTGTGGGTAAAGCTCTAACAGATGCTACCACGGGTCTGCTACTGTTGTCACACACTTGTATGTTTAGATGAGTGGCTTCTGCCACTTGTTCTTGAAACTGGTCTTGTGCTTCTGCACATTTCTCTTCTACAGTGTGCCTTGACTAGGAAATGAAAAGGGTAAGAGAAGTCAAGGGTCAAGAGATGTCATTGTTCTATTTGGGCTTGTGTCCCCTGAAGCTGCAGGTGCTGCCACCATTGTCATCGTGGCTGATTGCTGCAGAATGCTTGTGAGTCCAGTGGAAAGTGTAACCTGTGGTTTGTGATGGGAAGGGATGGACATATGTCCTGTGGTGAGATCCTGTTCGACAACTCCTCACCAAGCTCACTAAATGGTAATATTAGCAAGGTTATAAAACCAACACAGAGTTTAGCAAAGGAAGTAAAACCAAATGATTTTCCCTGTCATCCTGGCACCTGACCTGCACTAACAGCACATCTGCCCATCAAAAGTCAAAGATGAAGTGCTTCTGACACTGCTTACTTGTGTCAAGGATTCTCCCCTTTGTATTGAGCAGAAAAGAGTGTGTTCAGGCATTTCCCATCATATCCTCTAGGGCCAATCACGACTCTTGTGGCCATACATTTTCTGCTTATTATCAAACCTTTTTCATCCATTGTGGAGCTTCTGCTTTAAAACTATTTTTACCATGATCATTTGTGTCTGTATAAATAACTAATGGACGGAAAGTATTTGCTGAATTAAGTCTGTTTGCTTTAGAGCCGTGAAGCTTTGTCCTTCAGGAAAACAATCTGACAGGATACATGAAAGCCTTCAGTTGTTAGCTGTGATTGTGCACATCTGGCCAAGCTGTGGCATTCCTGGTGACACCATTCCTTCCCCCCTTCCTCGCTGTGCTGTGTGCTTAGCTGGTCAGCTGGAGCAGTGTGTGTGATGCCTTTCAGGCATCCAACGTACCGCTCATGGTTAGTTCATCATTGATTTGTGCAGGCTCTAGGAGAGCCTGCCTGAAGGCTTCCTTGAGTGAAGATGAAAAATAAGTCATGAAGTAATATTGACTGACTGAAACTTTTGTTGCAGCTTGGATATATATAAAAAAATCTCCTACCCCTTATATGAAACCACTTGTTTATTTCAGGTGAAATATATAGGTGGTTACTAAACCAACCTTCCTGAGGTTTATGAGTTGCTGAGTGAAAGACTTTTAAACCTTTGATATCCTTAGGTCCATCTGCTCTGTAAGAACCTTTATCCACTCTTTGCATGCTCTTGAGTTGGAGTAAGAACAATCAATATAATTTTGTACACAGAGAAGAAAGGGATTAAAACCTGAAATTGCCACATCTTCTTTTTCATATTAAGAAAAACACCCAGGGAACCAGTTATTTAAATTGTACAAACAGCTTTGAAAACAGCTGAAAGCCCTCACAGAGCTGCAATATGCAGTCAAGATACTTCTTTGTGGAAACAAAATGATTCCTGCATGTCTCTTTACAAGTACATACTTGGGTGCATCCAGAGCGTAGTTGTGACAGCTTGTTCACCAGTACCCCTGTATTTCAAAGTTCAATTTTCTGGCATTTTTCTATCTACTGCCTGAACACTTTCTGAGGGTTGGAAACATCATGTGGTTTGAATAAATAAAACCACCAAATTGCCTGGGGTGCATCTGTGCCCCCGTGCTGTGCAGGTTGGCTGCTTCTCTGCCATCAGCCTGACAAATTCAATCATGTTTTTAATGGACTCCTGGAGCTTGCCCAGTTGGTGTTCAAGCAGTCTGGTACCGGTCTTCCCAAGCCCATGGCAATGAAGAGCTTATTTTTAGCTTCTGATGGTACAGAAATTTAGTGACAGGTAGGAAAGAGAGAGACTGGTTGGACAAGTGCTAAAACAGCAGCAAAGAGCTATATTTAGGTAGAAAACCATGACTTGCATTTTACTTTATCAAATTAGGCTAAAAATACAGAGCGACAATAGATCAGACTTCTCTGTAATCTCTTCCAGATTTTGACAGATTGACAGTTTTAATTAAGAGTGTTTTATTTAAATTTTTGCCTTTACACCTAAGAGCATTCACAGGCCTCTGCAGGTTTAGCTTGCAATCCTGTGGGGTTTTTTGTAATGTAATTGTTGGGCATTAAAAAAAAAGCAAACCACAATCTGAAGCCAACGTTATGAAGGCCTTCAATTTTCATTCCTGTTTAGGAAGTTTCCACATCACCTTTTATGCTTACAGAAGTTATTGTCAATAGTTTCTTGTATTTCAAAGCCTTTTTTTTTATAAAGGAAGAGTGTACCATAAAACCGTAACAGTTGTGTCTTTGCAGCAGTGGTGGGCTAATGATATATTCAAAGTGCAAGAAGCCGTTGTGGTTGTCTCTCTGTTAGGTTTTAACAGTTGGCAAAGGTTGAAGGATGGTGATCTGATAATGAGAAAGGAATTCAGTATCTTTCAGTGTCCTCCAAGGAATTATGAGTATTATTCCTCCATACAGTAGGTGGAGACAAAGACCTAATGAATTTTATAATGTCTCCGACTAATTTCATTAGCTATTATGCTAGGTCTCTTCTGGTTTTGGTTTGGGTTTTTTTTTCAATTATTAAATTTCATTATTAAATATAAACCAATTTTGTTCCAAAGGCTGTTAATTTAAATTTACTTTAAGGCCCGTAGTTCTTTTGCTGGCTACTATTGATAAATTGGTTCCTTCAAATACAAGGTCGGATTTGGAGGTTGAGGATGTGTCTGTGAAACTTTTCTGTGCAAGTTCAGATCTGCCTTAGGCCCAAGAATTCAGGGGTCAAAGCACACCCAGGATTGACTTCAAGTTCGAACGTATCTAGAAATTCCCAGTGGTGTAGGAGTTGGATCTCTGTGCAGACTGGAAGATTGAGGTGTGGTCTGCCTCTGTTTATAAAGTGAATTTGTATGTGTATGCATGTTTATATAAATCCTGTGCATGTTTACAGGTAGGGGTTTGTGTGCTTACAGTATGTATGGCTGCACACTGTGCTGTTGGCATCCTGCCTCTGCCTAAATTTAGCTGAAATCCTACAGTGTAATTTGGAGTAGTGAGAACAAATGGAGCCTAATCCATCAAGTGGGAGAGGTGGTTTTATTAGCATCTCGAAAGGAGAATGGAGTTTGCAAGTTTCTCAGATATATTCATTGACTGTTTCAAGAAAGAAAAGGTATTAATCTTCTTTAGATCAATTACACTGGGCCACTAAATGCTTCTTTGAGAGAGGAATTCTCTGCCATCATACCACACACACTGAAGCTGGTTGAAACAGTCATGGCAGAGATGGATTTCCAGATGTATAGCAGTATGTTTCTGCTGCTCTGTTGGATGCAAAGCAGGTTGCCTTAGGAGGGATGGCTTTGTTGCATCTGTCCCTCATGCTGAGCTAAGGTTGCAATTTGACATTAACATCTGTGATGTCAGCAGATCATGGAAGAATTGTTTGTTGATCTCTTACTGGTCTGTTGAAAGTTTCTCTGCTTCTTAAGAAATGCAGAGTTTAGGTAGTGAGGGTACAGTGTGGATGAAAGAGTGCAAAGTATTGTTTCACTCAGCAAGGACTAAGTGAAGACATGTCAGGGTAGATGAGATGACTTGACCTCAGAAGCCACTTAACCCTTTATGAAGGGATTTCTTGCCTTGTTCCCTGGGATGCTTCAAAGCTTGAGAAGTTGCTATCAAATGGCTTCCACCCCTCATCCACCTGTGAAGGGAGAACATTTGCCTTCTTTAAAGGGATACTTGGAATTAAGTTTAAAGCAGGAGAATTGGATGTTCTCTGATCAGTTCCTTATTCTGCCACATAGTTTTTTGCATATAGGGCATATCTTTTAATTTCTCTGGGCTCCTTTCACTGGAATCCTGGCAAGATCTCTATCTCATGCAGAGGAGTTGTGTGAGACCTGATTTTCACTCATGGGCAATACATGTTATACACAGTCAAAATATATGTTATTATTAAATACAGTTCAAATGAAGAGGCGACAAGCAGAGTCGTTTTGTGAAATTAAGACTTTGGGGTAACTGATAAAGATGTGCAGAGTCAGAGCCTGCCACAGTATTGTGTCTGTTCTGGTGAGATGGGTGTTTTTTATGGCATCTATCTGTATAAATCAAAACATCCTCCAATAAATGTTAGTGGGAAGCTGAGATACAAGTGGGTGTGTGATCTTGCCACTTGTGATGCACAGAGCCTGTCTTTCCAGCATCGCTCAAGGAGACACAAAGGGGGATATTAGATTAGAAACTCTGAACATCTCAACATTGCTTTAACTCTCAAGGACAGGAGCAGCTTTCAGCTTTTCAAATGCAATGTGGTATTTTCCAATTTTGACCTACTGAGATAATCACAAGGATTGAACAGAAATCCTGATGTGGAGAATAAATTATGATAGTCGGTGAACATGCAGTCAAACAACAGTGTTGCTGCTTGGTACAAGGATTATTTATACTGATCCACTTAAAGTTATGGTTCATCAGGGTTTCTTGTTTGCTTCTTTAAGGCTGTAATTTAATTTAATATGTCAAGATCTGTGTAATAAACTGAGTTAGGTCACTAGCAGGTATAAACTACTATATTCCCAAGGCCTGTGGTAGTAGTCACTGTAAATCCAGCACAGTCCATCTGTACCTAGGAATGCTGCCAGGGCTGAGAGCTCTGGAAGGACCATGCTTTTGATGTATCCATCTGAGCTTTGCTAGATTGAGGAAATAGGATTTTGAAGAGCCCAGAGCCAAATGAGGTTGGTCAAACTGATAGCTCATTCTCTGGTTGCATCTACTCTTTGACCACCAAATGCTAATTGAAAGATGTGCTCTGTAAATGAGCTTGTGTAGAAGAGCCCTGATTCTGTGCTCTTCTCGGCTGTGGCACTGCAGAGGTGGTTACATGAAGCAGGGATGTTTGTAGCTTTTGGATTGAAGAGGTGAGACCGCAGCTTCTGAGGCTTCCCATCTGATTTTCCTTGGCTCTCAAGGAGAATATATGGGGTCTGTAATGTATCTCTGCCTGGAACTGTGATCTGGCACTCTAAAGAGAACTTGTGAATGCTTGTGCTGTGTTACACACCAGGGAGGTTGGGGCAAGGTTGACTTTGGTTGCAGGCTTAAGTGGAGTTGGCTGAATCCCTGTGGCCTAGGTGCTCACTGTCCCTCCAAGCAACTGCCAGGGCAGTTGGAGCATTCCTTGGGAACAAAATCTCTTGAACAGGTGACTTTTTAAAGGGGTACCCAACTGTATTTTGGACAAATCTGACCTCTATCCATCAGGCTGTTTAATTTACATGAGGCAATAAGATGCTTCTCACATATTCTTTCATTCTGCCTGTTGTCTTTGTGCAAATTCAGTGCTTGCCAGGTTGCTGACACCACACATAAGGTGTAAATCTTGGGGTTTGAATGCCTGTCCACTGGAAAACAAACATTGACAAGTTATTTACCTGAACATTCAACATTAAGTATGTATGTCTTTCCAGTTCAGACTAACAACCTGAAAATGCACAGCCTCCTAAGTTATCCATGGTGGGAGCCATTCACTTTCTTCTGCCTTGTCTGCTTGTCACTGCGTGTGGAGGAACACAGAACCACAGAATTGTGGTGGTTGTAAGGGACCTCAAGAGATCATTGAGTCCAGCCCTAAGGAACACTACTAAGGGTCTTACCTAAACCCAGTGAAGAAATATCAGCAACACCCTGTTTAAAAATTATCAAGTAAACCCAATTATTTTCTCCCTCCACTTCCAAATGTAATAATACAAGATAAGAATTTCTTACAGGGGGGTTTCTGCTCTGTTCCTTACAGATGAAGGAACATCCTTTTATTGTCAGTTTTCTGGAAAAAAAAAAGTAATGGAAACTATGCTCTTTGCATGTACTTATTCATGTTTTGCAAATTAATTGCTTAAGTCTTAAAAAACCCAATAGATAACATTTCTAGAATTTAATGGAATTATTTTCTGTGGTGTTAAATACTTCATATAAAAATGTAGAAATGGATCAATATAAATGCCATCCAATTTATTGGTTTTCTGTGCATAAATTTCCCTTATGTTCCTCTATAAATGCATGTATGTAATTTATACATTGTATTATTCATATTTATATCAATAGTAAGCATAATTGACAAGGAAGAAAAAACCCCAGCAAGTCAGGATATTTGGTTATCTTCTCACTTATTTAAAAATGCCCTTGGAAGTGGAAGGATAATTAATGGAGTGCTGTCATTTAGTTTCATTTTTAAGGCTGGCATGCAGATAATATCTGGTAGGCTTGAAAAATGAAGCTGCCATGGCTGTAAAGTTTGAAATGCTAATTGTTAGGGCAGAGAGGTACAAGCAGTTGCTGAACACAGAGCTATGACACTGGGATGGACAGAGCTTTTCATTCTGGCATATAGTTACATGTTTTTGTTGGCTTTGCTGCTTCTGTTGGCTAACATTTAAAGGATGAGGACTGCTCTGAAAGGAAGAATGAAGTGTCAAAAGTGGCTGGAGGGAAACTTCTTTGAGAGTTATTGAATTTGTGAGCCAGTAAAGTAAGTAGGCAAATATAGTGTTAACTTACAAGGAAGTAAATTTCATTTGTGTGTGTTATTTTGTTCACAAACAGCAAAATCCTGAGAGATACTAAGGATTAAGTGTTTTTTGATAAAATGTTCTTTTGTAGATACAACTTTAAGTTGTGTTGGGTTTTCTTTTCCAGATATGCACAAGATTTGGCTCTGTCTTTGACAGCCCTAGTTTTCCTCAAATTATTTATCAAACTGCTTTGTAATCTCTGACTCAAACACAGTAACGTTTGCCTAAAAAATGTGTTTTGATAATGAGAGACCTTGCTTGAGGTCTCTGCTATTAAATCTTTGCTGAGGGGCAGGGAGAGGCTGTGAGTTTTTTGGCAAAGTTAATAAAATGTGTGGATTAGTGAAGTGCTGATTAGTGAGGTTCTATTGTAGACAGAAACATTCCTGCCTTAGCTGAAACCCAGATGGAAAGCTGCCCGCCTCAGATTGTGGAAAATGGTTTATGTTGCTGGTTTGCTGGAGTATGTTGCTGAGGTTGCAGCAAAGTGAATCTTACTAATGTCTTGCAGTGTAATTAACTCTGTTGTTCGATGTAAATATTTGAATCCTGCTCATTCAATCTCTACAGGAGCCTGTTTAAACCAATTTTTGCCAAAGAGCTCAAAGGCCAGTAGGAATGTGTGTGTGTTAATAAACTTCTCTTTGTCCTGGCCTTGATCCAAAGCTTATAGAAGGCAAATGGGAAGATCTCATCCTATCTGATGTATTTACGGTAGAGCTCAGGGCGTTTGATCAAGGCTTCATTGTGCTGTCGTCGTGTCTGGGGTTTAGTTTAGTAGAGTGCAGGACATGGGCACAGCAGGCAGAAGGATCCAGAGTAGTGGAGGGGCTGAGGGAGAAGAAATAGAATTGATCATAAAAATAGTGGACTGTGTTATCCTCACATGTTATGTAAAAAGGATGGGTTTTTTCAAGTTGTAGAGCTCCCATTTTATTGTTATATTTTGCTGCTATCATCGTCTTTTTGTGGGGTGCAAAGTGTGCTTCCTGCCAATATTTGTCTGTTTCTAAAGAAGAGGATCTTAATTTCTGCCCTCTGAAAGATTCCTTTCACAAAAGGAGTGTGCTTCCTTGATGAAATGTGAGATTGCTTCCAAGGCATTTGGCCTCATGTTCTTTGGAACTGGGCTCCCTAACATGCCTATTTTCATACTGTCTCCCCTTTCTAAAGTCTCTGGTCCTGCCTGCTTAAGAAAGTAAAACTGTCAGGGTAGGAAAGCAGTAAGAAAGGCTGTTCAGAAACAGACTGTCAGCTTTCATGGGCCCAAGCTACAACTCATCTATAATACACTGTCAGTGTTTCAAAGCTAGAATATCTCTTCTGCCAAAGGGTTTTTTTTTTGTTTGTTGGCATTTTGAGTTTTCACTAGCAATGCCTTACTATTTCTCTCTGATGAACTCTGCTTCTGAGCAGCTCTCCTGCAGCAGTGAAGGTGGGCAGGATTCTGTAGTAATTGCACAATGGGGGAAGCAGCCCAGCCCAGCCAGTGCCGGGAACTGAGAATCAGATGTTCATTATATTTCTGGCTTGCTCTAGTAATGTTCTCAGTAATTCAGTTTAGCCTATGTTAATTTTTACCTCACTGTGACATACACTATAATAATGACATTTCCTATGGACATTATCCGTTTCATTATTTTCCCTGAAAGTACCTTGAGAGCTTTGGCTCTTAAACCACTGTTTATTCCCATTAATGGTATTATCCAACTTGATCTTCGGATCACTGGCAAAGCTGCAGACAAAGGTAAGCAGCCATTGGAGATGTTTGCCCGTGTGTTAATGTTTTGTTGTCTAAAGAGAACGTGCTCAGCATCTGCAATGAAAAGACAAACTGAGATCAAAGAGGAGCATCGGTCTGATGGTAGCCCAGTAACACCATAGCTTTCCCTGAAGTTGATATCCACAGAAAACAGACACCTTCAGCTTGGCTGCTGCACTCTCCCTGAATGATGGTCGTCGTGGAGATGGGATCTTTTCCCTTCTCTGCACCAACACAAGTCAAAGGGGCAGGACAGGCTGGGGGGTGGTGGTGGGAGCTGACAGTAGCCACAGTAAAGCAGCGGTGCAGCTTTCCTCCCTGTTAGAAATGTACTGCTCAGATGCAGGCTCTGCCTGTTCTCCCTGCTCAGTGTCTGCAGGTGGGGACTGGTTGATGGTATTTTCCTTATGGTCAGGCAAAGATTTAACCCCTGCAATTCACTCTGTCACTGACTTCTGGACAGCATCTACATGGAAATGCCCATTCAAAACATATTAAAAAAAAGCCAGAAATGGAAAAAGTGGGTGAGGGAGACTTGGGGTTTGTTTTTTTTTTTGTTTGGTTTGGTTTTTTTTTTGTTTTGTTTGGGGTTTTTTTTTTGTTATTAGCTCATTGAATAAAAGTTCAGTCTGAAGTATAACAGTCTCAAAAGACAAGGGTGACAAGAGATGGAAAACAGTAGGTCTATTTCTGTTTTACAGATTGGCAACTAAGGCACGGAGATGGGAATAACTTCCTCAGAGACTCCAAGGAGAGGAGTTAACTGAGTTCAGTTCCAAATCATTCATCCAAGCACAGTAGTGGCTTTGCTCCCTAATCTTGACTAAATCAAACATTACCTTGAAACCCTTTCTTCTTCCCTGATAGTTAAGAGGGTAAAGGGGAGGAAAAGTGTGTTAGAATTTGTGTTAGCTCTAGTTACTCTGTAGGGATACTCTGAGCTGTTCTGTTCTGCATTACATCATCACAGAGAAATTGCTTCCTTTGCTGGAGCAAATAAATAGTTACATGTAGTCACTGTATCTGAGTGAGGACACCAATCCTGGTGGAAAATCCCAGGATTAGGCTGATGTCCTTAACAACGTGCCACTGCCCTGTCTGCTGTGTGCATAACACAAGGACACATCTCTTTGGTGTGCATATACACGATCTGTGGGTTTGGACCTTTGGGCATCTTGTCAAATAACTGCTGTTGACATAAACCTTCAATGTGTGTCAGCAGCAAAGAGAACGGGAGAGATCATTTCACTTTCAGTACTTCATGTCATGTCAAGAAAAGTAGAATTTGCTCATCCCATAAAGGAAGGATGTGGCAGAAAGGGCTCTCTTTAATGAGCAGTGGTTTTGTGGAAGTGTGAGCTAGCAAACGTGTCTTTTATCTCATTCCAAGGTGTCACTGAGTGCCAGAGCACACAATGTGCTCTTCAGTTGCATAATTAGACACCCCAACTCATTAATGATTTATTTTTTTGTAGCTGTGCTCCCTCACGTGTAACGCCTCTGGTGTGAGATAACTTGCTGCAAAAACTTTGAGAACAGATTTGTTGAAGGGTCACAGAACTGAGGCCTTAAACACACAGCTGGGTGGTGCATGTCAGTCCTGGACTGGCTGGTCAGTCTTCTGCTGCCTCTAGGAGACCTACCAGCACACTGAGCTTTCTTGGTTGCTCTCTGCTACTACTTTGGTGACAGTGTCTTGTCTTTGTTTCCAGCTGAATGAAAAGAGTTTTGCTATGGTGCAAACATTTGGAATTGGTGTGCTCATACAATCTTTTGGGAGAACCTTTCCTGGGACTGAAACTTGGATATTCATTGCCAGGAAAAGAGAAATAACGATAGCAGTGCAAGGAGTAGTGCAGTGGGAAGGGGTTGGTGGTGCTGGTGAGCCAAATATCATTTTCATCTAAGCATTGACTGATATGCAGCAGCACAGAGCCCAGTGTTACTTGAGGCCACCAAAAGCTGTAATCTTGGACACAGTGGCTTAATTTTTGACTGTGGGAATCTGCCCTTTTTCTGACCAGTTTTTCTTAAGTGAAATAGAACAAAGGACACGGGTGAATACGTGCAGCTGCATGGATGGGGTCTGCACTACTGTGTCACTTTGTGCAGAGCTCAGTGGAGAGCTCTTTGGATGTGAGTGTTGCTTTTCTATGTGCTGATAAAACGGGGCATTTGGGACTCCACAGCTCACGGACTCATTTGGTTCTGAATTACGTGGAAGACTGTTTGTACCACCCCAGCACTCTAACACAGTATTAAAATAAATTTAAATTTAATGCATCTCTAAGCTCCTTTGCTCAGCTAAATGATGGAAAGAGATCATTTTATATACAAAGGGATCCGGCCTTTTGAATTTTCATCTCTTACAAAGTTGCAATTTTTCCTTTTCTCACACAATTGTGTTTTCTGAATCTGCATGAAAAATGGCAGAGGAGCTGCACACAGATCAGCTTGTGCTGGCAAACTATTTTTTTCTTTTAAATAACATTTTCCAGCCTTCTTCTGCAAGGTTGTGAATCTTTTTTTTCAATCATACTGGTCTGACAGCAGCTTCATCAGTGTTAAGTCTTAATCTGTTTTTCAGCTGGTGAAAACTCTCGCTCCTTGCTTTGATTAAGGAAGTGTTGCCATTTTCTCTTTGACACGCACTTACTGCCACTTCAAGAACAGAAAACCCACTGATGTCTCTGCAGTTAAGGCTCATTGTCATGCTCTGCAGTTAAGATTCACCCATTCATAAGCAAGAAACCCAGGGAGGCTGTGGGTTCACATGCTTCTTCCTGAAGGTTGAACATGCTCCTGACTCAGCTGTCGCTGTGTTTGTTGTAGAGCTGCTGACCTCTAAGCAAAGGGTAAGTCAGTTGAAGGAGCTTGTGTCACTTGTTTGAAGGGGTTTGTCCCTGCTTACAGCAAGGCCTGTAAGCCAGGGCTGAGGCCAGCTCAGATGATGCTGTGCTCAGATGCAGGTATGGCCATAGGTGGATCTTAACCGCTGAGATCAAAGTTTGTGTTCTGTGTTTTCCTCCCGTAGTTTCCATGCTGTGGGGGATGCTTTGGAGGGAGATTTCTGAGGAAGACTTTGGATGAGCAGATAGCTAATGTTCCTGTTGTCAATCTCAGCCCTTCTTCACCTTGTGCAAATGGGTACTCTCCATCTTCTCAGTGAGATGAAACATTAATGTCAAATGACTTGTGGCTTTAAAGAACTTGTGTTGCAAGTTATCCCTCTATTCAGGCTAAACTCCAGCTTCTTACTTCTACCTATTTTTAAACTATTTTGCTGTTAATAACTGTGAAATGATGACCCTCCCATCCTGTTGTAAATGGCTGTGAAACTCCTTTTCATAGGAGGCTGCAATTCAACATTTTTCAGGTACTGCAGAGTTGTATAAAATGCTTTGGGTTGGTGCAGCTGTGTAAACCAGGATTTCTGCGTCTGCATCTTAACAGAGTTTCTTTATTTATTGCTAATTCTGGGCACGTAACATAAATATACTGTTGCTTTTAGTGAGATGTGGACTGTGGATTTCAGATTGACATAGGTTCCTCTCCTGGCCCCTCAAGGTCCCCTAGTTTTGTAAACAACTCAATTTCCGTCTGAACTTCTCTGTAAAATGAAAATAAATGAAACCAGTTTCCCACCTGGTTTTGTTTATGATGTTTGTTGAAATTCCCAGGAGGTTGCACATAGCTGGTCAGGAATACACTATCAGGTGGTCTAGTCTTGTCCATTAAGATCAATTTTTTTTCTTCCTTTGGTGGTGTTGGGGGAAGGGAAGCTGATGAAAGAGAGGGAGAAAGATTTACTGCCGCTGGCAGGGAGGAGATTTACTTCTCTTCCATGACAACTCACATTTTCCTCTATGTTCTTCCAAGCCTGTATTCAAAGTTTCTCTATTCTGGCCTAATCAAGATTTGGTAGCTAGAGCAAAGCTCACCCATCATATAAGATGCCAAATGCTTTCAAATTCATTGATCTCAGTGGAGCACGAGGGAGCTCAGCCATCAGCACTAGAATTTCAGTTTTTAAGCATTTTCAGGCTTTAAAACTGAGCTATTAATCTTGGCTCTGGCGAAGCATCCAAGGACGTCAGCAGTGTGTGATCTGTCCCATAAAGTGCAACTTCTAGGAATCCTTTATGTGTCGAGCACGACAAGGTTCACCTTCTGTTTGCATTTAGTCTAACAATGGCTTAGAATGTTATTTAGAGCACATTTCAAAAAGAGGTTTTGTTAACATACAGCCAGTGTCTCAGCTAATGTGATTACCTGAAATCAAAATACAGCTGGACCCTCAGATCTGTAGGAGTTCTGTGCTTTTTAGAGGGAGTATTTGTTTTGAAATAAACAAAAGTGTAGAGCAAAATCTTCCTCTTTATAATTTATACTATAATTTAGTCTGTTTTCATATAAAAGCTTGCAATCCTTGTCAGTCTACCTAATTTAAAAAAGCATCAGTAGTTTTTAGGTGAAAAAACAGGAGGTACCTAGTGCTGTTCAGGAGGTCTTCTCTAGCAAATCTAAAAAAGAGCAGAGCTTATGGATCCTGGGCAGTACATGACCCTACAGTGAGAAAGGGATGCCACATGAAATGTGCACAGAGAGATTGTTTCTCAAGGCAGCCAATTGCACTTTCAGATTTCTAAGGGTTCCAGCAATGTGGTAACAACAAGAATTGTGCTTTTTAGTAAGTACACTGCACGTTCCCGGTCCATGTGAAGCACATTTGGCTGCTGTTGTGATGTGCTGCTTTGTAAGAAGCATAGTTGCTCTGCAATTACTTATCTTCAGGCTTGTGCCAAGGATTAACCCATGGGTTAGGGCCAAAGAGTCCTGGTCTGTTGCCCATTAAAGTCAGCAGAGAGACTTGCATCAACTTCAGCAGCTCCTGGATCAGAGCTGAGAATCACGGTCTGGATGCAGCTCTTGCTCTGTCTTGGGTTTTCAGTGTGACCTGGAGGAATATCACTTTCCTCTCTCTTCACTTGACTTGGGGCAAAGCTGTTACTCAGTGCCTTACCAAGAAAAGGAGGCTTAAAAAATCATCAGTATTTCCAAAGCACTCGTTCTATGGAGAGGGGCTGCAGGAGCAGAGCGGTAAATCCCGCTCTATTGGAGCTGTCCAAATATTATTGCTTGTATTGAAGGAGAGCTCTTAAATGAAGGCTGGTGTTCAGAAGGCAGTGCAGCCCAAGAGTCATCACAGCACTGATCTACTGGGAGCATGGAGCTTGTCTGGTGACTTAGCATGATGAATTTAAGCCTCTAACTTAACTACCTTTGTCTCCAGAGGAACGGATTTGTTCTCTGTTTTATGGATATTCTCTTTAAACAGTGATACTTTTTGGTCAGGGCAGGTCTAGAGTGCATAACACTGGAAAGCATTTTTGGGATTTAAAAGTAGAAGTCACAGCATTTAAAAGTCACCATTTACCATTCTGTCACAGTGAAAATGCAGTATATCTTTCCTGCAGATATATCCAAATATATATAATTGGGAGCAACTAAAGCCTCCATTGACTTGATTCAGGAACTGCTAAAGAGGTGCAGATTTTTTTTCCATCTCCTGTCAGTATTTGGTTCAAGCAATTCTCTGGTGAAGTATTTTTCAAGGTAATGTTGCTTTATAGGAAGATCTTATTCACGGTTATTGCAAGATGGATTTTCATTTCAGCTTTGCAGCTGCAAATCCAAACCAGAAATTAATAGAAAAATGCAGCAGGAGGATGTGAATTTATTACTACAAAATATTTGTATCTTTTTATCTGAAGGCTGTGCACAACCATATAACCTCCATAGAATGAAAGCAAAGGAGAGACCTTCAGGCTTTTTTGGCAAATTTTGGAATAATTTACTTCTAGTTACAGTTTGGTGTTTTAGGCTTGGAGCAGCTGCATTTCTACCAGTTCCCACTGATTAAGCCTCTTTTTTATTTTACTTTTTATTTTGCTGCTTTAAAAATAAATAGTAAATGCTCCAATTCTGTTCTTCTCTCAGTGAATTGAACCTACCTGTAAGACAATATTCTGGAAAAGAGCAGCTTCATATTAGCATGCTTGTTAGGTAGGGAAAGGGGAAAGAACCTTCTGCACCTTGAAACCCTCCAGACTGTTCCATAATTCAGCCCTGTGGCCAAATGCATTTTGTGTCTCATCTCTTCCCTGTTGCAAATCAGAGCTTTAAAGATCTCCTGGTCTTTTGGAGGGGAGGAAGGTCCTGTGAGCCCAGGTTGATTCCCAGCGAGCATGACTCCACAAAATGAGGTTAATACGTGCCAGAAACGGTCGGTAGCAGCACTTCAGTTCCTGCAACAGAATCAAAGCTCCCTAAAACACCCTTTGGTTACTTGGCTGCTACTAAGCCAACTGCTTGTACTCATTGGCATTTGAACTGAAATGGTCTGGCACTCCTGATGAGCTTTTGCAATGCCAAATTATCCTAGGAAATCTGTTCAAGAGGTTTTGAACTCTTGAACAAAAAAGAAAAAAAAAAAAACAACAACAACAAAAAAAAGTGGTAAGAAAACAGGGCTACCAGTAAGATCTTAAATGAGATAAATATTTGGTGAGCTGGATATGTGCAGGCAAATCTCTCACACGTGCTTGCACACACAGACCAGGCTGCAGCGCTGCATTTAGCCAGATGTTTGACCTGTCGTGTGTGCATGGAAACATTTGAGCATGTGAGTAAGCTGTAATTTTGCACTGGGACCACTTAAACTTGAAATTTCCAACAACAAATTGAAGAATACTTCTTTTTAAGTTGCAGCACAGTAATGGGAGTTAGGATTTATAAGCCCTGCCAAATTCAATAAACTTGTGTTATAGCCTTTTAAAATTGTTATATCGAACGCTGCTTATAAAGAGCCATCTCTCTTCTATTGTTTCATAATTTATTCAGTGTTTTCTTAACTGGCCCATCAGCAGAACAGTAAAAATGCCACTGAGTAAACTTTGTTTAATGGTGACCAATTTTTGTCTATGCTACAATAATGTCTGTGGGAAGAAACAATTACCTTGTGATTTGCTGTCAAAGCGGTAAGTGCATTTTCTTTCCAGTTCATTTAGAAGGGACATCACTTTCAAGCTTTCCCTTGTTCTCTTTGTGGGGTTGTTTCCTCTTCTGAGCATTTGGATATTTTGCTGTGCACACTGGCAAGTACTGGTTCAGTCCTGAATCCTGGATTCATAAACAGAGGCTCTGCTGTCCTCCGTGCTGTGTTGGTCGTCAGCGATGCATCATCAGGACAGCTCAGGCTCGTAGCTCGTGTGTTTACAGACACCCCCTGAAACAGAACAAACCTTTCAGTGTCAGCTATTGATGCTGGTTTTCTACTGGGTTTGCTGTATGACTTGACATTGATTGTTTTGTTACATTTCCATCTTCAGTTGCAGCACAGGGACTATCAGAAGATACATCTGTTCTCATACCTGTACAGTGTAAGGTATGGATGTGGTTGTGAGTTTTTGGCCACTGCACACTGCAAGACATTTTATCATGGTTACTACAATAATGTAAGAAGGTAGAAATGTTCATTGTGCCTTAAACTTCCCAAGTGCCTCCCAGTTCTTCCTTTTAGCGAGTGACAGCCAGTCACCAGTATGTTTTCTGGAATGGGAGCATTCAGATGGACTTTAGATTTAAGGGCAATGAGGATGGTGAAGGGTCTGGAGACAGGCCCTACGAGGAGGCTGAGGGAGCTGGGGGGGTTTAGTGTGGAGAAGAGGAGACTGAGGGGAGACCTTATTGCTCTCTCCAACTCCCTGAAAGGAGGTTGCTGTGAGGTGGGGGTTGGTCTCTTCTCCCCAGTAACAGGCGACAGAACTCGAGGTAATGGCCTCAAGTTGCACCAGGGAAAATTTAGGTTGGATCTGAGGAAGAACTTCTGTCCTGAGAGAGTCCTCAAGCATTGGAACAGGCTGCCCAGGGAGGGGGTTGAGTCCCCATCTCTTGAGGGGTTTAACAGATGGGGAGATGCGGTGCTTGAGGACATGGTCTAAGGGTAGACTTGGTGGCGGGAGGTTAATGGTTGGACTGGATGATCTTAGGGGTCATTTCCAGCCTTAAAAAATTCTATGATTCTATGACTCTCAGAATCACTGGTGAAGTCTGAAAAATCTCCTTTCTGCCAAGAGGAGAGGCACGTTTCACTGCCCAGCAGCATAATACAGACTGTTTGCAGGAGAGATGCTGAAGATTCCAATACATGAACAGAAAATTGTTCCCAGAGTTGTTTGGGGGGTGTCAGGCTTTGGGCAGCACCCATATGTGCCACCAAGCTGTGGGTATATGTAAACAACATGGTGTCTCTTTAATTTGATAGTTTAATCCCCCATGTGCTTGCTGTGCTGCTTGCAGCCTCAGCAGTGCCTCCCAACCTCAATTCCCTTTTTGTCCATGGAAAGGATAAGAAGATAAACTGACCCCATGTATTCAAGGTGTTTCCAATCTGAATACTGGGCTGCTAAACAACTCTAGGTTATGAATAATCTAAAATCTTTCCTTGGGGCTCCACGAGAATGGTTGAGGCCTAATCAGAGTAGTCGGCTCCATATATCATGTTACTTCTGTGGGATGCCAGAATTCTTTTACATATTTAGAATTCATAAATTGTTTTGTGCTCTTCTCCAGTGTGCTGGCCATTAACCACTGCAGGGATTAAACAGCTACCATTATGTAGGCAGCATCATGTTTATAACAAATTGCTTCCTTATAGCCCACCTGCTGCTTTCAGTAATTTGCAAGCACGGTAAGTTAGGTCTCCAAAGTTGTATTTTGGAAGATGACGGGGGTTTAAATAAAAGGTTTTAAATTACCAGGCCTCAAATAGCTACCTAGAGAGGCAGTGTCTAGCATCTGGGCTGTTACTGAATTACTGTAAGTCTCTTAATCAGCAAGGGAGCCCCTAAACTGAATGGCTGGTGGGAGCGAAACCTGACACTAAATGGACAGCAATGTAAGAAAGCTTTGTGAGCAGCTCCCTCAGGAGTAGGATGAATAAGTACATCTTTAGGGAAAGAAAACCAAAGTTGTCTTTTAGGATAGAAAAGCACATTCCTTGCAATGTGTTTTCTCTTGTGTTTGTTTTTTGGTGGGTTTGTTTTCCTCATGTGGTTTTTGAATGCCTCCAGACCAGATCTTTTGGTTCTATAAATCGATGTAGCTCCTTTGGCTTCAATAGGGTTATGTTGATTTACTCCAGCTGAGGATATGCTGTGTGAGTCTATTCTCATACTGCTGGAGTTAGCAAGTTCAAGCCCACATTTTGAATGCTTCATGCATGCACAAGAAATTAATCATAGCAATGATGTGTGCAAAGTATGTGTGAACATTTTTCCACAGGCATTTCTCAAAATCCCTGCTCTGCTATCTCCATTTAGCGTTGACCCTGTCTCTTCCCTCAGTTGTGCTGGTTTTACACTAGCACAAGTTCACTGGCTTCAATAGCTTTGCTTCTGGTTAACACCTGCCTGTAAAAGCAGTGGTACATCATGACTGCAACCTTAAATCTCCTGTCTCTGTGTAAAGCATCATATCCCCAGAGCTCCCAGTTTTGGAATTATCCCCCTCCACTGAATGTAGTAATGAGTGATGAACCATATCACTCCTGTCCAACACCTACTGAAGGGCGTTTCACAATGGAGATTGGCTCAAGCTCAGGCTTCTTCAGGAGTGGTTTAGCACTGCCTATGTCTAACCTTGTCATTCTCTGTGTGTTATCTTGGCCACTGGCTGAGATGTGGCCTTGGAGAGGAAAGGGCCTTGCTTAAATATTAGTGCTTTTTTGTGATGTCCTGCACCATCACACTGACAGAGCAGAGTTGTATCTAACAGTTGATCCAGGGGCATGCAAGGTGCTATCCATCCCTTGTCACTAAAAGTTAGCAGTGACCAGCATCAGTGATCTGAGCAGCATCAGGAGCATGTGAGGAGAAGATGACTGGTGTGCATTTCAGGGCTAGGGTTATCAGGGTGCTCAGAGCAGCCAACTCAGTGCAAAATGGCTCTTGATTCCCTCTACCCTTTCCTATTTCTCTTTAATTCCCAGCATAGTAGATCTTAACTCTGATCTGCATTTCCAAAGCAGTGGCAGAAGTGTGATGTGAGCACCTTTTCATTCATTCCCATGACGTAGGTGGTGTCTTGGTGACATCCAGCACTACAGAGTAGATTAAAATTGGATCCCAGGAAGAAATTGTTCCTTCTGAGGGTGCTGAGGCCCTGGCACAGAGTGCCCAGGGAAGTGGTGGCTGCCCCCTCCCTGGAGGTGTTCAAGGCCAGGTTGGATGGGGCCTTGAGCAGCCTGGGCTGGTGAACATGTCCCTGCCCATGGCAGAGGGTTGGGACTTGATAATCTTTAAGGTCCCTTCCAGCTCTGATCATTTTATGATACTCTGATATAATTCTTCTACTGGCTGCCGAATAATGAGTGTCAAATCAGGACTTGGATCTGCTTTATGAAAAATAATATAAAGTAATGTCACTGCCTTGTAAAAAGGACATTCTTTTCCCGTGGCTAGAGGAAGGTGCATGGTCTGTATTTGTGCATGGGTCTGCATGACTTCTTTCATTTTATTTTCTTGTCCAAGCTGGAACTGATGGATCTGATAATGGAGTAAAATGTTAACCTATTTTTTTACAAGTGGAGTAAAAGGTTTATCATCTTTGTAAGATAAAGGTGGGGGTTTTAAAGTATGAGAAGCAGAAGTGTCTGTATGGTTCATAGTCTTTGTTCCATCAGTGACAGGAATAACATGAGCTGAAATCACTGTGGTTACAGAGAACTGTCTTTAGCCTGTGATTTCTTTAAAATAGCAACACACACACCTACCAAAGGATTAAAATAGAAATACTTTAGTTATGTTAGAGCATTATTTTTGAGGTTTATGTATGCAAGGACTGATTGCTTCATCTGTGTGCAAACAAATCTCAGTAACTTCATTCTTAATACAGTTCAATTACACTTTCTGTAGTCCTAGTCACGGTGCGTCGTCGTAATTGGGGAAGTCCTGCATGTGCCCTTTGGTCTTACTGCAGCTCTTAGGATCATGCTTCAGAAGAGCCCTAATGCCTTTTCATCCTCTCCTGGGTTAATGCTCTTCTCATTGCCACCTCAATCATCTGTTCCTGGGATGCCTTAATCCTGGCTGTGGGGCCGCAGCGGCAGTTTATACAGTTAATTTCATTCTTTTTGTACATCTCCCCTAGAAGTGAGCTCTGTGTGTGTTCCTCCAGCTGCCTGACATCTCCAGAGCTGTTTGAAGGGATGCCTGGTGCTGAAGCTGCAGACTGATGTTACGTACAGAGGTGCTCGCGTCATGCCTGACGCATGTGAGTGGCTCTGCCCTCCCGTGGATAGAAGCAGCACTCGGCTGCGTGCCTGGACCCGGCGCTGCTGATGCATCAAAAATGGTCTTTTCAGTCGAGAGCCTGGTTTAGGGGGCAGAGGAATCTGGATCCTGGTTTCCTCTGGTGTTAAACACCTCTTCACCGTAGTGTGAAGCATCAGTGCAACCCTGTGGTTTGCTGCAGCAGGTTCCTTTCTTGAATCTTAGTCCTATTTTTGTATCCTGTATTTTTTGTTTCATCCTTCCCCATCCTCTCTGAGGCAGGGACACGGTGTCTGCTCTCACCAAGCCAGCCAGACCTTCTACAGAGATGTTTCTCAGAGCCAGGGATGCTCACCAGGATACTTAACGCTCTTTGAAAGACCTGATGTCACAACATGCTGATGTGTGTCACTGAATTTCAGCACTGAACTCGAAGTGATATGTACTTGTTTCTCATCAAAGCATATTAACATGATTTATTTTCAATTCTAATCAACCACTTAACCAAGTAATTTTAACCTGTCTCCACCTGCCCTTGCTTTTTCTTATGACTAGTAGTACTTTCTCTTTATTTCATTACTTCTCCTTTCCTATCCCTGTCTCTGGGAGGTGCCAAGGAAACACTGAATAAATAACTCCTTTCCTTGGAGTCAAGCCATGACTAAAAGGAGCGTTGGATGCTGTCGGAGCCCAGGTGAGCAGCACCATCCAGCTACACTGGTGCTGTTGCTGCTGTCCCGGGGGCGAGGGGAGGAGGAGGAGGATTCATCCAGGAGGCATGTACAGTTTTTTTCCATCATCCTGCCAAGCTTCCTCCAAAACAGCCAAGATTGCTGACATGAGCAAAAGCTTGACCTGCAGGCAGCGGTGCCAAGTAATGCCGGCAATGTGTTTTACACAAGGGTGTGCTAACCTCGGCATTTTTCCCGAGCTAGATCATTCCCACAAAAACAACTCTCTCCCCTCTCAAACACAGACTGCAGTAGAGAATTCAGTTTGCAAGTTCTGATTTGATTCAAACGTTCTCAGCAGAAGACAAAACGGATTTGCAGCTCTAAAAGGTGTCCCTTTCCTTTCAAGCCCCACATAAATCAGCGCTGGCAGACCCTTGCTGCTCGGAGGTGCTCGAGTTGCATGGGATAAATTTTGCATGGCAGAAAGAACACGCTTGTGTCCGTGTGTCATTAGGTTTGATAATTCACAGATCAGACTGAAGAAAAATATTTACTGCCTGGATTTACTTGTCATGAAATTGCATTAAAATATGGGTGGAAAAAATATCAAGTAAAGGAAAAAAATAGAAAATGCATTATTGGATTAAGTCTTTTGAAATTGGTAGTTTATAACCTTTATTTATGTAGGTAGAGTCAGTTTCTTTTAAATGAGTTTATATATAAATCAATGAACTATACACCTTAGGATGGTCTCAGGAATTCCTCCTCGTGGCAGTGGAAATGAATGACTTGGAGGAGGAGACTGTTAGGATTCCCAGTGTCCCTCCTCATTATGCTGGTGGCTTTTTGTGGAGCTCTATCAAAGTACAGACTTTAGCAGGGGATATGTATTTGGATTTGATAACACTTTGTAATTTAAAGAAAAAATAATATGAGATTCTACAATAACTAGGATCGAACTTGAGCGCCATAAATCTGAATCATAAGACTTCTTTTTAGTGCCTAATTTTTTTTGTATTTTTGATTTGAGTATTCATATTGTTACTTGTGTTTATTTTAGAAAGATCCTATTGTAGAAGCAACTGCCAAAACTTTATGATGACGATGCATTAAATCGGTGTCAGTGGGAGGGTTAATAACTTACTGTTTGTGAATGAACATGCTAAATACTAGATTGATACAAGAGAAAGGGCTTGAAGAGTCCATTTGTAAGGAACAAATGAGTCTCCAGGAAGGTTTGCTCCTCACCTACCAGGGGCTCAAAGGACCTGAAGAACCCAGAGGCCTGGCAGCAGGCAGAGGTGACTCTGCATAAGAGGGCTGCGTCTCTGACCGAACCCATCTCTCCCAGTATAGCAGCACAGAGCTGTGCGTTGTCAGTTGGGTTTGTCACTGCTCTGCCTCTTTGGGGAACCACAGGGCACTGTCAAGCTGGCAGATCACCTCACCCCATTGCTCTAACCACTGCTTGTGGAACCAGATTTGCAGCATCTTGATAGGAAGCCTGGAGGACATTGGCGGTTCTCCTTGGCATGGCAGGATGCTTCCAGCTATTCCAGAGTGAACCTGCTGCAGGCTGTCAGATGATTCTCTTGATCTTCTTGATAATGAAAACCATGATTTATCTTCTATTCAGTTACATCTCTTAAGGTAAATCTGATGAATAACTGTGATCTTATTTTCCCTTCAACCTTTTCCTTTGTTATGTCCAGGATGGAAACACAGATGATTGAGGGACTGCTAGAAGAACAATTTACCTCAGGCACTTTTGCTGCTCTTTTTCCCTGACAAGCCACTTTCATACCGTCCTGGAGGCTTTTCCTGGGCTGAAGGGTTTAACTGTGTCACTCATGTCAGGCTTTTAGCATTTAAACATCATGTATTTAAATTAAGGGTGGTCTTATTCTCACCGCTTCTCTCTCCGCTTTCCACTATTTTGTTTGCAACAGCACTGAACTGTTCCAGCAGAAGTGCTGAGCCAAGTTCCTTGCTGATATTAAACAGAGTTGGGGAACTTCAGAATGGCAAAGAGCTGGATCATTTGATCTTACCTGTCTGTGTGGAAACCACAGACTTTTAAAAAAGTGAATTGGTAAATGAGGCCCAGGAGAGGCTGATGAGTTGCTAAGGTCACACACAAAGCTGGATAGCACAGCAAAGAATAAATCTGCTGCATGTTTGTCCTCTCCAGTCTCCTGTGATGCTTACAAGAGGATCATTGAACTCCACACTTTCTTCAGCTGAGGAAAGTCTGAAAGACCTTATAGGTAGAGAAGTGCCTCAGGGCTGCAGCAGATACCCCCATTTTATGCAGACTCAAGAAGTGATGGGCCTGATCAGTCCTTTCTCACTTTGGATTTTATTCTCAAACTTGGGTGGCTGATCAGTAATGAGGCCAAAATCCAAACCCAGGGACTCCCTGACAAGGTGCAGAGAACTAGAGCCCATCCTCGCTGTGCATCTTTCTCATTAGCCTGGCTGCAGGTCTGCAGCCACACACCAGTGTGGGAGGGTGGTTCCCAGTAAGCTCACGCTCTTTCAGCCCTGGCAATCCAGGATCTTGTTCCTGCAAGTGTCCTTCCTGGAAGCAGTGCTCCAGAGCATCACAGGGAACCTGGAGAACAAGGTGGCCAGCCAGGAGGACTTGTGCTCTCCAAGCTTGTAGGTGGAGTGTTTGCACAGCCCCTCTGCATCCTCTCTGACCACACTGTGGCTTGCCCAGGTGCAGCTCCCATATGTCTCATTCTGTTCAAGTCATTACCTGTGGTGTTTTCCAGAAAGCATTGCAGAATGTGGTCTACAAGTACAATTTAGTTGCTTTTTTCCATTTGCTGCTTTCTGTCCCTTTCTGTCCCTCTTCCACCCGTGTTCAGCCATTTACAAAGTTTTATTCATTAGAAACTTGAGCATCTTCATCCTGAAGAAAAAAAAAAACGCTTCTAGTGAGTCAAAATTTACTCATCCTATCCTGGTTTTCTGCCTTCTAAGAAGAATGTGTACGGTCTAATCATAATTCCCAAGTGACCCATAAGCTGAGTCTAGCTGTGGTAATCAGAGCCTCATACTGGAGGCTGGCTGTCAGGGACGGTTGTTAGAACAATTGATGCAGCAGACATCTGTCTCAGCTGAACTCTGCTTGTACCTTTTGGAAGAAAGTGAGCATTCATTTGTATACATAACATGGGAACAGGAGAGCATCCACAATTCCTTTGCCATCTTTCTTTAATGAGCTATCATGATATTTCATTAAAATAACATGCACACTTTGAACTGTCACATCTCAGCACAAGGTGCTGCTGTAGTAGCTGGAGGACAAATTGCTTCATTGCACAGGATGTGATACTTGAGTCAGTCGTTCGTCTGTGGCCGAGTGGCATGTGGGGATAAATCAGTGAGGGACAGAAAGATAATTTTTGTTTGTATAATCAGGGCTGTTTAAAATGTAAGTGAATAAAAAGCCTGTCCCCTTGTCTTTCAAAGGGATTTTTTTAGTGATGCTTTTAGAAACAATTCTGTTTGTAACTCTTCCACAAAGATTACCCTTCTGGCACTACAGAATTTCCAACAGATATCAAGTTCTTGAGTCAAACATGCAGAGTCCATCGTGAGGTTGAAAAGCAAACAAACAAACTATTGTGAAAATTTGCTGATGCTGCTGGCATTGCCAAGGGGGCATCTTCTTGTTCTTTGCTCATATGAGTTAAAGTAATTAGAAAATTCAGAATCAGACAAATTAGGAGGCAGATTGTGTGAAAGGACCAGACTTTCCCCACTGCTGCTGAGCAGTGTTTGGATGTGTATGCAGTGGGCCCTGATGCCCCATGGGCAAATGTGTTCTACATACTTGATATCAGTAGTAAGGGAGTGTGAGGATGATATCAGAGGAGCTGAGAGGGGTGGAAAAACACCAGTGATTTTGAAAGATCTGAGGACCACAGTTTTATTTATGATTTAGATATTAAAGTTCCCATTGTATAAACACAAATTATCTCTTTTACTTAATACATTATCACTACATTCAGCTCCCTCTTACAGTGAATTGGAAAGTGCATTGTCCTGTGCAGCTGGGTGATTTTTATTTCCACCAAATGTATTAATGCTATTTAAATGAAGCCACATTTTTATGAACAATGTGTATATCAATATAAAATGAATCACACTCACACATTCTTCTAAGGCCATTGTTTAACACCTCCATTGCTCAGCTTTTGAAATATAAGAATATCTCTTTGCCTATTATTAGTGGAAAGTCTGGTATACACAGAGTTCTTTGTACTGCACCAATAAAATAGTTCAAACATCTGTCTAAAGGCCTTCAGTATATCAGAAAATCAAGTGCATGAAGCATCAGATTTCCTTTTTTTTGAAGACAATTGAACTCTCTTCTGTAATAAAACCAGAAGGGTGAAAAAACTCTGGTTATGCTGTTTCCACAGAACAAGTTGTGCTGGTTCCACTTCTGAGTGGAGGTAACAAGTACTGTTGCTCCTGTTGTGTGGGTGAAGACCTGTTATAAATATTCATGTATGAATCCAGCAGCTGATGGGACTCAAAGGTGACCAGCTGGAGCAGGCACCAAGGGTTTTGAGAACTGGAATGTATTGGGAGCCCCTTGGCATGATGCTGTGCAGTGGGTTGGAGGCAGCAGGACCTCATGGCAAGGTGGAGATGTGTATGGTGCAGGTCTGGAGGCTGGAGGGGCTGCTGTGGTTTGGAGTGGGAAGGTTGGAGTTCAGTTCCTCAGGCTCTTGGAGGGGACAGACACCAGTGTACTCCTGTCTAAACCATCAGTGATGTGATGAGAGTGTTGGCATGAAAGTGTTAATGGATTTTTTCAGTGGTAATGTGACAGTTTGTTCCCGTGGTACAAATGTAACATTATTCTCTGGTGTTTAATTAATACAGTGCATTGCATCCAGCATCCTGCTGGCACAGCCTGGGTGAGCAGTGTTACTGTGCGCTCCCTCCTCGTCTCCATCGCTGGGGCATCTGAGCACATACAACCCAAGAACTTCCAGCCTGTGTCTGCAGGGCTGGGAAGTGATTTTTAGCCATGTTTTCATGTGTGAGGGAATAGGACATGGACATGATGAGAAATTGTTTGGACATTCATCCCCTGGAAGGGGCTGCCCTCTGTGTGCTACCCAAGGAGCTGAATTAACGAAGCAGTTGTCTTTGAATTTGTTTCAGAGCTTTTACTGCATTTTCTCTAAATCCAGGGCTGCTTAGGCCCATCTGGAATGTTCTGTGTACTTGAAAAGAAACTGAATCTGAAGTTGCATACATGGCTTGCATCCCTTTCGGTCTCCTTTTCCTTGTTTTTGTTTTCAGTGCTTTATTTTTCCAGCCTGACTGATTCCAGTCCCTTGTTCCTATCATAACACGCGTGGTGTGAGTACTGGGCAGACCAACCTATTTCAAGCTTCAGTCTGGTTTCCTTTTTTTGTCCTTTTAAACCATGGCACTGGAGACTGGTAGCCATAGTAACTCCCTTATCTGTATGGAGAAATAAATACCAAAAATTGCTTTTTTTACTATTTATATAGAAAAATGCAGAAGCAAACAAAACTTGCAGTTTGTGACTCACTTTGTATTTTGAAAGTCTCTGTTACTTCTGTTAAATGTGGAGCCAAATCATCTGAGAAGATTAAAACAAGGGATTCCACTAGCAGTGTGGACTGTGGGGTGTATTCAGCTCCCACTGTTTTATGTACCCAAAGAGGAGAGGGGGGGACTCCCCAGAGGGCCTCAGCTGGGGGGTGGGTTGGATGTGAGGGACAGAGGTGCTCCAAAAGGAGCCATGCCTGGGAGAAGGCTTAGACTGAACTTTGCTCTTCGTGTATTTGTTAATCAGACTTTAGCCCATAAAAGGGCCTGTGTTTTCCTTATCTTTGTGTCAGCTGTTATTTATTTATCTTTATGGTTTTTAGAATGCACCTGCTCTCAGTTAAGTTAATGAAACCTCTCCAAGATGGAAATGCGTCAGGTCTAGAAATCTTGGTTTAATTCCAGCACCTTGATATCCTGAGACTAGTGCACAAGTCAGTGGTTCCTCATAAAGCCAATCACTGTTTCCATTTCAAGTCCCACATAAAAGAACTTGCAAATTACTTTAAAAAATGCTTTTCTTTGCATTCATTATATGTGATACATAGCTGCAAAAACGTGTCCACTTTGTCCTGCCTGAGTGCCATTGACATATCTTCAAGGTGATGTGCCATCAATTCCTCATCTCACAACAGACTCTGAAGACCACTGGGAAAGGGGCTCAGGTAGCCACATGGAATATCTCTTCTAAGATATCAATTTATTTTTTAGCAACTGGGCTCCAGCTGTTGCTAAACTTGTCTGTCATTTGTAAATTATGATCTTTCTGTCACAACTTTCAGGCTAATTAATTCCTCCTTTCTCCACCCATCAAGCTAGGGTGAGAGAAGATTTTGTTGGGAGAGGTAATACCTGTTATTAGACCAAGTGATATAATTGCAGGGAAGACACACACAACTTTGGTTACTGCTGTGTTTGTCAGTGCCTCACCATTTGATAAGTGTGTTCTTCCAATTCATTAATATCAGCTTCCATGAGAAAAATGGAGAGCAGAGGTTTTCATTGATGATGTGGGAATGGCTGGAGTTGGCAATACAGTATTTTAAATTCAGATAATCTGTTTTGCTTCACAAGTGTGATTTGGTTTCTCTTCTTGGATGAACATAGCTCTTAGGTTTCAAGTGAAAATGCTTTTACATGTGAATTCTTTGAATATATGCCAACATCTGATTAAAAGTCTCTTGTTTATAGTATTTCTACTTACACCCCTATTTCCTAGAACAGTCACATAGGGCAAACACTAAAAGAACCACGTGGACTCAGCAGAAGAAAATGATTGCTCCTGTTCACAGAAATATTTGGAGTAGCTCTATTCCTGTCCCACTTCTTCTATTTTCTGTACATGACAACGTGTGTGTTTATTTTCCAACAGGGCTCCTCCACGTGTTGCTCCATTGCTCACTGTCTCTCCTTCTATGTCTGAGTCACTAATAAACTATTTTTGGTTCTTTTTTTTCCTCTGCCTGATTTTCCTCTCCTGCTCCGTTGTTGCAGCTTTGCCCTCTCCCTGTGGTGTGTGTTAGTGTGTGGTGATTTCAGTCTGGATTTTTCTTTTCTTTTTCAGTAGCTCATGTTGTTTAGTGGCAGAGTGGCTCTGAAGCTCACTCCATGGCCATCCCTGCTCTGACAGGCAACACTCCCTATTAGGGACCCTGGCATCCCATTGTGACAATTTCTAGGCGTGATGTTGATGGATAAATTGGGAGCATCTGTTACTGCAGGAATGGGCTGCCCATATATAGTCTGCACTGATTAGCCAAAGGGGGCTTAAGAACTTGTGGAATTGCCAGGGAATTGAAAGGAAAGGCAGGCAGCAGTGTCCACGTGTGTGTGCTCATGGACAAGCAAATAGGTGAGTTTAGTGAGTAAGGTTGGTTTGTTTTGCCCATCATGTGTATAAGAGGAGTGAGCCCAGGAAGAGTAATTTGTCTTTTGTTCTATTTCAATGACAGCAGTGCTTAAAAAATAAAATAAAAATCATTTCTGTATGACAGTATTAATGATTTTACAGCAGTTGTGGATTTGATTCTCAGAGCAGTTTTGTGAGACCTTCACAGCACAGTCCAGGTGAATGGGCTGCTCTGGGCACTGCAGTTTGGCAGCAGAGCTCAGGAGCACACCCCAAGCACCGTCCCCGAGTCCAGGCACGGGCTGTCCCGTTTGCTCTGTCCCTCCGTGACCTTGGCCTCCCTGAAGTTGTTTTATTTGAGTTCCTTCAGGAAAAGGGGAGCTTGTATTTCTTTGCAGAGATCTCTGATGTGAATGAGAGCTCAGATGAGCTGCAGAAGGCTCAGCACTGCTTGCAGCAGTTTAAGTGTGTTAGAAATTGTGCAGAGAGAGGAAAATTTGCTGTCACTCTGCAGAAGCTTCTTTGACAGTTCTGGAAAAATCCTTCCTCTTCCTGAGCAGCGTGTCAAGCCCATACTCTCAGGGCAGAAGTGCAAAGATGGAAATTCTTGTTTAAATCTCACACATTTCTTATGAGTACCTTGTCCCTGATATGTGCTATTTCATGCCCTTATGTGGAATCTGCTTGTCACTGATGCTGACGGATGCAGGATAAAGTGCACTTTCCTTTGGCTGTGCCAAGTGGATATGCAGCAGCGTGCTCAGCTAGAAAAGCTAACAGTGGATTCTGTGCAGAGCCAGGATTGTCTGAGGGAGAGCTTTTCTTTCTTAAAAACTGGTTTAAAGGTTGCATCTGCCAGTAGAGACGTGATACTGCCCAGCAACATGGACCCCAGCTCCAAGACTCTGCACTCAGGTCTGATGTCAGGGCCCACAGATTTTACCTGTAGCATCTATTTCTAGCTACTGAATAATGGGTGACTTTGCATAGGGAATATGTTACAAGGTCTGAGGTCAGAGGATGGGAATGAAGAGCCAGAGAGGAGGTTTGTCACATTTCAGTGCTTGCCATGACAAGCCAAGTAGCAAGAGCCAAATTGGAGCACCCGTTACAGATCATGTACCTTAGCACTCAGTTTGCTGTGAGAGTTACTGGTGTTGAAGTTGACAGTAAAATACTTCCAGAGAGTAGACAGACATGGGAATTAGGCCAGTAGATGCTGCCTTTCCATTTCTAGGCTTAAACAATTAGTAGATCTTCATTTACTTCTGCAGACTTTTAGCATGGGATGGACACAGGCATGGTGCAGCAAATCACCTCACTTGGGCTACTTCTTCCCTTTAAATAATAATTTCCCTGTTTGCCAACAGGGCTGTTTACAGCCTGAAGATTGCAGACGGGTTCATTCAGTGTGAGTTTCCAGGCAGTATTCAAACTTTACCTTATTTTTAAGTCCCATGGAAAAAAATAATCCCTGTTTCTGTGCTGGTTTTCATGTGAGCAGTTGCTGGGGGCCAAGAACTTGAGGGATCCAAACCTATAGTAACTAACTAGGTCACTCTTGAAATGCTGTCACGTGTTTGAGGTTTTGCCTTTTTTTTCTTTGGTGAGGCTACAGAAAGCAAGGTCTGAGCAAGAGGCAGCAAAACAAAAGTTCATCTATATGTTCTCTCTTCAGCTCTTCCTCATCCTCAGGAGTGTCTAGAACAATGTAGAATCCAAAGTGGGATTGGTCAAGGATGAGCTAACAAGAAGCTTCTAGTTATGAACAAGTCCTTTTTAATGAGCAGGTAGCTGAGCTGGGAAGCAGAAAGAAAGGCCAGATTCTAAATCCTAATTAATCATTGATGGTGTCTACATGAGCACTAGTTACATGCTTTGGGCTTGCATTTTGTAGCTAGAGTTTCTAGGTTTCAGGTGCTTATGCTTCAGCAAGCAAGGGTAAGTTTTATGCTAGAGGTATCTGCATTTATAGTTCCTGGTTGTAAGCTCTGGCTGTGTGTGAAGTATGTATATCTGCCTGCCTGCTTCTTTACAGAACACTTGGGTGCCTTCATGGCCTGGCTGTTCCAGTGAGTTAATGGATGGAGCAATCACTTGTGCAGGGCTGTGACAGATGAGAGCTGCCTACCTGCTGCAGAGCATCACTCTCATAATGCTCTTGGGGAAGCTAAGGCATGTCCAGGCCCAGCTTTACAGCCGTGGCCTCATTGCAGATGCTCCTCTGCCAGTGGTTTAGTCTAAAAGGCTCTGAAGAATGTGCAGCAGGAGTTCAAAATACAGTAAGTGAACCTTGCTGTCATGGGGTTGAGATCAGTGTTTGAGGGAGACCAGGGCTGGTGGAGCAGGGAAGGTCTGTACAGCTTTACCTGTCATGTTCTGAAACCACCCCAGTTTCATTCCAACATGAGATTCTAGGAGCAGAGTCATCAGTAGCTCAGGTAGCTTGGTCTTGGTAACAGCTGTCAGAGGTCAGTGTTGGTGGTGACAGGCACCCCTGTCATCACTGCAGGATGCTCAGCACCTTCATCTTCAGCCTTGATGTCTGCAGTCATGACCTGGTGTTACACAGGCATGGCAGGTCTTCCCGTGGCTCTCCAACTGAGCAGAACAACCTTGAAGTTCTGCAGTGGATGATAAGACTGTGTGCCTGGGACTTGGTCACCGCTCTTGGCTATTGCTTTGGAGAAAACCCAGATTTCTGAAATGGATTTCAGCTTGGTCCTTTCCAACCCCAATCAATCACATTTAATTATCTGCCCAGGGCACAGGGTATCTGTCAAACTCTGATAAATTCAATGAACATGCAGATTATATCATCTTTTGTCATCAGTACTGTCTGTTCTTGGCATTCATGCTACAGGACTAGACTGCAGATATGTTGATTAGCAGATACGCTGATCAGTCATGAAAATTCATTTCCAAAATGAATTTGGATTGGAATGAATATGGGTTTATTCTACCTCAGGCAAAGGGAGTCTGAATTCTTGATTACACATAATTATTTATACTCATATTTAGGCCATTATATGTACCCCCAAGGTGGTGTAAACTGGTGCAGGTTTAAATATGAGGTTAGATCTGAAGTGCTTAAGCATTTCACTCACTTGTTGGGTACTTGGAGTAGGAGGCAGAAGGGGAGTTGTCTTTGGATTTAATTGTCTTTATGTGATGTCTTCTGCTATTTTATTTTCTCTTCAGAGGTCTGACTTCATCTTAATCAGAAATAGCCCAACTGGTTCTCTGTCTTGGAAAGTGCAGTTTTCAGTAGCTGTGGGTAGGGAACAAACTCTGAGGGGTGCCTGCTCTGCCCATTCTGAAGGTAATGGGAACCCTGCCAATTATTTCCTGACATACAGATGTCCTACACCTGAAACCCAAGTACATGAGACTTCCTTCTGTCCCAGCTTGTGCTGCTGGAAATATCCCCCTTCCATCTTTATTTGGGTGTGTCAGGGGGAGGCACCTTTCTGCTCTCCAGTGTACCAGGGGTCCTTGCACTATGGGCTTTCAAAAATCCTTGCAACACCAGTCACTTGACATCCAGAGGAAATTTCTGCAATGTTTAGGAATGTGCCAATGTAGCTCAGCCAAAGTTGTTGCCTGGTGTTTCTACAACACAATGGCCTGCCCAGGGCTCAGTGTCTGCCATCGTAGTACCTTGGGACTACTGATGGCTCACTGTTCCTTCAAGTCTTGGCTTTTCCATTGAAACTCAGGCAGGCCTTGGTTTCACTGTGCTAAAACCAGGTTGGTACTGTGACCTTCTCTCCATTTGTGAAATACAGGCAACAGCAGTGTTTTAAACTATTTCTTGGACAAAAACCCTAACCCTAATCCCCAAGCAGTTGGCATTCTACCTAGTCCAAATTTCCAAGATTTTATATACCATGTGAGATATATTTTCTTCACACTCCCCCCTCCATGTCATTTCTTAAATCTGTCTCCAGCTGTCATTCACACTGAGCAGCAGCATGGGCTGGACTTTCCCTCCAGTCTCTAAGCAAATTTATTGTGGAGGCCAGTGAGTGTTGGAGGACGTGTTGGCAAACTGGAAACGTGCTGAGGTCCCAGGCTGGAAGAGTAAGCCCACCAAAGTTTCACCCAGCTGTTATCTCTTGGCTTTTGCTATTTGTTTAGGGTCACCCTACCTTACAGTGAGCCCCTGCCTGTTCTCACATGGCTCTGGAGCACTCATGCTCCAGTCCTGTGTTTAAGTCTATGGGGGAGTGGTGGAACTTGTTTGGGCACAGTGGAGGCAGAAGGATCTGGCTGTGTGGGACGTACCGGTGATAAGGACCTATTCTTCAATATTCTGTATTCTTCTCTCTGTTTTTAACAGATTAGCTTTTATTTGATTTTCCCTTGGGTGTGTGTTGTCCTCTTTTAATTGCAGTTTTTTTAGTATTCACACTCCTTTGCTTAGCTCCTAAGTTTTGCTAATAATTTCCTGATGTACGCCAAGATAATGGAGATGATTAATGAAATCGCTACGCTCCCAGATTCCTGTTCTAACTTGCTGTCCTTAACTGGTTTCAAACTTGGATTCATCTGTGCTGTTACTTTGTGTTTAGCCACAGAGCAGGGAAATGGGAACACACGTTACTGTCCCCAGGGACTGTCATGCAGGAATCCCACTGGAAATAAACATAGCGAGCGGGCTGGCGGCAAGTGGCTGGTGATTCACTCATGGGCTTGACTGAATCCCACGGGGAGGTGACACAGGTACTAGTAGCTCACTTTTCCATTTGGCAAAAGGCACATTCCTTCTGTGCCAGGCTCCAATTATCCCACATGCCACAGAACAGGACTGGCAAAGGTGGTGAAAGAACTCGTACTGGTACGAAGTGGTAAAGGGGAACGAACAGATCTCATCATCTCTTACACTGCTTGTTTTTCTAAGCACTTTTACTCTCCCTCCAAGACTAAAATACAGCAGTCAAGCTCATTAGAAACACTCTCAGTTATAAACACTTGCCATTTTTCGTTTCCTTTGCAAACAGAACTATCTGATAAGTGTGTTTCCTCTCCAGGGCCGTGGATATTTCTTTGTAGAAGGTTTGCTGTGGTAAAAGCAGGTTTAGTGAAGTGTGAGTGTGTGAGTCTCTTCCTTCTGACAAGTGCTTCACTTCTCACTGATGTTTTCTTTTCCAAAGATCTGCCCTGTACAGGGAATTTCAGATGTGGAAAGAAAAGAGCTCTTCACAGTGCTTGGTGGAGGCATTTGATACAATACCCACTACGTGCCTTGAAAAGCAATAAATAGTGCTGGGACACTGGTCAGATATTTCTTTTGAGAAATACTAGGAAAAACACCCAGTTTGCTTCAACTAGCTTTAATAGAAAGGTATGTCAGAGTAAAACAGATGTATCTTTTTCTGGAACTGTGTATGGATTGTAATGAGTTTGTAATGGTTTTAAAATACTGCCTGTGTTCAAGCTGTATTTTCTTCTTGGGATCCTTATTCAGGAATGGTCGGAAACAGCCTTGCAGCTTCATGCTGAACCTTTCCCTTGCTGTCTTTGTCCCTTGGCTGATGCTTCTAAAAGAGTCCAAGTGTGCTGGAAGCACAAATCTTAATGCATCAACCACTCATAAAGCTTGACATACTCCAGCCCCTACAAACTTTTCTTCTGTGCTATTCAGTGACCCCACTTGTTATCTGCTTTGTAACAGACCTGAAGAAGAGTCCAGGCTCTCCCACTGCAGAGATTTATGTTTCATTCAAGCCTGTAGCTCCCAAATGTGCAGAGATTCATTTCCCAGCGAGGATGTGTTGAGCCGCTGCCTGATCCGGGGCTGTTCTGGGGCCAAACACACTCTTAGAAACACCTTGTGTGTGAATGAGAAAAAACAAAAAACATAATTAGTTTCTTAAAACAAGAGCAAAACTGACATTTTCTGGAACAGAAAACATGCACTGCAGAGCTAAATGCTACTTTTATTGTTAATCCTGGAATGTTTGGAGTTTGTGATTGAGGATGAAATAACCTCATCGTGGTTCGTGGGCACACCTTGCTCACACGCATCATCTTTCTACAAACAAATCCATTGTTATCATAAGGAGGGAATTTACCAGCTTCAGCCAAGACATCTTTCATGAAGTGTCTCTGAACAGAAGTATGAACTCATGACAGTGATCTGAAGTGTGAAAAGCCTGTATTAAGTTCCGTGCTGTTCCACAGGTTCCTTCTGGGACTTTTGGCAGGTCAATTAATATCTTGATGCCTCCTTTTAATATCTATAAAATTGCTGTGAACATATTTTACACCTTACAGCAGTGCTGTGGGGATCAGTGCATCTGGAGCATGCTGCATTGCAGAGTAACAATTAGATGCTGTGGTAATTGGGGTCAGGCGAGTCCTTAAGGCTGCGGGCACACAGGGGACCTCCGTGTGCGTGGCTTGAATTTTGCTGTTCTGTCTTGAGAGGGAGAAGCATGTGGGCTCTCTCCCATCAGCATGCAGTAGGCTGAGCCTCTGTTTCCAGGATGGATTATTTCTCAAGCACACTAAGTCTACGTGTGACAGGGCATCCTCTCACCTAATTGCAAAACTCTGCTTAAAAACCAATCGAGACAGCAGGCTGCTAAATCAGCCGACTGATTTTCTTGCAACATCCTTTTCTGTTTCATCTGGAGACTCACTAACACTCAAATCTAAGAATTAATGCCAGTGATTTGTGAATCATTTAGTTATGTCTAGATTGCCTATAAAACTATAGCTTGGAATTCATTAGCTGGGCTGATATAATTAATGATGTTTCATATTGCTGATGATATCACATCCTTGCCTAATTATGTGATTATTTCTTTTTTTTTCCTGCCTGTATCTAACACTGTGCATTAATAGCTTGCTGTATTGTTGGCTAGGTTCCCCTGAAGGCTCCCATGTTCACTGGGAGGACAAAAGAGGGAAGATGTTTCTTGAGAAAGCTGTGGGGTGGCCAATTGGTGGTTCTCCATAGAGCTCATGTTTATGTTAAATACTACAGGCAGAAAGAGATTCTACTGAAACCTATAAATCCAGGTGCCTTATCTCCATAGCCTCAAAGATTTAACCACATACTGATGATGGTCTCCTTAAATGCAAACTCTGATAGATTAAATTTCAGCACTAGCAGCAGGAATTTCAACACATGAGGAAACATTCAATATCTATGGATGTGGCTTAAGAAATGAAAAATCTTTTATGCTTCTTGGAGAAATGTAAAGCTTGTTGCTCTGTGGCCAGAGTATGTTCAGGTTGGGGAAAGTATCCTTGAGTTTTAGCTGACAGAGAGTTGTAAATGAAATCTGAATCTGAAAGATTTCCAATAAAATTCTCTGTCCTGTAGGGATGGTAAGGACGGATCCATCTGGTGAAGCTAGTGAGTTCCCAAGGGCAGCTCCTGCCTGCATTAGAAGAAATGCACCTCTAGTTCTAGGTTTCAGCTAGGAAAGGGGATTGGTTTGAAAGAGCAGGAGCCTCAATAAACCTCATTTGGCAAATTCTGCTTAGAGCATGCGCTGAATCTCTCCAAATGCTCCTGCATCCACCCACTGACTAATCGCCTGCTCCAGCCATATACAGACTTTTAACCTCTGAATCTAATAATGTATTTACTTTCTCAGTAACAGCTTAGGGATTTAAGATGCCAAGACCCATTTTTCAGAAGAGATTCTTCAGGCCAGTACATACTCCCAGTGCCTACTGTTTGCTGTTGGTTGGATGTGACCTGGAGAGAAGCCTTACAGATAGGAATCACTAGGCAGCAATTACTAAAAAGTAAAATTCGCACTGCCTGGGCCTTAGGAACCTAATTTTGATCAGCTCTGACTGAGATATGTGCTTCTATGAACTCAGGCCACCTTTCGAAACGGGACTCCAAAGTGAGTTATTTTCAGTGATGGGCTGGCATTGGGTTTGTGTCTGCTGTGTCTCTTTGGACACAGTCCAAATGCTCACGTTGGCCGTGACCCTGACGGATTGGCCATGGGCAAATGCTAAATGTATTTTTGTTGGGTTTGAGCATGAGTAGTCTCCAGTGAGTTCTCTGCCTCTCATTGCACTAGATGCTGAATGTGCAGTCAAGTGAAGAAGTATGTCATGTTCTGGTGCAAAGGACAGGAGACCTCAGGCATGCAGAGGAGAATTGGTAGGAGCCACTGAAGCGGATGGCAAGACTCTTACAGTTATGAGACAACCATAGCTAGGACTGACACATAATACTGATAGCTGTTTATGCCCACAGTTGCTGTTTTCTAGGTTGTAAGAAGGACTTCTTGCCATCCTCTCATGGTAATTTTCTGAGTCTCTAATAAAATGAACTGAATCTGCAGCTTTTGCCAGTTTCCTCAGAAAATAATTGGTTCTGGTAAATAATAAATACTTTTGCATTTGTGAGTTTGGGTGCCAGCCAGGCAGACACATGCTTCCTACAGCCCTGTACTTGCCTTGCTCCTGAAAGGGCTCAGATCACTGATGTGCTGGTGCCTGCCTTGAGGAATAGCCTCTCCTTCCCGGCTGTGGCAGGGGCTCCCCGGCAGAGCTCTCTGGCTGGCCCCTTTCTTTGCACCTGGCTGCAGGGAAGTGCAAAGAGCTGATCCAAACCATCGTGAAGCTGGCCTTGCCCCTGCTCTTGCAAATGTTTAAATTGTTCTGTTTGAATGCTGAGAAATTATCCCACTGTTTCAAGGGCCCCTAGGCTTTGCTTTCTGGTCCCTGTGGTGTCCAGCTCAGGGGTTTCTGTTCTCCAGGGCAAGACTCAACACCATTAGAGATTTGTGACCCTGTGTCTAAAGCCAGGAAACTGCAGTTGAGCCAAAACCATTGGCATCACTGCTGAGACTTAATAAATACATTCATTCCTTCAGTACATTTTTATTGGCATGAGCAAGGCTTAATACACACCACCTTGTTTTCTCTGTGCCTGAACAGGGAAAGTTGTGTAAGTTGGACTTAGCAGTGATTAAGAGACCTAAGCAAGCTGGACTGATAACATCATAGATTTTATGACCTCTGTGTATCATTATATCATCTTATCTGAGCTCCTGTGTAGCACAGGCTGCAGAGCTTCAACCTTTATCCTTCTTAAGCCAATACATTTTGTTAGAGTGAGACTTTTCTCTAGAGACTACCAGTCATTGCTCTCTGGATTTGAGTTCCTGTGGGCATGCTGCAGAATCCCAAACAGCTGGCCTGTATCAGAGTTTCTAGACAAGTGCTATTCCTGGTTCCAGATGTGATGTTTCTGATACTTCTGCAAAAAAAGCATGGAGTAAAGAAATTAAAAATGCCCATGAATCATCCTGAAGCCAGTCCCTCAGGGTACACTCCTTGCATATGGAGTTCCTCCTTCCAGTGTCTCCACGTGCTTGTAACTGATGCTCACTCTTAAATATATCTGAGCTGGGGTATTGAGGGCTCTTCAGATGGGCTGTTTTGGGGTTTCCACCAGTTTCACAGCTGGCTGGGCAGTGGCTGTGACCAGCACCTGGCAGAGGCTGCACTGCAGCCCCAGTTACAGAAAACTCCATGGACACACAACGCAGCACTCGGGGTGAAGCAGTGGGGTGCTCATACACACACTGCCTGGGGCTCATGCATGGAGTCTTGGTCCTCAAGTACAGATTCCCTGGAAATTCATACATGTGCTGCCTGGTACTCATGCACACCACACATCCCTCCAGGGTGAATTATTTGGGGCCTCATGCATGAAGATTTCAATGCACAAGCGTGACCTAATAGGGCATTCAGTGCACGCTGCTTAGGCATTCATGCACAAGCTAATTAGCTGCTCATGCATGCAGCACTTGGGCACCCATGCATAAACTAATCCTGTGCTTATGCATGAATTAATTGTGCACTCATGAGCAAATTAATTGGCTGCTCGTGCACAGACTGATTAGGCCTTCATGTATTTACTAATTGGGCACTCATGCATTCAATTATGGGGTGCTCATGAGTGAACTAATGGAGCCTTCCTGCAACAACTAATTGGGTGTGCATGGGTGAATTAATTTGGCACTCATGCTGTCCTGCCATCATGCTCCAGTGTATTGGTTTTGCACTCATGCATGTGCTAATTGGGTGTTCTTGTGTAAATACCATAAACCCTGCAATTTATGCCCCCCAGTACTCCCATTCCTGTGCCTTCCAAAACCTTTAGCACTTTGGGTGGTTTGAAATTGAGTTTCAATTGTGCAATTTAGGCCTGGAGCAGAGTGGGGCAGCAATTAGAAACAGATGGCACGAAGGAGAGCTCCTTCTCCTGCAGAGATTAATGACCATCAGTTACACAGTCGATGCCATCCTTGAACATCCTCCCAGCTCACACAGTTGCTGTTGCTGTCCTTGTCCTTTGCAAACACCAAATTGCCTTTTCTGTTGCAGATCACTCTGCTGTCCTGCTCAAGCCTCATTGTTTCCATCATAGCCTCAAGTTTTCGAGCTCATATTCGTTGCTTTCTTTACAGATAACAACTGTAGTAAGTAAACTAAGCTGTACCTGTTTCTCTCCTCTCATGGCCTTGGGCCCTTCTCAGGTAGTGGGCATGCCAGTGTGCTGGCTGCAGTTTGCTTCTGTCCATCAGGAGGCTGATGCTCAGCTGGAGAGGCCTCATGTCCCTAAGGAATACGGATTCAGAAGGGGAACTGGCACCCCTGAGACAAGTCAATCCACCGCTGTTTTAGCATGAAGCATCTGCCAAAAAAGTTGTGGTAGAATTAAATGATGTCCTTACCTGCTCTAAGATCACTTTTAGACTTAACTTTAGGGAAGAAATTAAAACACTGGTAGCAGTACAGGCTGGGATGGAAATAGGTGCTGCATACGTCATGTGAGTACACATATGCAAAACACATGACGGTGGCTCGGCTGCCATGGCCAGATGGCCCCGTTACATACACACCCTTCTTCCACCCCTCCTGGTGTGCTGTAGGGTGGGATGGTCTTCTGGGAGAACAGCAAAAGAGCTGCTGTTGCCTCAATTTCTCTAAGTAAACTCAGATCTTGGGATGAAGGGCTCCCTGGGGAATGGGAAGTCGTGCTTGAGTGTTTATTTGCAGGCTCTTTGTGATTGTTTCTCTTGAAAGACTAAGAGTTGTGACCAAAATCAAATTATACTACAAACCCAACCAACCAACCCCCCTCAGACACAATGGCACCGCTTTCTTTTCTAAAGAGAAACTAATCTGTGCATCAGTGGGGGATCTGGTTTGGCCACTTAGGTGCAGGAGTGCATACTTGCAGGTTGGTTACCTACACAACCACAACATTCTTTCTGATGCTGGACACAAATTTTTATTTCTGATTTCCAGGATCAAAAATTCAGCTTCTGATGCCCTACATGTACTCAATTCCTGCTGAAGTCAGTAGGTAGGAATTTGTGTAGAAAATATTGAAGAAATCAGCTCTGCAGGTGGCATCCATCCAACTTCATGTTTTATTGGTCTTAAACCATCAGCATTACCCTGTTGGTTGCTATTGCTTATTTCCAAGTGGCAGATATTGTGGTTTTGAGGTTTCAGGCGGGAGCCTGATTGGAAATAAAGCACAAATAAGATACAAGAGATGCCTCCATACTCTTGTACTGAGCTCATGTGGTGCAATTTCAGCAGCCCAGACCTATATGAAGACCTGGCTGCCTGGTTAGCATAAAGACTGAGCTTCCTCTGCCCTGATCTTTGCTTTGGTTGCTCTTTGTTGCCAGCTACTTTAGGAAGGCCAGTGTCCATGTGTGCCTGGCCTCTTTTAGCAGCAGAATGTTCTCCTGGCAGATAAAAGTGACATGTAATCATGGCCTCTTAGTCTGTGGGATTCTCCTTGTAAGAACAAATGTGACTGATGAAGGCAGAGCCTCATTACCGTTCCACTGTGGGGTGGATGCTGCACTGCAGGTATCCGTACCTGACTCGTGTGTACAATGAAGTGCAGAGAGCAAAAATGTGTTAGGGCAAAGCTTTAATTTATTTTTTTTCTTTGAAATGAAATTCTTGGGGTCCTTTACAGGCTTTTGGAGTGACTCATTTGTGATACTTTAGGCGAGTGTGTTGTCTCCCTTAGTTTATGCAGGTATAAACCAAACATGCAAATGTGTATTTATCCAATGAACAAGCTCCCACTGGAGTAGGACCTCAGCTTCTCTTTCTGGCTCTGCCATTGATCACTGCAACATCTTAATGCATTGGATAAAAGGGAGATAAAAATATTAACTCCCTAGCAGGTGCATTTGGAATTAATAAGTAGCTGTAAAGCACTTTTAGACTCATCAGTATGAGATAGGTTACCCTGGGAAGTGTTGTGATTCATTCTGGTGCTCTGACCTATTTTCCTAAAAGCTGGTCTGGATTCTGTACTGGGGAGAGCACTGTTGATGGAGCTACAGCGTGAAGGTGAGCAGATGGCTTGTGGCACCCTCCCATGTCAGAGGGTGCTACCTGCTTCTCCCACAGCTGGATCACCCGCTGTGATGGACCAGAGCCTTCAATCATGTATGGCATTGTATGGTGGGGCAGGTCTGGGGTCCCCAGCTGCTACCCCAGTACAAGTGCTAGAATGATTCCCTGTGCAGCATCAGAGAGCATCTCTGCGCTCTGCAGGGCTGGAGCCTCAGTGTCTACCAGCTAACTGGAGTAAGGAAGGTGTTATTTTCATTTGGCAAATAGAAAGCATGGAGCAGCCCATCCCACCTTTCTTGCTCCCTGTTCAGATTATTAATTTCCACAGCATTAAAATGCGAATATAATTCCTGCCCTTTCATTCTCATAAAAACTCTTTCTCCAACCACTGTGTAGCCTCTTAATGAAAGCTGGGACTGCAGAAGCCAAGGATGGAAATTAAAGCATTACGGAGATGCTTCCACTCCATGCTGCATTCCTGAGGTGTCTTATCTGATCCTGTACAACTGCCACAGGGCCGGATTCTGCTCCCCTCAGCGCTGAGCAGAGGTGACAGCTTTCACCCATAGGGCTGGTGCAAGGGAGGAGAGTCAGACCTGCCCTCTCCTTCCTGGTAGGAATGAACTGCACCACTTGAAGAACAACCTTAATTGCTGCTGAATCAGTTAGGCCATCTTTAATCAAACCCTCCCCTCCCCGGCTTTGACATGTGATTTTTATCTTTTTCCCTGTCAACAGTGTTTAGTTATATTAATGGCTTTCCTGGCATGAGCCAACTTGGGTTTTGGTCTACTTGATTTTGGTAATTCTTTCTCTGACACTGGGATTAACCCTGTCCCACTTCCAACCCAGAACTACCCCAGTTTTGCCCCAGGTTTGTGAGAAGAGCGAGTTATCCGCGCTGGCACCTGTCCCTTGCTCCTTCGCTGCCGGCCTGCTGTCAGGGACTGACACCGAGTCAGCCTCGTCCCACGGACCTGCTGGCTGTCCCAGGGGGGATGTCTCACAGCCCAGGGGAAATAGAGAGGGTGAGAAGTAGCAGGAGGCCCTGGCTCCTCCTTCAGTGCCGAGCAGTGGGACAGTGACCACCCTGATTGGGTACAAGCTAAGTCAGTCCGAGTTATTAGTCAGCACAAATAAACCTGTGTGTCCACCTGCATTTGACATAAATCCAAAGCACTCAAGGGAACAGGAGCTGCCTCTGGCTGCTTGAGGAGTGACAGCGATGCTGGGTGGGAGTGGATGCTCCCAGGACACTTGGGTACCACTGAGAGGAGACAGAAGGAACCAGGAGTGAAAAAAGACACTTGATGTGTATGATCCCTCTGCTGAAGCAGAGCTCTTTTGCACCATGTACTTTCTCATGCTTCACTGAGTTTGATTTTAAATATCTCTGTTGATGGGGCTTCTATGGTTTCCCTGGGGAACTTGTTCTTTAGCCTACCCTAAATTTAACTTCATCTTTATCTTAGATCTTCCCTTTTTAAAGCACACTAATGAAGTGAAATACTCCTTTCCCTTCTCTCTGTATTTCTTATGATATTGAAATATTGGGTTGGCAGGGAGGGATTTAAATCTGTGCTGGAGCACTGAAGAAACACGTAACTCGATGGGAAAGGGTTTGTAATAAACCCTCTGCAACTGCAGCCAGTTGTATGCTCAGATGTGGGCTTGCCTGTATAGTTCTCACCTTTGCTATCTTTTCCTCTAATCCTTCAGCATTTCAGCATGTCCTGTGTCATCATAGAAGAACAGTAGGAAAATAAATATTCTCCCAAATTTTCAAACATTACAAGAGCATTTGGAGCAGAGCAGCTCTCTGCCAGGACTGTCAGAGCAGAGGCAGATAGGATTTCATACCTGACCAGCACAGGGGATCTCCAGAAATGGGGCTTACAAAACAACACACCAGTGGATATTAGCCTCATCTCATCAACATCTGCTTCACTGTTAGATGTTAAGTTTATTTTACTAGAACTGCCCAGAAAAATGGAAAGGTTTTTATTATGATCTTCTAAACTACACAGAAAAAAAAAAAAGAAAAAAGAAGTCACAGCAACTGGCTGTAAACAAAGTGGATTTTTCTGTGACAACTTAGCAAATAGACAAAATTAATTTTTATAAGCTTTTTGATCTTTTAGTTTTGGGTTTTTTTAATATAAAAGTGAAGTAAATATTGACCTGGATATTTTGAACATAAAAACTGGAATGGTTTCATTTTTCTGGATTTTCTTTGCATATACTTCCTCCCACTCTTGAAATAGTTTATGCAAGCATTTGTGGAAATGTTAGGCATAATGTTTTAAATCAGATTTTAAAAAAAAATCACTTTCATGTTTTTGGTCCATCTCTGATGTTAATAAAAAAAACCCAAACCCAAAGTTCATATTTGCATAGAGACAGATGATCCAAGGGAATGCTGGTTTTAATGTTGCATTTATGCTATTTTTTTCTTTTTTTTCCCAAAGCATCTTGGGGTGGAAGGGAAACAATGTAGGAAACAAGAGAACAAAGGCTGAATGCAGAAACGAGCACGATGACAGTGCAGTGAGGCAGTTTATGACCAGAATTGTTCAAACAGCTGGAGATTGTATTACACTGTTTATCATGTTTAAACCCGTGTCAGAATGACATATATTGTGGAAGTTTTTGTGTGAGATTGTGAACTAGGTATTATGTGAAAAAGTCAGCCATATGTTATAATATTCTTCTGGGGACAAGAAATCTAGCTGAGAGTAAAGGGAAGGGTGAGTTCAGTAAAGAAGTCATCTTCTCTTGAGACAGAGGTGACAGTGTGGGCTGCATACAAAACACTTGTGTGGTTTCCTGAGCTCCGTGAATCATATCATTTAGTTGATTTCCACCCCCCCTCTCCCCTCCCCAACTTTTTCCCTCTTTGTATAATAACCTTGGGTTTCAGGTTTATTTTTCACCCTAATTTTGGTGGTTTTTTTCCCCTTGTTTTTGGGGGAAAAAGAAGGTTTATTATTCCCCTTTACATTTTCTTCCATCCAAGCGTACCTGTGGCTGGCTGGGTGTCACGGGGGGGTGTGGGGTGTGTGGAGGGGCATTTCTGCTTTCCCTAACTCAGAGAGACTTTTTCTTGTCATCACATTTTGCTTGTGAACACGTCCAAAACTCACGAGTCAGCAGAAGAGCGGGGCAGGGCCGAGAGCTCCCCTGGCCGGCCAGATTGAATTTCACCCGTTCTGAATCTGTTTCAAACTGGGAGAGCTCAAGCAGCTCGCAGTTTCTGCGGTCATTTGTGCTAATAATGTTTGACAGCCTGAATGTTAATGGAAAGTAAACAGGAGAAGGGGTGCTAACAAGGTCATAATGAAGCTCACATTTAAATTGAATTGAAATGAATATATGAACACTCATGAGAAACAGTTGGTCTTTCTCCTCTGGGCTGTCGTGGAGCAAGTGGTAGCGATGGGCAGCTTGTGACTGGCGGATAAAAAGGGAGTTAGGGCTGCATGGGCAGATCAGGGGGAGTTTAATAAAGGAAACTGAAGCTGGAGAGGAGAGCAGCAGGGGAGGATGCTCCTTCTCTAGAGCCCACCAGTCACGGCAGCTCGCTCTTGCCCTCGCATCGCTGTGACTCCCAGCTAACCACACGAATGTCTCCAGTGTAATTCCTATTGATTTCAATGGCACAAGCCTGCAGGGAAGCACTGATCTGGGGTCAGATTTTACCAGATGTGAACACTCTCAAGTCATCTTCAATCTGATTTTGAACACAGGATTGTTTCACTTCTTGCAGGAAGGGGCTCGGCCAAGATCAGGCAGGCTAGAAAATCCTTTAAAGAAGTCTTTTGCTACTGCCATGGTCAATCTTTTAATTTATTCTATTTTAAATAATGGCTGAGTACAGACAAATGAGTTATTTGCATTCTCTCTTGCGTGTGCATACAATGAATATGTCATAGCCGAGGAATTGGGCTGACTTATCCAAAGCTGTTGGCTCTTTCTTTCCAGGCGTGCTTTCCTAATTCCAGATGGATAAGAGAACAGTGGTGTGCAAGGAACCATCCCCCTCCTTCCCCTCCTCCCAACTTTGGCATAGTTGTGTTTATTGCCTGCGACTGAGGGAGTTTCAATATCCTTGCAAAGTTCTGTCTGAGGAAACCCAGCGAGCAGAGAGCATTAGTGGTGCAAAACCCTCTGTAACCATCAGATGCTTTTCCGTGCCTCAAAAACATTTTGGGCTCTTTTGTAATAAATGTAAATGGCAAAGCAGAGGTCAGGGATGGTCTCAAGGGCAAAGGCTTGTGTCTAATCTTTATTTTCTCTTTATGAGCTGCTGTAACAACTTTGAAGGTATGAAAGAAATCAGCAGAAATGTGAGACAAGGCAATCTTATTAGGAAACTGGTACATAGCTTCTCAGACTTGTTCTTTGACCTCCTTTGAAACAACTATGGGGCCAGGATCCTCAGATGATGCAAAAGCATAAATGTAGCTGCAGATTTACTTTAGCAGGGATTTAGTGTTTCTGTTCGGTGATGGCTTCCCTCCCCCTGCCAGAAGATCCTTGCAGCAGAACTTTTCAGGCATTTTAGTCTTGGTTTTAATATAATGGTTCCCTTTACATATTTTTCAAATGACTGCAGAGATGACAAATTGCCTGAGCTGAGCGTTTCTGGACGTCTTCAGGAAACGGGGCCAGTTTAAGAGATAAAGCTTTTGGTCTTGCAGTGATCTTTAAAGCTGATCTTCATAAGCCTTGTAAATGTGTGCAGATAGGAGCAATTTCGTGTTGGATTCTTGGTTTGATGATGTTAGATTCTTACCTTTGCAAAACCTGGGGTTTCACTATTTAAAGATCTCTTGATGGTGTTTACAAGGGTGGAGATAATAGTGCTGGACTGAGGCTGAATGCTCGAGGTTTGTAATAACCAGAGTGTTTCACTAGTGCCCTGTGTGTGGCTGTTTCACTCCACCACCAAAAAGTGAAAGGGAGGGGAAACCTCCTGATTTCCTTTTGTGTCCCACAAGATGTTCCATTTACTGATCCACCCCATGTTAAGGCATTTTTGGGCTGTTGCATGGTGGGGTGGGGGAAACAACGTTTGCAAAGCTGCCTGAGGAAGTGTTGGCACCCACTCTGTACTGGGACTAACTGGATAAGAGGTTCAACTCCAGTCAACTCCTGGGAGCACCAGGTTTAAAAGATGTACAAGTCTCACTGAACCAGACTGGAAGCTCTTCCAAGGTGGGGGACTCACTTAGACCCTCCCCAGTGCTCCACTCTGCTTAATATGCTGGGACACGAAGAGAAAGGACCCTGCAGTCCTGTGGTAACAGCCAGCTAAGGATGGATGCTGGCCTCGGTCCCCTCTACTGGCCAGAACTGGGCAGCAGATTCATCCTGTGGCCAGATATTGTTTCCCAGCAAAACAAAATGTTTCCCAGCAAGTTTTCTGTGTACCAGACAGAGATTTCAGCCGCTTCTCGCTGCGGCACCGCTGCAGTGGATGCGAAGTTTCCCAAACCATCCCATGCTGTTCAACCACATTAAATATTGTGCTGAAGCTAATTAAGCTGACAATTTGGGAATGTTTTTATTGACTTTGCTTGCTGCATTTCCTCACCCCCTGGACCCTGGCTCTTGTAAGGAACTCTCAAAAAATGGATTCAGAGCATTTTTCCTTTTGTTGTGTTCACACTGGTGTTAGCCCGTAGGTTGACAGTGGATTCATTGCCTGTGTAAGTGTAAAGCAGGAGTGGGCACCTGAATGCTTAATGCAGTGTGATCAGGAGGGCTGTGACTGGCAGGCCTTTACACCCCTTCCTTAAGGATGGGAAAAAGAGTCCCTGACACATTTAATTCTCCTGTAGCTGAATATCTAGGTCTAGGCAGCAGGCGGGTCTGACAGTGCTCCAGGCATCTCTCCCTGCCCCAGGGTGTCAGGAGGGCTGAGGCAGGTCTGTACTCCTCATCCCAGGCCAGTCCCTCTAAAACTCTATAAAACCCTGAAGCAGAAGAGCTCTGATGCGTGGGGTGGCATTCAGTGCAAACCTGCAGCCAGGGCCATTTTTTTGACATGACAGTTTCTGACTTGGAATTCTCATTTCTAGGGCTCTTCACATTTGTTGTGTAAAAATTCGTTAGAGGAAAAAATCCCATTCCTGCAGGTGTAAGAATTGAATGCCCAGAAAAAAGTCTGAGTGGTTCCATAAATACATCTTGGAGACTCTCACCTCCCTTCAGGCTGGTTCCTACGCCAGGAGGTTAAATCACTGCAGCCCTTAAACCTGACGAAATTCTTCCATTGCCTCTGTGTGAGGAAGTGGCTGAAGTGACAGACTGGTCCATCTGTAAAGTCTGTTTCAGTTGGTGATGGAGAGCCCATCCTCATGAAATCACTGAGGACTGTTTCCTTTGGGATGATAAATGGCCAAGTCCTTTAAAAAATATCCCATCTTTTAAAAAAATGCCCTCAGAGCATCTGAGTGAATACAGGCGAGGGCACAGTGCTGTGAGTCCTCAGTGAGAGCAAAAAGGAGACAAACACATCAGGGGACTGTTGAGGGACAGGAAAGGGATCTAAATATGGCACAGTAAGTCCATTTATTTTCTTGTCACCCAGACGTATTAAGCACTGGCACCTATAGCTGACAGATAAACAAACTGTCCTCTCTTTTAGAAAATATGTGAACAGGGTTGCTCATTGTCAGTCTTGCAGGCAGAAAAATAATAAACACAGATGTATATTGGAGAGGGATGGAAATGCTCTGAATTCTCCCAACCAAAACCCAGGAGAGGAGCCAGAGCAGGGACTGTCTCTGGGTGTTGTCAGTAGTGGCAGCATGTGGGTTCTGATCCTCTTATTTCAGGACTTGAGAGCTTTAGGAGGAGGACTTGTCATGCACCTTACTTCATCCACAGGCTTTTCTGTCCCCTATTGGTACCAATTCCTTTTCTTCCCTGCTCTGATCTGTCTTGGGCTGTGGTAGCAGGGAGGATGTTGATGCTGTGAGCTGCCAGCCCTGTTTTTCTACCTTTTCTACTGGTATACAACTGTCAACGTGAGCTGGGAGCTGCTCTGGGAGCTCTGGTGCTTTGAGGCTGTGTGGCTGTTAAAGAAAAATACTGGATATCAATTCACATTTTGTCAGTCCTGTATACAATATAATGATTTCCTAAGTGACAAGAGTATCCTAATTATTAACTGCTTCATTAGGCAGCAGTTTTAGGACAACCCAGAACACCTCTCAAATGCATCTAAACGAAGAATGACCTAAATTAGCCCACCCTGCTGCCTGCCTTGTACCCGCTGCTGGGAAGCGCTGAAGGGTTCCCTGAGCCACTAACAGCGCCTGGCCATGGGCAGCCCCTGGTGCTGTGACACGTGTGTGTGCCCAGCTGGAGGGACAGGGGAGAGGACCTGGGCTTGTGCCCTTGTTTCCATCTCACAGTGAGTCTGGGGAGCTGATTGTTGGCAAAGCCTGGGCCCTGGCACGCTCCTGAGCACGGCCTCGACCTCCGGCACCTGCATGCGTGGCCATGCCAGACCCTGCTCTCCTCCCAGGCCTTTGCCCACGTCCTGCAGCTCAAATCTACTTATCCCTCCTCCTCTAATGACTTAATTAGCTTTCCATCTACTGTGCCATGCCAGCAAAGCTCAGCTATCTCATTATTATTGGTTTTAATTGGTGTTGTGCTAATACTTAGACATCCCTTTCACAAGTTAGATCCTATTTTTTAACTGTGATTTTTTCCTGAAATATGGGGGGAGGGACGAGGGGCAGCTGTGCAAGAAGTCTCATAAACACCTAGAAAATTATTTTGCTGCAAGCACATTTTTCTAGCTTGTTGTCTGTAAAATCCCAAACAGCAAGGATTTGTTTTGGTTGATTTGTTTGTGGTGAAAGAATCTTGTCTTGTCTGTGTTGTGATAAATCCAAAACCTCCAGAAAAAGAAAGTGTAATAATAATAATAAAAAATCGAATGTGCACAACAATCCCTCAGTACTTCTCATCAGGGACCTTCCACCTGTATTTTGAGAGCTGAAATAAAACTGGTGCTTGTTGGTTTGTTCATGTTCAGAAGTTCTGAACAGGTTCAGTATCCTCATGTGCCAGATGCTGCAAAACCAGTCACGAAAAATTCATCCCAAGCAATTTTACAGTCTAAATAGAAACTAAACTGGGATTAAGTAAAACTTGGGAGAAGTTAAGAATTCCCATTTATGAGTGATTCTTTGGTGAAATTTCTGAAGCCCCACATCTAGTTATAATTATACTAATGGTGAATTTTGTTATTGTTTATTCTACAAAAATTGCAGGACCAGTCCTCAGGATAACATTGTGAGTGCTGTGTTAATTAGTGCTACTTGGAAAGCCCCAGCCACTAAAGCTAAGATGTTGCACAAGACACAGCTTTCATATAAAACCCCCCACTAAGTTTTTTGTCTTTGTGGTTTTTGAAGGAGCTCAAAAAGACAACTGAGATGTTGAAAAAAACCCTTCCAATTTGTGATTTGAAGAAGCCTGACTCATGACTTTTTAAATGTCTAGTGCTAGAAAGACTGGTAAAACCCTCTGAGATAAATCCAGCCTAACAGGAGGTTCGTGAGTCCTTGTTGCACAATGGGATTTTCATTGTTCTGCCTTTGAGTTGCTTGTGTACAGTCATGCAGAAGTGGGAGCCTCCTGTTTCAAACCTGCACTTAATGCAGTGCCGGCAAACAACGCCGTAGTTGTCTCAGCTGCTTTGGTTTTGAAGCCTTGTGTGAGGAGGAGGTGGGACTTCTTGGAGCTGTATGCATTGAGTTTTGATATCTACTGAGAACCCAGCCTGGGATCTGGGCATCTCCTGACCATCAATAGCCGGTATCAGAGGGTCAGGATCCCGTTGCTCCCCTATGGCTCGTCCCAGCTCCCACCCCGGGTACGTCCCTGCGGGAGGTGCTGACCCCTGGTCTGGACGGGAAGCTGGCAGACGGCTCACTGCAAGGTGTTGAGGGGAAAATAGATTAGTCTGAGGCAGAGAAAGTCTCAGAGCTGTCACGGTGCTTTAAAAAATAAAGCTTGAGGTAAACAAAGCAACACGCCTGTTTCCACGCAGTCTGTGGGATTGCAGCCGCCAGCCTTTCCTACGGCTCAGGAATTCCACCTATTTCCTACTCCAGCTCCTCTCAACCTCCCAGTGTTGACCAAGACTCCTCACGTGGCCAGGCGAAGGGCAAGCTCCTGCCCAGGAAACTGAGGCACTGGAGGAGAAAGGGCCCCCTTGGCAAAGCAGTGACAGACCCCCCTGCCTGGCTCCGTCCCGCGGCAGGGCGGTGGGCTGGGCGCTCGGTTTCTTGCCTCAGTGCTCCATCACGATTCCACTCTTGGTACCATTTGTTTTGTGTTTCAAATCTTGGTATTTCAAATCCGTTAAACATCAGATCATTTAATACTTCTCCTGAGAAGACTGGATGTGTTTTCTCTATTTTTTTTTTTACTGCTGCTAAGATGGTGCCCTAGGCAGGACTCTGCTGGCTGAGGAATTGGAAACAGCCACAGCTGTAAAGGAGTGAGAAAGTTTAGCAAATGAATGACAATAAAAAGAAAGAAAAATGCCAGAGCTACAGGGGAGCACAGGTGTGATCTCGTTGCTGCTTGGTCAGAGACTTCCAAGCAGGATCATTCCCAACAGAATCTCTTTTGCTTTATTTTTGAATGAATAATGGGCACCCCTGATGTGGAGCGCCCGTGTGACTGCTGGGCTGCTGCCCTGCCTGCCACTCTCAAAGTTATTGCAAGGAAATGAGGATTTTCTGCTCCCTACTCTGATTTTGCAATTCTTTTATTAATTGGAATTGACTCAAGACAGATGAAATTGAAGCTGACCTGCCACTCATTTCCCCTTCCAGCTCTCCAAACAAAGCATAAGTGATACATATCTAAATTTTTTCACACATTTCTTGTTTAAAGGATGGATTTCCCCCTGTATGGCACACTAGAGTTCATAAAAAACAACCCCTAAACATAATTCCTCTCTCCAAGCTTTCTGGTTTTGTCCCCTGTGGCCAGGCTGTGCCTGTTGCAGGAGAGTGTTGTGCCAGCCACAGCTCTATGCCTCGGATGGAGGAGAAGCACTTTCTGCCAGAAGAGCTATCAAAATAGCATCCTCGCTGGCTCTGATTTCCACCACGAGTGACCCTTAGCCATGAGAACACTAGTAAACTTTATTGGCAGTAAAAACAACAAAAAAAAAAAGATGTATATTATTTGAAAACCAAAAAAGGCAAGAAAAAAATTTATGGGACTATTAAAAGGTCCACGAGGAATCCTCATTTCATGTTTGCTTTGGGAGTTTCAGCTGCTCGTGTATGAATACTGTCTTACTGGATGCCCAGCACTACTTTTTATAGAAGATGAAGCAGTTGCTTCTGGAAGAGTTTAGATTTGTAGAGTCTCTTAAAATATTGTCATTTTGGTGACAGCTGTGATTCAGTACTCGTTTTTGCCTGAAAATGGTCATGTTAATTCGGGGCTCCCGTTAAAACAATAGGACGTTCTTGCAGGATTTAAGCACTCAATTATTAATTTTGAGTGCTCCATAGTTAGTTAAGGCTACATTTAAAGAGATTTTTTATGTCTTTAAGACCATGACTATAAATTAGATTGACTTGAGGACTTGAGATAAATCGATAGAGTTTCGACAGGGAAGAGAGGACGTTTCCCATCCAAACCTCTTTCTCCTCATTCCTTCCCTTCTTGTTTCCTAAGCAGTTTTGAAAGCAAAATGCACACACACAAAAGGAGACATTCTTCAGTGGGAAGGATTTTCATTGAGAAATGGTCTGTTATATAAAAAAAATACTACACTAAAATGTATTTTTCTTTAATTTTTTTTCTTTTCCTGGCTGTAGTTTAATTTTTCATTTAATAAGTTATCTAAGTCTGTAAGTACTTTGCATTATACAGAAATATCATTAACATTTTAAGAGTTTATAAATTTTAAAAAGAGCAAAGAAAAACCAATGCATCCATTTCATATACTGGACACCTTTGACAATTTTTTGTTGAATAGGTTTAGGCTTTTGCCCATCCTGATTGTAACACATCCTGCAGCAGTGAAGGAAAAAGCAGAAGAACATGAAATATGTATCGGAACTCTTCTTGTTTTGTTAGTGTAGTTCCAAAAAGATCTAAAATCCTTCTAAATTATTCTTCTTAATAAGTGCATGTGGAGACACAGTTCCTAGGAAAATAACTGAATTGAGCTCATGGCTGGTTTATTTACGTAGCCAGGTTCTTTCTTCGCTCCTGAAACTTTGCTCGGATCAGGTGTCGCCCGTCCATGTAACCCGATAGGTAACTTAACACTTCACTCATAGTGTGCCATGATGAATCATACCATGATGCAAAGATCTATTTTATTAGTATACACTGTACTGAAAAAGGGAAGGAGCAGAAGCTCAATTTAGTGTCTTGCAGTCACTCTCACAATCTGTGGGAATTACCCTTACTTCATCTAATTACCTCTGTTAGCACTGACTTGAGACCCAATGTGAGTGATTTTGGCCTCGGGTGTTGCACCCAAGTGATGTAACATGGAGCATCTCATTGGTTTCAGTGGAGCTCAGATGAGAATTGAAGGATTCCTTTGACTTGCTTCATCCTGGGGCAAAGCTGGGGTGGGGGTTCGGTGTGTAGTGGGAGGTGGTGGTTAGAGTTTGCAGGGGGACCACCCACCCACCCCACGTTGGGAGCCTTGAGAGGAAGCTGAGTTGCCATCCTGGTCCTGAATACCTCTATTTTGTAGCAGCCTGCATCAATTTTCCTTTGAATTTCCTGTGTGATCACTTTGTCTGCTGTGAAGACAACTGTCTAGACATCTATTAGAAAAAAGTCTCGCTATCCTGCAGTCTGCAAGAGGCCAGAGCACAAGTACAGATGGGTAAATATAGGGCATATGAGATTGACTTGAAACCAATAACTGGGAAGGTAAGTACTTGCACTCGAGTCTGAAAGAGCTGCAGTTCCCTTACAGAGTCCTGCAGAGCTTTTAGATCTCACTGCTACTTACCTGCTCACTATTGACGGGGCTGGAGTATTCCATTTCCCCAAGAGCCTTAATGGATTTGTTTTTTTATAAACAGGCAGCAGTTCCTGGGAGGGGTGCAATGCTTTGTAGGTTTTATTTTGTTCTGTTTACATATGAAAATATCATCTTAGCATCCTACTATTCATTGCAATCAGCCTAAGGAAGAAAGTCGAGCCTGTATTGAGCCGGCCATTTGCTCGATTATTTGCACCCTGCCTGAAATAGGTGCAGTGCTCAGAGTTTTCCCCAGCAACTTGGGCCTGTTTCCTTCTCTCTTCATACCTCTGCTGTCCTGGAGGGCAGTAATACTGACTTCCACATCCAGGTGTGCAGGAGCTTCTTCTGAACCTGGAACTCTGTAGTGGGCAGCCGAACTTCACGTTTCTCTCATGCAGCCCTTCAGTGACGAGAGTTTATCCCCCTGGGTCTCCTTCTTCTCTGCAATGGCAAATGACTTACAGGCTGCTTTTCCCTCTGGTTTTGGACTGAATCAAGAAGGCCCCATCCTACTGCTCTGACAGAACTGTAGTAAGTGCAATGCCTGGCAGCAAATAGTCTTGCTCCCCCAATTTCCAGTCCTCTTCTGTAGCTTCATCAACCTCAATTTTGGGACCTACCACGCTCCGTGGTGTGTTGGCTTTGTTGCCCCACTCAGAGCAGGGCAATGGCTTCACTGCATTGACCAGCTGCTGTTTGAATCACTGTAGTGGCCAACATCCCCCTCCAAAGCACTGTGGGGAAATGAACCCAGATCTCATGAGTCTCCTGCCTGCTGGTGCAGCCCCAAACCACCCTTCCCCTTCCATGTGATGCAGGGTCTGCTGTTTCCTGCAGTTCTCTTCAATGAGTTTCAATAGGAGACTTTGCCCCTCAAGGAGGGGATGAAGCATTTTATAGGTGCTTCAGCATGGAAATATTTTGTTCTTCATTATTTTGCTGAAAACTCACTTTTCTCTTCAGATGTGTATTTTTTTATAAAACCAAACTTTGAATAAACAAGTTATTGAATATTTCAGGCAGCTGAGAGAAAGCCTATTGACCTTTGTGACTATGATAATTGTTTAGTATTGAGTAACTCTTTATGAAAATAGCTGCTATTGACCAATTAACCCTTTTGAGGAGCAGTTTTGGGAATTTTCCCATTTGTCTTCAATAGGTCTTGGATTGAGACCATGAACCTGAAGTGGTTTCAGCCTTTTTAAAAAAGCCTACATTAACAAAATAATTTTTCACATCAAACATGTAGTCAGAAGAGTGAAATAGGAGCTTATCTATTGCTTTGCCTGGTTCCTGAAGGCAGCAGCTTCGTGAGTAAGATGGAATTAGAGTTTAGATTAACATAAAACATTTTGCTGGAATTGCAGGTATTTTTAAGATACTACAGGAAAAATATGATATTTATATAAAGAGGTAAGAATGAATAATTGTTTCCATTAAAGAGACTTTGGTGCTTCTGTTAGGCAATTCTAAGCTCCTTTCCCATTAATGGTAATTTGCCAGAAATGAAAGGTACATTACATAAATATTTCAAAGTAACCTGGGCAGCAATTTGAAGATATTACGCTTTCAACTTGACAGCCCCAAGCACCTTGATTCATCTTAACATCCAGTAAGATCTTAAATGCAAACAAACACTTTACCTTGAACAGGACTGACTTCAGAACCAAAATGAGCTTCATGCTACTGGACTGAACGAATAATATAGGGACCAATCAATGTTTCCTCAAGAAGGTTAATTATCTCAACTGGAAGGAGAGCATAGAGGGATGGACATGTGAAGTAAACCAGAGGCATTTTTCTAAACAAATCCTGGATCCACAGTCTGCACACAGGCCAACCTGTATTTCATCCACTCTAATCTCAGTACAGCACTGTTTGGGTTTGATTCTGCTTCCCTGGGAGCTGGTGCAGCAGCAGGACTGTGCTGTGTGGGAGGAAGGGAAGAGCCCTGGGTGTACAAGAAGCAGCTGAAATAGGTGTCACAAGTCATTGGGGTGAAGAGCTGGTTCACTAAGACCTGGAAAAAGGGAATTAAAGGCTTTTTGGTGACTCCATTGGCCTTTGGATGGGCAGTGGTGGGCTGGATACGCTGAGGGACTGTATAACTAGGGGACACCAGCTAGTGGCTGCAAGGAACCCCACTTCCTTTAAGAAATAGGAACTGTTGCAGTGTTCCTGGTGGCACTTCTGGAGAATGTAGGGGATGCAAACTTCTCAGAGCCAGGGTTTTGTTAGAAAAACCTTGTGACTAGGGAATTCAGTTATTAATGTGTTTGGGCTCTAGGACTGAGCTAAAGGCATCTGTAGCAGCTGGGTGAGGTTGGAGGAGCTGTCAGCTGGGAAGTCCCAGGAAAATGAATCTGGCAGCAAGGCTCATCCTGGGCTCTGGGTTTGCCTGGGTGGATGATGGTTCACTGCTCGTTTCCTCTCCTCCCCATCCAGTGGCACTTCCTCATGATGCTGCTGCTTGGAAATGAAAAGCAAATTCATGGTGCAACTCTGGGTTTGGCAGATGCCAATCAGCCAGTCCCTCCCACTCCCAGCACCTGCTTTTCCTCCTGCCTTTCCTCCTGTCTGAGCCCCAGGAACACCTTTAAAATCCCCAGCCCTGCCTTGGCCTTCGAACTTGTATTTTAAAACTCCCAGTACAAGAGGGTCCCGTCTGTCTCAGTTCCCATGAACTGTTGTTGAATTTTTCTCTGCCTCTGATTTGGGGAGGGAGGGTGTTGTTGGGGGTTTTGTTTAGGTTTTTGGGTTTTTTTTTTGTTGCTATTTTGGTTTTAGTAGGAGAGAGGTAACTTTTCATTCTCTGAGGCATGTGAGCCTCGGAGGAAAGGCCCAGAGTTCCCAGTTGTGTTAAGGCTCGTTTGCCAGTCTCCATAACGCTAGAAAAAAGATTAATGTCAAGAATACAGGGATATGAGTCTTAGCTGGACATACTGGGCAGAGAAACTGGCTTTGAGAAATAGTACAGTGTGTGTTTTCTACCTTGCAGTTAGTTTGGAGCCTCTTTTGGAACACCTATTTGACATGCGTGTCCTCAGAGGATTCATAAAACAGGGGTTGCAGTGATTTGTGGTCATTAAAGATTGTTCTAATCATTGCAGTAATCCCTGGGGCTGATATATAAACTCTGTATAAACAAATACCAAGAGACTGTCTCTGTCTTTAAGAACTTACAATCTAAATAGAGAAAAAAAGGCAAACAAAGGATTATCATCACCAGGGCTGGGTGACCTAAGAACAAAACCCAAGTCTCCTGCATCCCCTTCACAACGTGTCCCTTCTTGCTCACTCGCATCATTGTGATTTTTTTTTTTTATTTTTTCCAAGTAAAAGGGATTTCATGCCAGAGGTTTGGCATGATTCCAGGTTGGATAACTCAGGGTATGTTTACACTGTGCATTGGAGTAGGGTTTCCTGAGCCATCAGAGGTTACAGTCAGCAAGTCCAGAGGGCACAAACCAGCATTGCTCAGGCCTCCTAACTCATGCCCAGAAGTCATCTGGCTGCCCTTGCCCTGTGACCATGCTGTTACAAGAGGAGTGCAGCTGCTTCCAGGCTCTTTGACTCACCTCTGGCCAGCACAATGCAGCGATTGCAGCACGCCGTGTAGGTGCTTTTATATCGTACCTCCAACTTCCCAGACTGTGCTTTGGGATGTAGGTACTCAGCAGTGTAAGACAATCCCTGTATTTCCTGGAGTAGGTCCATATCCTCTATTTCTGAAGCTAAACTATAGAAGATGCTGCTGTTTGATGTTATATGTTGTTCTGCTTCAGCTCAGAAGTGATGTGTCACTGGTGGGCATAGTGAGCCTTTGCAAAGGCTTCGTATCACTTGGACAGGGTATTAATCAAAGAGTTCTGAGTCTCATAAAATACTAAGTATGGGCTGTTACATTATACCATGACTATTCCTCAAACAGACAAACCTCCAGTCTGTGGTTGTGGGGGAAAAAGGGCTGTAGCAAGCTGGCCCCATTCCAAGGCATACATGGGACAATGCTGGCATCCCCCACGCCAAGCAAAGGCTTGAGCATCCCTTGCTGAGTCAGCCAACCCCATCGGCTCAGCTCCAGCACGGCCCTTCAGAGGGAGAAATACAGACAGAGCTGCTGCAGGGAGCACAGGAGCAGGGTGGAGGGGGGAGTTTGGAAGCAGAGGCTGTGTGGGATGTGAAATACAGTTTCTTGTACTCCAGAGCTAGACCTGCCCTAGTCATCAATCAGTCTTTTAAATCTGTCTTCTGTAGGACAGGTGCAGGAGTCGGTAACTACCTAATTTGGCGATGTTGAGCTCCCGGGTTAGTGTTTGTAAAGTGTTGTAGGAAGGCTAGGTGGTACTCTTGAGCTGGGTTTTGCCAGTGCTTGCCCAAGAGGAAAAGTGCTGTGTAAATCAGTAGAAGCATTTGCTCTTCGGAGCCAGGTACTCCTCTGCGTGCTGGGAGGCAGCAGAAGGTGCTCTGTTGGTCCTCAGGCTGCTGTCCAGATCCAATCAGGAAAACACTTAAGCACATGGTTAATTGGAGGCATCAGCTTATTAGTCTTATCACCATTCAGTGTTTGTGCATTTGCTTTCCTGAGTGGGGACAAACTGAAGTGGATGATCTACCAACCCCAGAGCTGGGGGAGCAGGTCCTTCCTTCACCATGTCTTCTCTGGAGAAGTCTAAGTGCATTCAGGTTTTCTGTCTCAGGCTGAGCATCTCGTGCCATCAGTACAACCAGGGCTTTTGCGCTGTCACTCGAGAGAGACGCAGATGTCACGGCAACGCCTCATTGTCTGCTGCTGGCTGCTGTGAGGACAAAGCCATCTCTAGGCCCTGAACACAGAGCCCCACACTCTGTGTTTCCCCCCTGGGACCTTTCCCAGCAGTGGAACAGGTGGTGTTCACAGTTATTCCTTTTAAAAGTCAGTTTAGTTTGGGAACAGGCCAGGGTAGTGCAGTGCATCCCAGTGAGTGCTTGGTGGCCTGTGGAGAGCTGGGACAGGTGGGCTGGGAACACCTATGGATGAGATTCTGTAGCACACAGCACCTGTACATGTTAGTAATGGGATAAACAGATATAATCCCTCTATTAGCTGTTTATTGGGGGCCTTTTGTTGAAGATGTGACCCTCAGTTGTGTACTAAGGAGGGAAAGAGGTGGCGGGTGTGGGATATGATTTTGATAGCCCATTGCAGAAGGACTTGGAGCCAGTGAAGCACATCACCAGCCAGCCCAACTCTGGAGAGCAGAGTTGTGGCCCTGTGCAGTTGTCCTGGGCTCCTAAAGCCCCGCTAGCACAGCTGTGTGGCTTGCAGGGCCTGAGTCTCTACTCCTGTAGAGGTTTTCTCCTTCAGCATATGGATGGGTAGGACTGTATGGAGATTTCCGAGACCGCTGTGCCCTCCTCTCTCAGTCTGAACACAGTCCTGGTTTGGAGCAGCTGGATTTTTGAAGCCATTTAGGACATAAAAATAGGAGCTGCTCTAAATCTTTTGATGCCAACGTAGCCTTACAATCTGGCCCAAGATTACTGTTGAAAATGGGATTTAAGCTTCTATCTCCTTAAAGTGTCCTTAAAAGGTTTACTCCTGGACACGTTTATGCTCAAATTTAGAAAGTTTGCCATTCATCATTCATGTGACCATACTAGGTAGTTCACCAAGAGGGAATTAATGTTGGGAACAATGGGAGATGATTTTGAGGAGAAACAGCAAATAACATTGTTCAGAGGACAAGCTTATATGAAATTGAACTGTGAATTTGTGGGAAGATGCTGTTTGTCATAGAGAAAAAGACTGTTATAAAAATGAAAAGCTATAGCTGAGCCATACATTTTGCTTTTAATTCTCTTGGCTCAGGACATTTGGGAGCTTTCTTTCCAGATACTGAAGCAGTGGATATTATGCATGTGGCACAGTGTGCTGTGAGTTCATATGATCCCTGTTGTAGCTGTTCCCAGAGAGCTCCGTGCTGCTGTGGCATGGTGTGTACAGTCCCACAGACACGTCAGTCTAATGTCTCATGAAAAGCATCACAGATTCTTGATAATAGGATTAAGGTATCTGGGCATTTATTTGGTGTTCATGTGTTTTCAAGTTGTTCCTAAAAGGAAGAAAATTTCAGTGTAAGAAAGAGAATACTTGAAAGACTGAACTTCTCAACCCAGCATCAAGAGGGATAAACTGTATTTAAACAATATGTTTAAATAAAGTCTGAATTGATACTGATTCATTCCAGATGAGACTCTGGGATCTGTGAGATGTGTGGGCTTGCTGTACTGTGCTCTAGACTTTTATCAGAAATAATCATCCTCTCTACTAAACCAGGTATCTGCAAGACTTTGACACGTGATCACCATCACAGCAAACAGCGGTGGCCCTGGCTCCTTATCAGCTTCAGTGACCTGGGGTGTTGGCTTGGAAACAATTCCCCTTAACGGTGTGTTGGTGCCAAGATCAGTGAGTCAGCCTCACAGGGCACCTTCCCAGGTCTGATATGGTCTTTTGCAAATCATGTAGCCATTCTTTGCCTCAGTTTCTCTCTCTGACAAGGAGGATACCAGTTTCCCACTCGGTGTTCAGGTGAGAAATGCCATGCAGGTGCAGGGCTACATTCCTTCCTCCTCATTAGACTGTCTGGTACCCCTTGTCCCTCGCTTCACTTTCCTAAATCTCTGTCCTCCACAGTCTTCTACCAGTGCATTTTTTTGTACATGTTCACAGTATGATACAGCTATTAAATGATGCCTGGGGTTTGGTTTTTTTTGTTCTTCCATAAAAGACCTGGCAGGAGAACAAGCATATTCCTTTTCTCCTAGGCTCCCCAATATACTTCCAAATACCCAGCACAAGTAAGCTCTTAAGTATATGCTTAAGACCATCATTATTGCGGGTGGCATGTAAACACAGTGTAATTTTGAGCATGTTTCTGAGTGCTTTTGTGAATAGAGATGCTTTCCCAAATCAGAACGATACTTCTGTGCAGGATACCAAGTAAAGCTTCATTTCTTTGGTCACAGGGAGTAAGGACATGTTCTGCTTTGAACTTCCAACTCGAGTAATTCAGTTGGTAGAATTACTTACCAGTAGAATTACTTCTAACAGCCTGGGATGTTAGAAGGGATGCAGATTGCTTCTATCTTCCTGGATCTCAATTTACTTGAACAGTAGTTTCTCTTTAGCTGTTACTTGGCTGCAAAGCCAAAGCTTTGACTTGGGCATCACCACAGAGCATGGCTCTGGTAGGTCACTGTGCTATGGTACATACGGCCTGAGCAGCTGAAAATGCTCCATGAGATCTTCTCCTTCTTTATCTCTCTGACCTCTTTTGTTTTGCTCTGTGGTGTCACACAAAAGGGACATCTATATTTATGTGTGTCTGTCTATCTATCTATCTATCTGATTCTCTTCTGTCTTCATGCTGGAAGTTGCTGAGCACAACTTCAGAGAAGAGGTGACCAGCTGCACACTGAGGCTTTCACCAAAGGAAATCAACATCATTTCTGTTTTTGAGGTGCTCTTGCACCATTCACTGCTTTGAAGGCCCAGAGGCTTCACACAGTACTGTGCCCAGGTGCTCACAAGACCCTTGGAGTATTTCAGCTTGAAAACCTTCAGGTGACCATGTCCCACAGCATGCTTATGCAGTTGTTAGTGCGAAGACTTCCTGCATTATTTTCCATCTCAGTAGGTTTTTTATTAATTTTGTAGGCACTGAGCTTTATAATGTCTGTTTCTACTTGACCAAGGAAGCAAATTAAGACACCATGTATCTTTTTTCCATCTTGGGCCCCTTGATGGCCTTTTCCAGCATCAGTCCAGCCAGGAGATGACCAGTTGTGTGATGTAGAGCTACCTGTGACATTTTGTGTGCACATGAGGTGAAGAGTGTTGCTTTTCAGTCCTGGTGTCAAACCTGTGGGCAGTATCCATGTAAACTTCTTTCCTGGTTCTTTCAGATCTGGTTTCATCATCCTTCCTCTTGCATTTGGCATCATTCCCAAAAAGCTTATTTGCTGTCTGCATCAGCTGAGAAACTCTGTCAAATCTTGGCCACCCGTGCTGTTGAGCAAAGTCCAGGGTTGCTATTGTCTGCTCATGAGCATTGTTTCTGTAAGGAGGATCTCAGGTAATGCTGGCAGTAACATGGGCTTTATCTTGACTACTTTGCCAAAGCTTTGCAAGCAAGACACTTCTTGCTTGCTTTTTATTTTTCATGCAGGGCTTCATATCCTTACAATACTCTTGTATTTCATTTCCACCTGAGGTTCCTTCCATAGGTTTCCACAGTTTGGTCATATTTTCTGATAACATGTTCTTTTCTAAAGAATCAAGGCCAGTCTTTCCTGGCAGTTGCCTTTTCCCATTTCATTTACATTTTATTTCATTCATTCATTTCAAAGGTTGCATTTTCTGAACCTTTTAACAAATTTTTCTGTCTGCGTCTCAGCCTTAAGTCATGAGCCCAGGGAAATTATAACAGAAATATTGGTCCTGATTTTTGCTTCCATTTTGTCCTCCTGCTTGCACTGGCCAGACTGGGTCTTGAGCCTGCCAGGTGCTGAGCAGTGGCTGGAGTCTGTATGACCTGTGTGTGCTCAGAACTGAGCGAGGCATTTGAGGCCAAATCCTGTGACCCTTCCTGAAGTCAATTGAGAGACTCTCATTGATTTTGGTGAGTGCTGGGTGAAGGTTAAATCTTCAGCAAACACCTCACTGCTAAACATTTGAAGATACTTACATTAAAAAAGCAGAGATGTGGCAGCTGAAGCCCCTAAACCAGACAGCAGGTCTGTGAACATACGTGTGTGTGTGTGTGTCTGTGGGATTTACAGTGCTGCCTTTTGTGTGTCCTATGTCATGTGTGGTGGGTAGGAACATCAACAAGCAGGACATTGGTTTTGCAGTGAGCACTTGTGAAACACAGGGTAGGAAATGGGAAAATCCTGGAGCCATTTGGTGGGGAATCAGGAGCTTGGGGGACCCCAGGGAGGACAGAACCTCAGGTACTCCACGAGTTTATGAAGGCAGGAGAGGGAGAAGAACAGAGTCCATCTGCTACCAGAGGTCCCCAGACAAGTTGTCTGAGCTAAGTGACCTTTCATGGTAGCTGGAACAAGAGATCAGTGTCATATTTTTGTCTGTGTGTCTTTACAAAATCACAGATTCCCATTTGTAATTGTAAACTCACCCCTGTGCTTTCCTGGAATACATTTATTTTCTTCTGTCTTCATGTCTGCTGTAAGAAAGACCTTGGCTTAGTGTGGCAAGCAAGAGAGTCATTACTTCTCCAGCAACAGGAGACCTTTCAGGGAACTACAACCTGTGGCAGTGTTGTAATGGCAGGATTTATGTTGTGTTTCCCAACTAACTGAAGGGCCAAAGAAAGAGACGTGAGCACGGAGAGGAGCAAATGATTGAGAGGTAACCCACAAACTTAAGAAGAAAATGCTTTTCACAAAGAGAACCACCAGCTCTGTGTCTTCACCTCTAGGGTACTCTTAGGGCAAATCTTGAAACTTTGGTACCTCTGAGGTAGGTGCTTTTGGGAGGTACCAGCCCTGTGTGCCCATCTTGCAGAGGATAGTTCAAGCCCCAGGAATTGCAGTGGGCTTGTGAAATCTCTGTTTTCCTGCTTTCCTCTGCAACCTGCCACACCTCCAGGTCTTGCAAACAGTGCAGGGACCCGTACTGAATATGTAATAGTAGTCTGATCCTTTGATCTTGCAGCACTCTGCAAGCCTCCAAGCCTCAACAAGCCCTGCTGAAGCAGGGGAAGCTCTCATATTCCTGCCTTTGCAGCTTTGGAAACTGAGGCACGGTGGTTTGCCTTCCCTGTGGCCCCCACGGCAGTCAATGGCAAACTGAGGAATTCCAGCGACCTTGTGCATGGGGACAGGATTTCAGAGTGAATTCTTAGACAAATCCTTCACTTTGCTGCCTCTGTCCTTGTCATCAGAATATAACAATGTCCTCCCTTCCCTTTCTTCCCTTTTAGAGCAGTAGGTGTTGTGAAGCTGATGTATTAAAGCTGCTAATCTGCTAGCAGCTCTGGGCTGGGGGGAGGAGGCTTGTGGTGCTCCCCCCTTTTGTCTTCCTGCTGCCTCCAAGCAGGTGCTTGGTTCTTGATTTGTTTTTCTGAGGAAAACAGGGAATTCCTCACAACCCAACTGAGCACATGTAGGAAACCTGGATAAACAAGAGAATGTATATTTTTCTCTCTCCTTCCCTCCCAATTTCTGGAGTGCCATCCTCCCCTGGAGCTGTGCTGAAAAAGACTGCTCCTCCTGCATGTGTCTGTAGCATGGTGCAGATCTGTGTGTGCACCAGTGGCAGTGGGTGCAGAGAGCTTTGACAGGACCAGCACGTGATTCCAGCAGTCCTCCAGAAACATCAGCAAAGCTGGTTGGGACTTTGGCCTCCCTGTGCAGTGTCTCTTGCACCAAGGTTCTTCAGACAAGACTCAGCACATTTACACCTTCATGAAGGTGTGAGGGAAGGCTGGAAACGGTGTTTGCTGCTGTGGGTGCTGCTGCCTTGGGAGAAGTGCTGTCTGGGTGCTGTGCCAGCAGCACCTCGGGTTTTGTTGTCATATCAGACACTGCTGCCAGATGCCCCCGCTCATCTCCTGTGCCTGTGTAGCACCTTTAATGCTCTGAGCACCACATTCTCCTCCAGAGGAGAGAAAAGGTTGCTCTTCCAAAACATGAGCAAAGGCCTTTCTAGAGGCTGTGTTTGGGTTTTTTTTTATTCTTTATTTCTTTATTTTTATCCCTTGGGACATACCGGTCGTGGGCCAGAACTGCAGCGTGTCACCAAGTCCCCATAACTAGGTAGTGATGCTGGTGGGTTGGCAGGAGTCACTGAGGAGTTTGACAACCCCCTCTTTATGAAATGAAGATATTCACCACATGATTTTTATCAGGCTGGATATGAAGATTGTACTGGATCTATCTTGTATAACATTGACTGGGTTCATTTTTGATGTAATGACAATGGCAGCTTTGATCTACAAATGAATGTATATTCACTGCACAGTTTGGAAATCCTGCTTCAGAGGTGCTACAGAAGAACTTTGATATTGTTAGATATGAATCTGTAGATTACATTTAAAGGAGGAAAGAGAGGAGTCAGTAGTTAAGTGCTGCTTTTTGTGGGACAGGAGGGAGAGAAGAATGAGAGATGGCAAGTGTCTCCATTGGAGTGAAACCTGAACTACACAGCTTTGTATAGCAAAGAGTATGCACAAAATATTCTTTAAGATATTCCCTTTCTTCCTCACCCTTCTGCCCTCAGATCAGACAGCTACATTCTGTTTAGCAGAAACAGTTTGGTTTAGGTGGGGAAAGAGCTTGAAGTTTTGGAGGGGGCTTCACAGTTTGGTTTAGATTTAAGAAAACACTCGAAGTTCCATATAGACACTTGTGATAAAATGGCCTGTGTCATTGCATGATCTACTCAGAAATGCACTTTCATCTAAAGACCATAATTGCACAGATTTCCAAGAAAAGGGTAAAAAGAGAGATAGGTTCTGTAAAGATGCTGTGCATTTTTAAAGACAGGACCAAGCAATCCCCTTTTGAACTCAACAAACAAATTATTTGTCTTTCACAAAGGCACCACGAGATAGAAGAAAGCTTTTGACTGCAGAGGAGCCCCTTGAACATGGAATGTGGGAGGAGGTGGGATGGCAGACAGTGTTCCAGTGCCTGGTGGGAAAGGTGCACAAGGGCAGAGAAACAATAGAGGATAAATGGAAATTTTCTAAAGTCTCTTGTGGTGGTTTCTTCTTTGAAGCACACAGTCCACAAAACAGACTGAAATAGCTGCAGTCCAATTTGCTGAAATTAAGTTAAAATAGGATCTTGAAGAAATGGAGACATTTAAGTTGGCTGATGGCTTTTAAACAAGGAAGCTGAGCACATGGAGAAAGTCATAGACTGGGTATGTCTGGAGAGCTGTTTTGGGGCCAAGAAACTGCAGTCTACCTTCATGAATGGTGATGGAAGCAGGTGAGTGTGCATAGGCCCTGTAAGGGAGGGGTGTGCTCTGAGGTGGTGCTGAGGAGGAAGGCTTGCTGGTGAGCTTACCCAGGGCAGCTTGGCACGACATGTACTTTGTGTGTCAGGATTTTAGTAGCTCATGTCTGTGAGAGCTCCACTGGTTGTGGGCACCTGCAGTGGCTGGTCCTCACTCACATCTTCAGATGTCCACAGAGCCTGAGGTTCGGCCGTGTGAGTCACTGGCACTCAGGCTGACGCTGTGTCTCAGCACAGGATGGCTACTCAGTGACACAGTGGAGAGTGGGAGGGGTGTCCCACCGATGTCTGAAATGGGATAGAGAACAGGCCTGCAGAGAGACTGGGAGAGTGAGGAGTAAACTTCCGAGTAAATCTTGTCATCCTCGGATCATACTTCCAAACAATTTTGTAATCTCAATTTTGCTTAAGAGTTGGCAACATGGAAAGAGAGAAAGCTATCTCTAGGCTGAGGAGACTTGAGGTTTTTTCCCATTGCCTGAGATAGGGAGCATCTTCAGCAAGTTACTGGAGGCTGGGGGGTTGTTTGTGTTATTTCTTCACCAGCTAGAGGTTATGTACTGTTCCCAGATGTGCAACTAAGGTGCTTTTGTAAGAGCTGCTGTACCTCTTTATGTCTCTGTGCTCCTGCCACACCTTGTGTGGGGGTTTTGGTTGTAAATTTTTCAGGACAGGTATTATCTCTTGCTAGGGTGGTTATCTGCAGCACAGAGTTAACTCTTCTCCAGTGAGCTGCCCAGGAATTGGCAGAGAGGTGGCTCATGCATGATGACACCACCTTGCTCCTCTGTACAATAGCTGGTTTCTATGGCAAGCACCCCCAAACCCAAAGCTTTTCTGTACATGTGGTAATGTGAGTGAGGACAAGACTTGTGTTATGAGCTGAGTTAATGTAGTGTGGGAAGCGAGTCCTAAGGAACTGCTGCCCCTAACACATTGCATCTCCAGTCTTACCTGAGGCCACTAGACATTTCTGAAGTGAAAGTAGTGTTAATTTGAAGCTGTCCCCAGTGTTCAGGTCCCCTAAAGAAGGATGTTCTCATCTGAACAAACTGTTTAACTCTCACTGTCTCCTACAGTAAGATGTAAAGGACTGTTCCATCTTCTCAGATTTGAACTGAAATAGTATCTGTACATTCTGGTATGGGTTTTGGGGTAGGAGCAGGATAAATCCCTCTAATTGTGTCATTCAGTAGATGCAGCTTTGTTTATTTTTTAAGCTGTCATGGAAATGCAGGATAAGCTTAACTGACCACAGGCCATTAACTGTTATGGCTTGAATTGAATACTGAACAGTATTGTTAAAGCATAAAGGGAAATTCTGGAATAAATTAACAGGTCATATAATATCTCACATTTCCCAGAAATGAGACAGCAGCCACTCATCTCTTTTCAACTACTTGCCCAGCTAAGGGTGAGATATTTCTGCTCTAAGTGAAGGAATCCAGAAACCAGACTTTTGCATTTGAGCTGAACACGGCTGGAGCCGTGCTCCCTTTGCAGCTGTAAAGGAGAAATGGGAACCTCCAGAGGGTGATTCAGCTTATCCCTAAGACAGATGTCTAAGATGGATCAGATGAATTGCTCTCAGAAGGTGTCTCTTTCTTGCCACTGAAGGAATTCCTGTAACCACCTTCTCCTCCCAGGTATGGGCGATTATCGCTTCACTGACTTAAATGCTGGTGCACTGCTGTGCCCGGAGCAGGACGGTTCTGATTACCACCGCCCCACTGGGATATTTGTCACTTATTTGGGCAGCAGGGTTGGACTAGATGATCTTTCAAGGTCCCTTCCAACTCCTGACATTCTGTGATTCTGTGATTTGAGAAGAAGGACCTATTTGGTGCTCAGGGATTTCTCTTTGCCGTTGGCAGACGACAGGGCTCGTGCTACGTGCGGCAGATCAGATTCATCCATAATCCATTTGGTTAGTTTTTAGGTTAATGGTTGGACTGCATGATCTTAGGGGTCAATTCCAGCCTTAAAAACTCTATGATTCTATTGTGAGGAATTCTGCACTTTAAGAGGATTCATATCATACACTGAAGGGGGGACATGGGGTTGTTACTGTGAGAGGGCATGTATGGGCATCTTGACTCTCTAACAGGCTTCAGCAGATTGGAGAACAAAGTAGCTGCTGGCTTTGCCCTCAAGGGTGGTTATGGGACCTCTGATTAAAGACATGCAAATGCTTGGGGGCTGCCAGAGCTGGCACTGGGGCTGAGCTCAGCCCAGGATACAAATCCAGCTGAGGAGTGGAGCGAGCCGCTGGTGCAGACTGCCAGGCAGCCCTGCTGACTGCGTGACGTGCTCTCCTCCAAATAGGTGATGTCTCTGCACTGGGATGTTGAAGTCTTCTTCTCTGAAAGGACTTGATGCAATGGACATGTCTTCTTGTAGCTGCTGCGTTTTTGAGCTGGCTTAGGGGAGGATTTTACATTTGTTTTCTGGAGCAATTGCCTCATGTTTGTATTTCAAGGAGGCAGCAGATAAACTGCATTGAGACTTGAAACCTTTTCTTGTCTGGACACTGTCAGCTACGAAATGATATTTGTATGTGTAATCCCAGACACTTTGATTGGAAGACTGGAGCTCATTGGAGTAGGAACTTCCAGGATTAGGCCCTAAAAATATACATTGTTACACCAAATAATACATATTACTGCTTAAAATAGCATGGTTATAAAGCAGTGGCTGGCATCCAAAACTTGACATCCATATTTCTGTTGCCAGGATATTTTCCCACTAAAAGTGAATTAAAAACATAAAAATCAATGTCTATTTAGACTGTTCATTATTATTGCTTGGTTAAGTATAAACAATTTGTCAACACATAACAGACACTTGGAGAGGATATTTCCTTGCAATAACACAAATCTGAAATTCTCCTGGCTGTCTCCTAACCTGGCACTCACAATCTTGGATCCCACTGCACAACTCAGAAGTTTTGAAACTGGCCTTCTGAGCTGGGCTTGGGGTAAAGTTTCTCAGCAGTATATAATTATTCCCATTATACCTGTCGTCAGTGATTCATTGACCGCTGAGCCATACATACGAGCTATTTTTCTCTTTATGACTTTTTGGGGGGATGATTCACCGGTTCTAAGTGTACATTATCATATGACTAAAGAAGAAAAAAAGACAAATGGAGTGAAGTGCCACTGAGATTTTCCATATTAAAACAAAAAAAGGAGTTTGGTCAATAAACTAGCGATGCTTCTCCCACATAAGGCCAGCAAACATCTGTAAACCTTCAGAATCCATATAGCTTTACTTTGGTTTTGCACTTCTAGAGTTGAATATGCTGAAATCAGTGGAGTAAACCAAAGTAAATACAGCTGGGGAAAAAGGCAGGGGTATATTAATTTTTCTTCTGAATGAGTTGACCATTTTCTGCTCAGATGTTGGTCCTTCCTTGTTACTCACTAGCCCAGGATCGTGGATGCAAAGGGGAGCTCTTCCCTTGCTGTGTAACAGGGAGCACAGGATCAGCATAGCTGTGGTGGCAGGGATGCTCACAGCACATCTGTCTGTGAGCCCTGGCTATGGGAGAGGGGAGAGATCCCAGTCAGTGACTCCACTTGAATGACATCACTCCTGGGAAGCGCTGGGGCAGGCCTTGGAAATAAAGTATTTGGTGTCAGTGGGTGGCGAAAACCCCAAGCAGTCACAGCTCTACCTTGACTTCAGAAGCTCTGGGTGAATTCTCTAACTCACAGATCAGTATGAAGGTGGGTAGCAAGTACCATTCAAGGTGCTGACTGAAAAATAGAAAGAAAAAACCTTTTCCACAGCAAAAACTGGTCGGCAGAGTGAGATGGTCTGTTGAGCAACAGGGAAAATAGATTTATGTGTCACTGTTCGCTTCTGCGAACAAGCCAAATTGCTTTGGCACAAAGCACACGATATTTATTCACAAAAATGTGGAATTAATTGCTATCATCCACATTTTTTAATGGGAACATATTTTATGTTTTGGTTACAATAGTCCTGAGCCTCAGTCATTGTCAGGAGCAGGACTGCCCTGCCGTGTGAAGGGCCAGGCAGTAAATGGTGGTGGGTCTGCTGGGGCAGGGAGGGAGCGCCATGAAAATGTCCATCCTACAGCAGCCTTTGAATGAAGGGAGTTCACTTACATCTTTGTGGAAGTCACATTTATCTCCTAATACAAAGGTCTACTCACATTAGCTTGTTACTCAGAAAATAGCCTCCCAGGCGTTTTACTCACTTCACTGGCTGTTACATTGAGTCGATTTTCCTCTTCTCTGCCTTTTCTTTTAAAAGCAAAGGAGATGAACTCTCACCTCTCCTCCTCTCTGTCTACATTATCTCTCTTCATGGTTGACCTGACCCATCTTGAACCTGAACCATGTCTTTGATCCTTTGTCTCAGATGCAAACTTTTCTACCTCACTCAGACTCTTGACAAAAGTTGTCCTCTTGCCTCCTGAGCCTATAGTCTTCTCCTTCCCCTCCCACACTGTGGACTAAAGTGCAGTTTGGACTCTTATCTGAGCTACCAAAACACCCTTGTCCTATGCCTGTCCCTTTGCTTGGGCCACAGGAAAGCCTTCCCTGGGGTGGAGCAGCACTCATTCAGCGTGGAAATGATGGATACTGATTCCATCAGCCTGTGGCGGAAGAGCTGGGAAGGAGGAAAGGGCCATGAGGAGGAGGAGGGAATTCCATGCCAACTAAACTTGGGAAGGAGAGGCTGAGCAGAGGCAGGAGAGAGCACTTGGATACTCAGTTTGGAAGGTATGTCCTCTGGGAGGGTAGGAGACACTTCTGATCTCACCTGAGCAGCAACTTGCATTTTTACAGTGCTTCTCCACACCAGTATGACACTGTCAGTGTGAACTGTAGTTATTCCTCCCTAGACTGTCCCATGGTACTTAGGCACTGGAGATAGTGAGCTGGGCTCAACATGCCATGTCCACATGTGCTGTGCTGCTCTGGTGTAGACCTGCCAGTTTATGTGGATGCAGAGTGTCTATACTGAGTCTTCCCTGTGTCCATATTCTTACTGCACATTTTAGGGTGTCATTTCCCTGTGCTTTGCACCCTTCACAGTTTTGCTGTATCTGGGTGCTCTGCTCCCTTCATTTCTGTGGTTAGTGAAGAATTGACTCTGTCCTTACAGTGCTTTCATACAGAAGAGATTTTTATCTACAGAGTCAGAGATTACAGATATATGAATTATGAGAGAGGTGAACAGGTCATTCTGATGCAATTCCATGGAAACAAGCAATTATATTTATAGGCCTGGGTGAGTAAGGTAATTTGGAGCACAACTGGCCAGTAGCAGGGATTTTCTGCTCTCTAATCATTGCCATGGACCCACAGGCTGGAGGAAAGCCCAAGTTGAAAGGGTCACTCACAGGCCAATTTTTGAGTATCTGTTGGCTTGGAGCACCAGACCCAACAGTTTCAAAACTGTGGTTCTCTTCATCTTGTTGAAACACAAGATTACACTTAGTCATCACTTATATGGCTGGACTCTTATGATCTCACAGCTACAAACCTTTTCCTTTCTTCCTCCTCCTCTTTTTTTTCTTCATTAAACATATGTTTTATTTCTGGCTGGGGATTTCCACTCAGATTTCTGTGGTTGATATCCCAATGCCTAGAGACTTCTTAGCCATGACTGTTCCCTTGAAGAGGTGGGTTGGGTTTCCAGCTGGTGTAAATTACCCTGGCCCATAGATGTGTTCAGATGGTATTTGCAGCTTCTTTCAGAGATGGGAAGGAGTAAAGCTTTGCTAACAGACACTCTGAAGGAAGTGTTCAGTACTTGTGAGGATGTGTTGACATTGCAGAGCGGTCTCTTGATCTTCTCTGTTGGAAAGGATGGTGTTGGAGTGCCTTACAGGCCATGCCAGTGAGTGCTGCATGAAAGCTTATGGAAAATCTGGATTTGTCTGTCCTTCCCAAACTTTTTTTCACCATCTCCTAGGTTAAAAGGGCTTTCACTCTTCCCACAGTACCACTAAGCATTCTGGGTAGTGCAGCAGTTCACTGAGTCTGGGTAAAGCTGTCCTACATACTTAAGCTGCCACCTTTGTTTCTGGACAATTTCCATTGATTTATTACAGTGATCCACTTTTCCTTATCCCTTTCCAGACAGAAACTCGGTTAGCTTCTCACTAGTCCCCTGGTGAAATACTGAGGCACAAGTCACTACTTCACCCTCTCACCTCAGACTCATTATTTCAACCCATCTTCATTAACCAAAGTTATTATTCCATTTGCTATAGCGTCTGGAAGGTGTAAAATGCAGACACACAAAACAGAGTAAAACAATTTGTTCTGCCCCAGTGATCTTGGTTGCTAGAGACTACTTTATCAACCTCCAGCTCCATTTACTCACTGATTAAATCAAATCCTTGCCATTCAGCAGCACTATATCAAAACTTGCTTGGAAAAAGTTTTGCTATCTGGTGTCACGCTGCACAGTTTTAATTGATACAGCTAAAAGGCAGCCAAGCTTTGAATGATTTTTCTTGTGTTGTCTCCTGTGCTAGGATATTCAAATTCCTGTTGTATAATGATGACTAATTCCTTAACTGAAGGCCTTCAGTAAAATCTCAGCTCTGTATCTTACTCTTTTGAAGTATAAAATATTATTTCATCTCCATCATGTTGACTTTTGTCTCTGCTCAGAACGACTGCACAATTATTTACCAGCATCTCTAGTGCCATCTTTTATGTATACTTATGAAGAGCTGAGTTTTAAGTGTTGTGATTGACTTTCAGCTGTCTGCAAATGGCTTATGTGGTGAGTATCTCTTCAGCATGGCATTAGTATAGCCTTGAAGAAGGAGTTTTTCTTGATTTCTGGTTGGGAATGTTCTGTCTTTTAGGCTCTCTCTGTTCTCAAGCTCCATAGACTTCTAACTAACTTCTGTTTGGTCTCAGGTACTGCTCTTTTTTGATGAAATTGTCATCTGAGGGGATGTATTTTGGATAAAAGCACAGACCAGCAGGTAGCTTATGGGCCACTCCTGCAATTGTTCAAGAGAGGCACCTGGATGCAGGTAAAGACACGTGTCCATGGTCTCAGCACCGTGCTGGCTTTGTTCCTCCAGCCCTTGGTGGATACACTTGGTTGTGCCCTTGTCTTGGCCTTCAGGTTGAGGCTGGACAGGGCACAGGCTGTACCCACATCTCTTCCCTTGTTCAGCCAGAGTCATGGGCCTGAGATTTTATCTAGAACAATCCCTACGTGGGGTTATTCCCACAGTGAATAACCCACACGGGTGGGGAAGGCAGAGCTGGATCTGGAGGGAAGGGCTGGAAGGGGAGCTGGAGCCAGCCGCTGGCTCGGTGGTGCAGGGGCTGTCTGCCTGCTGTGGTTTGCTCTCAGTGAAGAGCCCAGGGAAGGAGCTGGAATGTCTCTTCTTCCAGGAGACTCCTGTGACTGCTCCATGGTAGGACTCTGGCAGCCTTTATAAGTACCCAGTTAAAAAAATTATGGGTGACAGCTTCTCCATCACACAAGTGGAAAGGACCACAGAGGGTCTGTTAACTACACCCAGAACTTCTCCCCCATGGTGGAACCTTGCACACAGTAAATGAGACCCCTGCAGCAGGGAACGTGTCTCCACCCATCTCAGCAGAACTACTCCTGGTCACAGCTATGGCTTGGAGCAAGGAAATCCATTGCACTTACAGGAATACCCCATATTCCAGAGGCAGTTTCTAGGCTTGGTTTCTCTTCCAGCATCCTTCTTTAGGTGTGAGTTTAACCTTTTGTTTCAGGGCAGTTCAGAAGCAATCTGGATTCTCCGCTTTCAGCTTAGAGTAAGGCTGGAGTAACCCTTCTATTTGGTTTTGGCTTTTCATGAGACAGGCTGTCTTTCCATTTGCTTTTCTCATTTATAATTCAGCATACCCCAGCACTGCTTCGCCTCTGTCTAGTGTAGGAGCAACATTGTCCTCTCTCTGGCCTGTCCTGTGCTCTGTGATGTTCAGGCACAAGATGCTCGTTAAGGAGGTACGTTAGCAAGGCCGGGCGGCACATCTGAAGCGGTGGTTGTGTACTCACTCGGCCTTTTTGCACTTTGCACCACGGGAGGTGAATCCATTTGGCTGCTGTGTTTCATTTCACTGGGATTAATTATAGAGTGAGAGGGTTGTGTTTTATGGCAGTGAAGGGGAAGAGCAAAATCTTTGCTCTTAAACTCCCGAGTCTCGTGGTCTGCAGGGAAAGGTCCATCAGGAGAGACAGCGCCTCATCTCACTTTTTTGTCTGCATCAATTAAAACTTTTAAACTGAGGTCTGAAACTTTGAGGTTTATTCAGTAAACAGAACCTGTGCTGGATGAAAATGCTAGGCTAGAAGAGACTCTGCCTCCTAAGACTGGTACCCAGCATTCCTCCTGGAAGGGATAGCTTATTGAATTGAAGCCAGGGTGAGAACAGATACAGCCTGGGCAGGTGAGTCAGTCAAAGCAGGGTAGGGTCAGTGAGTTCCTTGTAATATCTAATGTACAGAAGAGAGTTAAAATACTGTAGCTGTTTCACCAGAGCTTTGGTATGGACTGTGAAATTGGTACTGGTGTGAAACAATAATGTTGAGAGAAGAAGATGAGGGTAATAGGGACGGAATAATGATATCTAAGAGCATAATTTAGGAACTAAACCAGAGAAATAAAGCAAACATCAGAAGCATTTGGCAGTTCTTACAGTGCCTGCAGAAACCATCACCAAGTCCAGTGGCAGTGATCTATGGGCTTGTGAGCAGGACCTTTGTTCAGTGCTGCCTTACTCCTCCGTGCCCCTCGATCCCTTAATCTTTTAATGCCTCTATTCTTCATCTACAAAGCAAGGATCCAGTATCACCTTTAGGAGGACGTGGATTGCCTTAAATTATGAATGACTGTAAAGCACTTTGAAGCCTGTGGATGGCTCTTGTTTCAGCGGCACAAGGCATTATCCGTGCTACCATTGCCATGTCTGCTCGGGAAGCGTACAGTGGTTTTTATTTGCAGCTGTGGTCCCAGCTGAATGCTGCAGTTGGATGCTGGGGGATAGGTGTTCCATTAAAGCTGCATGTGGAGAGCTTGGCTGCCTCTGAACGTGAGAGCTGCAGGAGTAATGAGAAAGAAGGCTGCAGGATAGAGATAGATAAATGCTTGCTGCAGCTTTTGCTTTATTCTTCCCTTTTTCTTTGTCATGAATCTGGCCTACTAGAAATAAGAATTTATGCCTGTATCTATTAGAAAAACATGGCTGGAATGTAAGATTTATTGGCACCAGTATGAAGGAGAAATTTCAAAAAGAACTCTGGAAATAAATTCATATGTTGAGGTTTAACTTATTCTGAACTCTTCCTCCACAAGAACTAGTGAGCAGAACTACGCCAATTAATCATTAACCTTTGCCCTTCTGTGCCACCTTTAACAAGGATTCTTACACTCTCTTGAGGGTTGGCACTTAGTGTTGATGCAACCATGGGGGGGTGGAATTCTGATGTTCTATTTACAGCTGGACTGGAGAAATGGAGTGATTCATTCCAAGCCTTGTAAAGTCAATGAGAACTTCAGTAAGACCCAGGCATGGGAGACGCCGCTCTGACCGTGAGGGGGTGAATTCCTACAAAACGCTGTGCTGTGGAAAGGAGGAGGTGAGGGGTTCCAGGAGAACTCTGGCTGATGCTCAGGGGTGAGGCTGGGAATGTGGTTGTGTTTCATGGTCAGAACTAGGTGCAGCTCCCTGTGCAGTGGAAGCACACAGTGAGGGTATGCTGAGGTGACCCCACAGGAGCTGCCCTGTTATGCAGGGCAGAATGTAGGTTGGCTGCCCTGACAACTTCATGGATGGAGTCCAGAGCTCAGGTGATCTGCTGGTGGTTCAGGAGTGCCACATGGACAGTACCTTTGTGGTGGCATGTGCATTGTTTAATCATCCCATGGGATCAGATGGAACAGCACCATGTAGGGGAAGGGGACAAGCAGCCTCATCATGTGTCTGTGTCTCACCCAGCTGGACCATCCTTGAGCCCAGGTAGTGAAGGCAAGGTCTGCAGCCACCCTTCTACCCAAGCTTAGCTCACACTGATTGGGTGAATATCCTTAGGGACCAGGCTGTCAAGACAGGATGGTGGTGGCAAAATGATCCAAGATGAGGGGAGGAGCAGCAGGAATTAGCATGGTTTTCACAGGCAACTGCACATGTGTTGTGCTGTGAGTTCCCATTCCAATGTGTGGATTGAGCTTTCTGATCACATTATCAAAACATGATCTGTGGTGATAAGCAGAGATTTAACAGAGTTGTGAATGGAGGCGATTTTTCACCTCCTTTACTTTTCTTAATCCTCTGGATTTTAGCAAAAAGCCTGGGAAATGATGTCCCAAGCTTCTTGCTCTCCCCAGCCCTGAGTTGCAGCCAGCGGGGCTCATCACTGTGTGTGAGGAGCCTTCAAGGACAGATACCTTCTTTCCTCTAACCTCCAGGATGCCCAGGCAGTCACAACTTGGAAGTCATTACAAATGGCTCATTAGATAAACCATGTTTATGTGTGAGACGGTCAGCTTGGCACTGGCTCCTGACTCATGTGCAGCTGAGGCTTAACGCCGCTCCGAGAGATCAGTGTGTAATGATGCTTTTCCAGTTCGTTCCAAGGAATGTTTCTTCTGCCCCTCCTGTTCCTCTGCCTCTTTTAGCTCTGCTTAACTGCAGAGGAGAAAGTTCACTCCTAGAGCTTGTTCTGCTTTCTCACAGCTTCGTGATTGGCTGCCCAAGGGAAGGCAACTCGCTCTGGTTTTCAAAGCATTTTTGTAGGCCTGAACAGAGTCTAGAGCTTAATGGGTTACGTACAGCACTACACAGATCGAAGAGCTCATGCTGTGTGCTCAAGATTTGCAATTATTTTAATTTAACCCAAATGAAAATGTTTGGTGCCAAGTTATTTTGTAGACATCTTTTCTGGATAGTTATTTGATTCCTTACACTTCATAAGGAAGATTTAAGTTGAGGTTTGGCCGCTATATTCATGTGCCCAAATGTTTTTGGGGGGGTCATTTTGGTTTTTTTTTCTAAACAAGGCTCCTCAGCTTTTGCAGGTGCAGTTTTTTGTCTTGCAGCTCACTTTGCCTTCAAAGTGACATTTGGAGAGGGCAAAGCAGGACTCACCACAGCACGCAGAACAGGGTGACACAGTGGGTGCCCAGAAATGTGGGGTGGTGACTTTGAAACACTCCTGCAGGTCTGTGTTCAGGGCTGGGGAGCATGAGGCCAGCTGTGCTCTCTGGGTGACAGCTTCAGGACAAGGTACAGCAGTTGGATCTTTTGCTTTATTCTGAGTGTGCTGACACGGGTCTGACCTGCAGGATGGAAATCTGTCCCTGCAGTGCTTGGCCGTGGCAGCTGAGGAACCTGAGGCTGGGGGTGTGAAAGGGTACTCTACCCCCAGGTACTCCGGGCAAGGAAGAATGTTAATGCCAGGCTCTTGTTTTGCCATTCATAAAGGGAACTCTGTGCTGCTTGGTCCTCCCAGAGAGCCTTTGTGAGAGCTAACTGAAAGGACCTCTAGAAAGCAAATCCCGAGGCTGCTCAGTGCAGGTGACATGGAGAAAGTATCTTCATGTCCTTGCTAGCTCTGCACTGGCATTCAGCTTCAGCATGGGGTGGCTGTAAAGTCAGCTGTGATCCTGGACTTGTGTTGTAAGATGTTTTCTAAAACATTGAAGAAGAAGAAAATGCTGTGTAGAGCTATTTTGCGTATTTGATTTGTATTTGATGTTTATTGGGCCTTATGGAGAGTCTGGGGGATTAACTGGCATTGGTTTAACTTCTGCAGAGAGGAAAAATTTCTAGTAGATGAATTGGAGACACTTGTCTTGCCTTACCTTCTGGTATTAGTTGGGAGTTTGGAGCAAGTCACCAAGGATTCAGCCAGGCACATTCTTGCTTGGACGTTTTCTGTCCCACTCACACGAGTGCTCAGATTTAGCCATGGAGACTAAAAGATCTAGAGAGATCACCCCAGAGGTGAGGCTTGGAGCTGGCCTGCCTGAGGGCTACCTCTTACTTACCTGAGAAGTAAGCCTGAGGTAGGTGATGGAGCTGTGGCTGGTACAGGGGTCAAAACCGTGTGGCTGCTATAGCAGGGCTGTGTGAGAGGAGAGAGCCCAGGATGGACAGAGAAATAGGTTTGTTTGGTAACTTCCAGAGCTGTTACTGCTGCCAGCTGCTCCTGCATTGCTCCTCTCCATCACACATATCCAGAGGCCTGGGGATGCTGACAGCCTGACCCACATCACCACTGCTCCCACCGCCCTTGACAGAGGGGACCAGTGGGTCTGACGGGAACAGGAACCCCTGAGCAGTGTGTGGCATCAGCTCCAGGAGCCACCTGAAACCCTTTTCAGGCACCTCACCGTAATGAAGGAGGCTCTTTGGCAACTGCAGCAGTGTTTAAATTGTGTTTAAGAGGCTCAGCTACCAAACCCCTCCCGGAAATGTTCTCTCTCCATATTTTAAATTCCAGCACCTTTTGTGGAAATGAACAGTGTCATGGAGATGGTCTAATTGCACAGAGATTTGGTTGAGCTAGAATCAACATTTCCTTAACCTCTTATTAAGCCTATCACAAAGTGTTTGGGGTTGGTTTGGGGTTTTTTTGAGGTTGTATTGTTAGCAGGATGTGCTTGACATCATGTCCTACAGAATGCTCAAAAGACACTAATGCACGTTGAATTGAAGGAAAGAATGAAGATGATAATATGAAGCCCAAGAATTTTAAGTCTGTTAAAAGTTTTACTATAAAACCTTGGTTGCTGAACCATCTGCTTTTAATCTTCCTATTGCTATGCAGTCTTCAGGGGACTTGGGCTTGGCAACAGATTTCCAAATCACTAAATTAATCTTGTCAGCTTCAGGAAGCACCAGAAACCCCCTGGGAGGTGGATTCTGCGCTCAGTTACACCTGCATGAGCTGACGCCCCCAGCTAGCACAGCAACACTAATTTTTCTTTGTAGGACCCTGCACTCAAATATCTAAACTCATTGATCTGCAGACTGAAATCTACCTGGGCTACTTGTCCAAAGCCTCTTACAGGTAAATGTCCCTGGAGTGTTTGAAACAATCTGTGTTATCATCAGGCAGTCTCAAATATCCATGTGGTTATTGAATAAAGATGCCAGCAGTGCTCTACTAGCAAGCCTTTTACAGTATTTTTTTGGTTGAGCCATTGGTTTATGTGTGATGAAACATCCTCACTGCAGGCCTGTTCTTTCAGCAAAGGCTGTCAATATACACATGGCCTGATCAAAATAGCCACAGCAAAGATCTTCAGCACAGAGTCTCGGACTAAAGAAAACCCCAAAGTCGAACCTGCTTCAGGTTCCTTAGATTTGGATGGCAAGCAGAGCGGGAAGCTGGTGTTAGACACCTGTTAGCTTCAGGAAATAACCATGTAGAAACTGTAATTTCTTAATGTGCATGTCCAACAGCATGACAAGTGCTCAACAAACACTGTAATGGAGACGGGTATCGCTGCCAGAGGCTTTGCTGGCATTTCACTGCAACAAAAGGTGCCACTTCTGCACTTCTGGCTTTCTCATTTAAAGGCTACGGGCCAGCAGATGCTGCCCAGCAGTGTGAAGAAGTGGTGGTGAAGGTCTGGGGAGCCCTCATGCCCTGGTTGGGTTTGGGGGGCAGCAGTGGGAGCTCCTGGCACCGCAGCTCTGCAGCTGCCTCTGCCCCTGAGGAGCTGCCGGCAGCTCCAGCAACAGCTGAAGAATTTTATTAGAAAACTGAGTTTTCTGAAGCCCCACTCAGTGTCTGTGCTTTGTTTGCTCTCCCCAGAACACTTTCAGGCTCCAAGTGTCTCGTTAGGTGTAAAAGAGCTGCACATCTCCCTCGTGCTGGGAATCTCCCAACACACACTGGAAAAACCATTCTGGTGGGACTGGGTCCCTCTGGAGCTTTGCCCTGGCGTAGCTGTGGGGAAGCACCATCAGCACAAAGGAGGAAGGAGAATTTCCATCTTGTTTTTCTTTTTTAATTCTCAGGGAAAAACCTTTAGAAAAATCCTGTCAGTCTCAGTAGTGAAATCTGACGTACAGCCTAAAAATAGCGTTTTGGTGAGCGCTGAGAGCTCCACAGTGAATTGACTGGGGGAACAGAAGTTGGCAAATCCACACTGCTCAACATTTCCAAAACTAATTTTCCACATGAAGTCTCCTCTTCCTTTTCCCTGTGCTGTTTAAACAGGAATGTAAAAAGAAACTGTTAAGGAAACCCACATGTGTAATTGTTAGGGGAGGAAGAAAGTTTTGTGGCTGAGAAAGAGGAGAAGAGCCAGATGATCCCGTTGCTTCTCCCGCCACAGACTTAGTGACCTTGGCAAGCGATTGTTGACTATCTGTGGCTGTTTGTCCCTTGGACACTCGGTGTGGGGCGGTTCAGACAGGTGTTTGCAGAAGTGTTGAGCAGACAGATTGCCACTGGGTTGCTCAAAGATCCACTTTCCAGCTCTGCACCTGAACTTTCTGTTCCTCTGAAGTGATGAAAGTCGCTTCCTCTGAGAAGGGGGTCACAGTAGCTGGGACTGCAGTCAGGCACCAGCCATGGAGTTGTGATCTTTCAGACCAGTCCAGAATCTGTCTTTGGTGTCCCAGATTTCCTCATCTGCAGGATATTCAGTCCAGAAGAGTCAACAGTGAGTTCCTGTATTAAAAAAAAAGCCCTGTGCCCAGAGGAGTGGAGGAATAACAAGGCTCCTGGACTGTACAGTCCTCCCATTATACTCCTATTTCTCGAGAGAGTTGTATTTCTCAAGTGCAATTTGCTACCTGGTGTTTATGTCTAATTCCTACCCAAGCAGATGCAGTCCTGTGTGGGATGATGAGGGATCTCTGCTAGGTAAAGACGAGCAACAGAGCCACCGTTCCCTAGCAGGGAAAAGAAGAGCTTGTTTGTATCCTGCACCTTCCCAAATTAAGAGGGAAGACTTTGAAGTCCAAAAATAGCTGCTGCATTATACACATATTGTAGGATGTTTACCACTGGAGACTAATGCCTAAACAATGAATTTCCAAGCCACTCCAAATGTGATCCAGCTTTATTCTAAACAGTCGTGAAAAAAAAAATCCCGATTACAACAAATGAAACTCTATTTGTTTTCTTTTCACAGTTGGGGATTCTGTACACACAGAGAAGTTGCTTGGGGTCTGAAAGTGTTTATCCTGCCAAAAATAAATGTTCTAAAAATGATCACTTAGCATTCTCTGCATCTCTGCATATTTATTTACCATGAAGAATCTGCTTACAGAGCTTATATTGTGGGGTGTTTTAACATTTCAAGTTTAGAGGAGAAAAAAAAAATGAGCATGCTTCTTTACCAACACCCATTTCTACTCAAAATCAAGAAATGGTTTTGTAACTATTTCTGTGAGGACTGTGGTTAATCTCCAGACAAGTTTATTTAGCAACCAAAGGTGCTACTAAGAGCCAGATTTTCAAAGCAGCCTTCTAAATACAGCACAGTGTTGGGAACGGCTTGTGTTTCTAGTGTGAGAGCTTGTTAACTAGCAAGTTTTCATGAATACAGATGGGTTTGTATCCAGTATTGGTAAATTTAGAAATAATAATATTAGACCATTAAACTAAATTCATGTTACAAGAGCAGTGTGTTTATCAGAGCAGACTTTTTTTCCAGAAAACTACAGGAGGAGGAGATTGCTGGGAGAGACTTTAAATTTTGCATATATTCAGCCCCACTCATGATTTCGACTCCCCCATGAATACTTATTTATTTGTGGATTTGCATATTTACAGAGAACCTCTGCTGTTGTGTTTGAATGTTTTCAGAACTAATGAATTGTGTCTGCTGTGAAGTTGTATCACCACTTTACAGAGAAGGAATCTGGGAAAGAGAAGTGACTTACCTGAGGTCACTTAAGATGTCTGGGGAGCTTTGGAAGAAGCATGGTTCTTCTTCCTTGGGAGATGCCAGTTCTTCACCTGTGACTATTTTGGCTCCCTCTGGCTGTGCCATCTTTGGGAGAGTGCTTCAGGCTACTGTCCCTATTGCTCTGGGCTTGATGATGGTCTCTAAGGAAGTTTCTACAGTTCTTCCACTCCATTTCTCCATATGTTAAAAAGTTTGTCTGTCTGTTCGCTTTCAGCCTTGCAGAAACCACTCAATGAGTTGCTAATGTGCAGTGGGAGGAAAAAGCCTCTAGAAGCCTTGCAAGTGCAAGATCACAGAGCACTTAGAAAAGCAGAAGCACGGTCTCCCCTTCGGCAAGGAGCTTGGAAACCTGGCTGTCTGCCCAAGGCTTATTTGGCATTGGGAATCCTTTCCCATCTCACTCAGCTGAGCAGGAGGAGCAGAGGACAGGAGCTTCCTAAGCAGGGGCAGAGGAGCATCTTATGAGTACTGCTCCCTAGAAGCAAGAGACATGAGCAGCCTGGCTGCTCCCTTCTGATGTGTGGGCAGGTGATGGCCTCTCAGCATGAGCCAGGCTCATGCATGCCTGCCAGGGCCAGCATCTCCACTCAGTTGACTAGTTTGTGTGCTGGATTGCTCTGTGCAGTCAGTGGGGGATGATTTTGCTATGGATAAGTGGTGGTGGTCAGTGATGAGTTGTCAGGAGGGTGGAGGCATTGTGGCCCTGAGGAGGACTTAGCACCTGGCCTGACTCTGCACATGAGTTGTCCCATGGTTTGGGGTGACAGTACTCCTAGTTACTACTACCAAGGTGTGCCCAAGTGCATTGTGGACACAGATACTCTGGTGCTGCATATTGCCTTTCTGAGTGCTCCAGCACGTTCACACACCTCTGAGGACACCATAACTCATGCACATTGAGCTCTGAGGTCACTTTGAGTTACTTGGAAAGGGCTTGGCATCTTCCCAGCTGAGTACATTCACCTCTATTGCAATAACTCTCTAACATGAAGACATGGGTCTCTCTTCAAAGGCAGAACACATGCAGGAGTTCCTTGGGAGACAGCTCTGCATTAGCACAGCCATGCTGTGCTGGCTAATGGCAGATAAGGACATAAGTTTAGGTTTTTAAGTTGTCCATCTCAGTGGGAGTATATTCTGAAGCCAATGGCATTCCACCCACTGCTCAGTAGGGCAGATGTGATGATCAGAGGTGAGGAAAAGCTCTGTGCTCACAGTGAATAGCAGCCTAGCAGCTAAACTCTTCACCATGCTGTTTCCACATGTCCCTGTCCCCATGGAAGGATGTAGAGCAGTAAAGTGCTTCTGTTATCATGGCACTGAGTGGAGCACATCTAAATAGAAGTCACTTGTCACTTAACATGACTGACAGTTGCTGTGTTACAGCTTGCAGATACCTGAGTGTTGGGGTGGTTAGCAGTTCTCCTGACCCAGATGTTTTCCAGGCTCTCTGGAGGCCACAGGTCCATGTGTTACACGCTGCTTGGCACGAGCTGTGACTCTGCTAAGGGTGCCCTGCTCTGTTGTCACTGTAACTTCTCCTCTGACCATTCAGTGGAAATGGTCTCACATGCAACAGCCATTTCACCTCCTGAAGCAGGGATGTTCGTTGAAGTTCGGATGCCATTACAGTTCCATGACCTCAGGAGACGGCTCTGCATTCACACTGCCAGGCTGGGAATAGTTGGCATTGGGCAAAAATTGCTATTGTGTCAAGGATTTGGCCTGGCTCCCTGCATGATGGGAAGTAGGCACAGAGCCCAGGCAGCATAATGCACTTGGTTTCTTGCTGATTTTTACCTGCCAAATCTGGAGCAGAATAAGTAGTTATGGCTGATGTCATTCTTTTTTAGGTTCTTATTTATTTTTACAGGCATCTGACTAGCTAGATTAGTGAGATCTAAACTCACCCTATATAATTCTATGCAAATATCTTGACTATTTAAACATTTCAGGTTCAGGGAGAAGAATACATCCTGACCTGCCTGCCTTATAAAATGCCTGTGGTCTAATTGAAAAGCTCATAACTTTGAAAAAAAAAAAACAAGTTGAGATTTTTCTCTTTCCATTGCAAAGCAGCTTTTTCCAGCTTTTTTCACCATTCAGCTAAAATGAACAGCACGAGGGTATCCAAAACTTGCTTCTAATGTGGTCCTGGCACCGCCAAGGATGAGGTTCAGTAATGAAGGAAAGACAAACTGATCCAGGTCCCATTTTGTAATAAAATGAAGGATTTCCCAGTGCTGGAAGTACAATAAATTGCCCAGATATTGATATACATCTGACCTCACGTGCATCCTGTGTGACATGTTGCCATTTCTTAGGCTAAGAAATATTCTGTGCTCCAGCCACAAAAGTGAAATTCAGCTGTTTCCTTCCTCAGCCTGGAGCCTTCTCAGTGAAACGCAGCTTTCTTCCCATCGTCCTCGGCAGCAGAACTCAGCTCTGCCCTCCTCCAGCACATCCGAATTGTGCTGAAACTCCAACAAGCAAAAGGGCTGGTTATTTTGGCACGGAAAACTCAGTTTCAAGGCCAGGCTGCCTGTACAGGACCATTTCCCTGCTGGCACCCAGCCTTCCAACTGAAATAACAGCGCTGGACTTGCTCCTTTGGGTTGCAGTGGCACCGGTGTGGCAGGGAGAGCTCAGCAGGATTGGATCGGTCCCTTTGGCACTCGGTTTTGTAGAGCCTGGATCCTGAAAGGAGATCCTTGAAGAGAGACCTCTGAGCTCATGCAGATCGGTTTGCAGGACTGAGCCTCGAGAACCACAGTAATTAATAACAACTTGGCAAGACAGTCCTGGATTTCAATAGGAGTTTTGCACCAGAGCAGGATGAGAATACAGCATTAAAATAAGGCAGACAGTTCACAGCAGGCTGAGGAGGGAGGCCAAGATCAACAGGATAAAACTCTCCTTTTACAAAAACTGCCCTAAACCTCTTTGTCCACACACAGGGCCTTAATTCAAGGCTCGCTTGAGTCAATGGGGAAAAAAACCCTCATTAATTTCAATGGGTTTGAATCAGTTTGAACCCAAATTCTGGCCAGAGGACAAGTGTTTATAAGCTGGCCTCAAATGAATTTAAGCTGGAAACTAGAGGATGGTCTCCAAGTACAGAGCAGGGAGGTTCTGGAGCCACTTCAGCAAAAGTAGAGGTGGCAGAAATGTCTTAAGGAAACTACGTAATGCGATGGGGGTGTGATTGCAGCAAAGAGGTCTCTGGTCCCTTCCCACCCAGCAGCCCTGCAGGCAGCAGGGCAATGACCTGGCACGTTCCTCCTTTCCCTGTAAATGCTCTGCAGAAAACCCTATTTTAGGCAACTGCTACTTTATGCTTCCAGCCTAGTTTCATTTCAAGGAGATGATGCATGTCCAAATTATTGAGTATTGGGGGATGCTTTGTGACAAATGCCACTGACAGGTTCCATGCAAGTGCCACACTCTCTGGTATTTCATCTAACACAGCTTTCTTGTTATTGTACCGACTTCCAGCCACACTACTTTTTCTTACAGCACATATGCTTAAAATAGCTTGTTCTTAACCCCCTTGTGTTTTAGCTGAGCTCTAGTTCTCTCCCCAGGTCGTGCTCTTACAAGTTCCTGAAAGCCACAGTGACGTGAATTTCTAATGGTTCAGCTTGGATGTTTGGTGTCTCTCAGATGTTGTGACTGTGGCTTTGATGTGGCTGGGCTGGCATCCTCAGTGCTTTCCAGATTGCCATCTTCTTCCATGAAGTTTCTGCTGCTTTGCTGTGTTTTGCTTTGTGTTTTGAGGTAGAAGCATGTCTGTGTACCATCATGAAGCAGGCTGGGGACTCGCTGTGGGCTCTGTGCAGTGCCTGGTGTCACACCGGCTTGGCAAACCCTCCGCCTCTGGCCCTGTGAGGAGGGAAGGGCTCTCACTTCTGCTCTCTGAAGCAGGCAGAGCATACAGCCAGGTTATTACTCATAAACATCTGAAGTAGACAATCCATTCCCTAAATGTTAGTAGGAAAGACATAATGAGGCATTTTAAGGAGCTGTGTATGTTGGATGGCATCATGAGGCTGTGACCGTTCGCTGCTCAGAGGTCCCCACCGCTCCGTAGTGCTGTTACCTGCTGGCTAGTGTAGCATCAGGCCTTTAATTCACATTATATTAAATAAAATATATGTAATTCAAATAACATCCAGTCCTCACTACTGAAATTAATCAGACTCTAAATGAAATTAGTTCTCCTTTATTGGCTATTGAAGTGAGGCCACTTTAATGGGAGAATGATTAATTGCTCAGTGCAAAACATGCTGTAGTACTGAACATCCCTTTGATCCAGTTTGATTTCTCCTAAAATCCCTTACAAAACAAAATTACTTTGTACTGTCAGGCATTTCACTTCTTTTATCTGAAATGTATCTAGTGAATTTTAAGTATCTCTCTCCTTACAAAACATGACCCAAATTTAAGACAGTGATAGACTTTCATAGGTAGTAATGTTTTTTGAGGTAACAAAACCAAACTGTGAGCAAAATACCCTCCCCTTCTTGTCCTCAGTGGATGTAAACTAGAAAAATATTTCAAAGTTAAAACCAAATTATGTTCTTTCTCACTTGTCTTATTCCAGAGAGGAGCACTGCCAGGAGTTAATGAACCTTTTAAACAAGATTGTTAAAATAAAACTTCTGACAGAGAATTCAGCAAAATCAATAAACCTGCTAAAAATGCCGTTTATTTGCATGAATAAGATTTTGATGCTAATGATGTGGTCAAAAAATCCCCTTGTCTTCCCTAATTTAACCATCCCTTTTGTCAGCCCGAGAGCCACATTGTGATCAAATACAGCTCAGAATAAACCTGGAAGAATCAAACCCAGCGGAGTTGCTCTGGCTTTACACCACGGTAAACCAGAGCAGAACCCGACCCTTTTTCACCTATCTATAATATTTTCTTTTCCTTTGCAAAACCAATCCAGAAGCGTGAGTGCTCCTAAGCACGTTCATGATACAGATTTGTTTTTCTTAACAACTGTGAAACGAACTGGCTTGGAGCTCGTGCCAAATCTGCCTGAACTCCCGCCAAGTCTAGCGTGCTGAGCTGTATGGCAACATTGGCAACCGAAGCGAAGGTTTACGTTGACTGCTACGTTACACATTCATACAAGACCGGGGAAGTGGTTCCAATTACCTCCCGTTCTGCTGTGTGACCACAGCCACTCTGAGGGAACAGTCATCTTTTAATGAGCTCGTAATGAAACGCTTGGGCTGAGGTTTAAAAGCCGTTTACGGGGGGCACGCGGTGCGTTACGGCCTTTTTATCGGCGCTGCTGTGAGAACGACATGGCGGGAGGCCGTTTGGGTGGTGGGAATGAAGCTATTTGTTTTATGGATAAGTATAGTCACAGCTATTTCCTGCGCATTCCAGGGACGGAGAAGTCGCCTTGCCAACTCGCTCTTGACATATTTAGAGATGGAGAAGCCACCTTTGGACTAGTTTTTGCAAACATTGTGTTCCGTTATGAAAACGTTCCCAAGGCTGAGGGTGAAGAGTCTGGCTCAGAATATCTCCAGCCCCAGACAGTGTGGGCCAGTGTCTGATCCCAGCCGTGCTGGGGGATGTCTGAAGTAATTCCATCAACTTTTCGGCATGTGTTCTGGACAGGCAGCGGAGTAGCTGAGGTTAGAGCCTGACCTTCAGTCTTCTATAAGTCCAAAGTGGACTGAATTGCTGGATTTTTATTTTCTTTATTTTTTTCAGCAGGAAATAGTGCCAGCAAGTCCTGTTATGGGCTTTGCTTTCTCAACAGCGAGAGTCTGGAAACTGTGAGGACATCCACTAGTATCCAAATTCCACAATTAATGAGGCATTCCCAGAGTAGATGGGGATCGCTGTGGTTGCCAACAAGGGTTAGCGATTCTGCGTGTCAAAAGCAGTATTGCAGAGCTGTCAATCTCTAAAGACAGCTCCAGCACCACTGGGACCATGGATAATGAACAAAAGGGATGCTCAGTTCTGGTATCAGCCAAGCTTCTAAGTCCATGCTTAAATCCTGGGGCTAAAGCTCGTACTAATGTGCTGTACGAGCTGAGCTCACCTGCTGAGTTTAGGCTTCGTTTAGGTAGAATCATACCTAGCAAAAAAAAAGCACAAATGGATGACAATTATTTTGAGTTATGTTTTGATAGGGGCCTGGAAGGCAATGGAAAAGTCCCAAACCCTTTGGTGAACCTTAAGTGAGGCTATGGTTACTGTGTCTGGTAGAACAGATGAGAAGGCAGCTGTCCTCTCTCGTGAAATGGTCACACTGGTATCACAGCCCGGCCACTTCGGTGCTTGAATGAAGGTTTTTTTCTGCACAGCAGGTGTGTGTGTTTGAGTCCAGACAGTGTCACTGGTAAATGCCACTTGAAAGCAACATTTTTTATGACCAAATCCTAATCTGTTGCAAGAAGGTGGTGTAAGAGAGGTGCTGAACTCCTCACACAGGCACTAATACGGACAACACCGCGTTACTGGAAAAGGGGATGTCCACTTTTTATTAAACACAGCCACGAGTAGGCACTGCAAGTGTTACAAGGAGGTGGTTTCATTTTGCAACAGGTAGATTTCCTGGCACTGGAGATTGATAGCTGAGTTTGCAAAATTACTAAGGTGTATTCTGCTTGCTCTTACACGTCTGCTGCCGTTGTTGGGAAATGGTGGGTTGTCTGTTCCTGTGTGTGTATCGTCAGGTGTGAGTGCCTGGTCTCTAGTGGCAAGCTTCAATGGTGAACCTTCCTAGTAGCAAATAAGATCTGGTAAAATGGTGAAACTCTCTAATAACAGAACAGGTCATCTGTCTGTCTGTCCAGCGTGTGTAGGGGCAGGAAGATCTACTACTGACTCCTGAGAGTTTGCTGCCGACCAACCAGCGGCAGAAGGCACCAGAGAGAGGGTTGTTTTGTGTGTTTGATGGTGGGTGATGTCTGCAGCCATCCTTAGCAGGGAGTCACCCTGGATGTGATAAGCTTTGCTAAAACACATCTGAAATCATTGGATGTTTGCCACTAGCTTTGTGACAAGCCAAAATGGGTCCGGAATGAGGTTCTTCTGGAAAAGAAAGGGGTTTAAAACAGACCTCAGCCAAGGTCTGTGGAAATCATGGGCTTTGTTGTGGTTTGGATGAGGCCTTCTCATAGGATAACACTGGCAAGTATGTCCTTGGTGAGCAAGGGCTGGGTGCCTTCTGTGGGTTTTGTTGTCTTCCATCAGTTGTGGTCAGGGGTGGGATTTTGGAGTGTCTTTCATCCTCCTTGGAAATGCATGAACGATACCATGCAGCTGAGGCAGAGGAGCCACTTGCTGGGGCTGAGGCTGAAGCAGAGACCGCCTGGTTCCCTGGGAGGAGGAACAGGCAGCAGCACCAGTGAATGCAACCCAAACTGCCCTGTCAAATGGCATCTTGCCTGCAGCCCTCAGCTGCTCCTTAGACTCCAAAAGACATGGGGCATTGCCAACCATGGGAATGGCTTTCAGAGGCAGTGGTCAGGACTAGCATCCTTCTAATGCCAAGTGCGAGGCCGGAGCATTGCTCTCCCATGGGTGTCATGGTCCACTTCAGGTGGAGACATGATGGTTCATTTTGCTGGGATCTCAAGCTATAGGAGCTAATCTGGAAGAAATTGACTTTCATTTTTTTTGAGGGCTAAATGTGTCAGCCCACTATGAGGAGATTTTTTAGTGATAGACATCTGGGTCCCAATGAGTCTGTGCTGTCACTCAATGGACCAAAGAATTTGAAATGCAGCAAAATACATAATCATTGGGTAGGATAAATGGGAGAGGGTTCAGGGCATCTTGTGATGTCAATAAACTGCTGTCTGTGTACCATTAACATGTAAGTGTGTTTCACAGAGATTCCTCAGAGACCTTGAACCTCTTGTTGCTACAGCTTACAGATGACTTTCTCAAACACCCCAGTATCATCTTACCAGCTTCTTGAAGTTCCTAAGTATTGATTGTATTTCTGTGCATGTGTGTTAAACATATAAAAAGCAGCAAGGCTGGAGATGTGACTCAGGTCGTGAGTCAATGAAACAGTGGGATTTTTAATTAAGTCTGCTCGTTTTCTTTAAGGCTGACAAAACATCTGAGAATTTGACATTTATTTATGAATGCATTCCAGATTTGCACACTGCATATCAAAACCCAGGACAAGCCTAGGGAAGGGTGGGGTAGTGTGCTGAGATACTGTATCTGACTTGCCCTCCTGCCTGCAAGTGAAATTCTTTCCATCTGAGTCCTCCCAAGGTGGTGCTGGGTGAAGTAGAGTCCTTGGCAGAAGATTGTCTTGTCCCAACTCCCATCCCCAAATCAACCAAGATTTGCTTTGTTTCATCCTCTTCTGCCTCCCCTCTAACTATCCCATCTGCCTCCAAGGGTGGTGTCGCCCATCTCCTGCTCTCAGCAGGGTGGGGAACTTGTCATCTTGCCTGCCTGCTTTTCCTTTCCACTTACACCATTGGAATGGGTCAATGGGATTAAACAGGACTCATCATCTTCCTAGGTGGCCCTCTTTGCAGCCTAGACCCACAGTGTGTTGTAACTCCTTTACTTTCCAACCATGTCCATGTGATGATGCTCTTGGGGAACACTACAGGGCAGGCAGTCCCTGCTCACAGGCCTCCCGGAGCTCCCGCTCCCAGGCTCGGTGTACTACATCGTGTAGGTACAAGAGTTGCATCTCAGGGCAAAGTGTCTTAGCTAAAGTGTTGCTGATGCATAAACAGAAGGCAGGAATGACTCTCTTCTCCCCAGGGTTGCACCGACTCTGCGGGCTCACAGGAGTGGTTCACATCAGTAAACGCATCCACGGGGTTACTGAAGTGAGAGGCTGATTCCTCGCCGTGATCAGGCCTAGTGACGCCGTGATCAGGCCTAGTGACGCCTGATCAGGCCTAGTGACGCCGTGATCAGGCCTAGTGAGTCAGGAGGCTGTTTAAAGATGGCAATCGCTTTGATGGCCTTATCTACTCTTTGAAGCCAAGGAGCCGCTCCCTGCCCTTACACACACATGATAAGCTCCATCAGATTCTGCATATCTTCTCTGCAAAAAGAAGGGGCTCAGTTGACTCAGCTGGGACTGGAGCCTGTGACTCTGAGCGTGGGTGTGCTGTGTGTTTCCCACACGCTGTGTGTTTCCCACATGTGTGCCTAGTGGCTAGTGTTGGCATGGAGTGGCAGGGCTGGCATCTGTGCCAGGGGCTGTCCAGCATGTACAGGCTGGGCCTTGCTGGTTTAGGTGCCAGAAGAGGCAGCATCTGCCCCTCCCAGCTGCTGTTACCCCTTCCTGGCAGTGCTGGGGGTCCAGACCCTAAGGTGGTCAGTAACCCAGGAGGATTTTCTTCAGGATGGCTTCAGGTGTCATACATAGCTTTCAAGTGTCCCACCACCACTGTGGTAGGACTTTCCCCTTGAGATGTGGGGTCACACTAACTGGCTTGGGGTTACTCAGAACTGAGCCATTGCATGTGGGCTTCCTGTGGGTGGATGTGGGGAAGAGATACAGAGCTGGGCTGCAGTCAGGCAGCCAGAAACATCGGGAGGGATAAAGCAGAGCAAAATTATTTACAAAACAACTGAGTATTTTTCCTCCCTCCCCCTCACATTTTTTAACAAGCTTCTTTTACCACTAAGAATTTCATCCCAGAGAAAGTTGGCAAATGTCTGAGAGGCAAACAGACACCTCCACCACACCAGGGAAGGAGCTGGGCGAGGGCTTACTCTGAAAGGAAGGCCAGCAAGAAGTTGCCTTGTCATCTGAATTTATTAAGTCTTTCTAACATATTAATTCAACAACAGCACTTCTTGATAGGTACAGCTTGGCAGACATTTAGGTATTTCTAAGATATTTTATTTGCCAGTAAAAAATTCACCTAGGAGAGCAGAGGGTTTGTGTGAGGATGGGGATTATTGGCCAGGGAACAGTGCATGGAGTGATCCATCAGCCAGTGCAGTCTGCTTCAAACCAGTAAACATGTCATGCTAAACTTGCATTGCAGTGCCTGATTGTATGTTAAATGATTTAATACCAATCTACTGGAAGTTCTGAAGCAGTAGATAGCTTTTCCTGTCCCAAAGAATGTACATACCACCTGGAGGCAAACCCCCCTCCCCAAAAATAAAACAAAAAAGAAGAAATAGGAGAGAGAGAAGAGGAAAAAAAAAGGGGGTTGTGTTTGTAAATGATGATTTGAAGCCAAAGGATTTCATGTCAAAAGTCTCTTAGATCCCTACAGTAATTGCAAGCAACACATGCAAGATCTGAGCTCAAATAGCTCCAAGTGTTGAAATTCAACCCAGTTTGGGTCAAGCAGCCAGTGGGGAAATGCTGTCTTTGTCAGAAGACAGTTGAAGCTAGTTTAGAGCAGATACAGAAAATTACTTGAAGCTACAGGGCAAAGTTGTCAGAAGCGCGTTTCACTTACGAGGCTAAAATGCAATTAGGGCCTGATTCAGCTCTTATAAAAAATGCTGGAGGCGCTTCCATCGATTTCCATGGGTGCTGAGTCACCAGCAGCTGCTGAGTCACCAGCCCCAAGTGCGGGTCAGGGCTGTGACAGCCCTAGTTTGAAGGCAACTCTGATTCAGCCGGGAATGTGAGCTTGTTTTCATGTACAGTACAATACTGGTTTGTGTTGTTCCCTCGCCTGCAGCGTCACTGTGCTTTAACAGAGTGCCCGACGACTGATGGAGAGAATGTCTCTTTAAAAATACTTTCTGAAATGACAACTGCTTTTTGTCCCCAAAGCACATAGGAATTTTACAATGTTTCCTGCTTGGCTTCCTCTCCCACCTTCTGTGGCAAAAATGGGAAAAGAATGTGAAGGAAAAAATGCAGCTTCTTGAGAACTAGAAGTGAACTTACTGCCAGTTGCTTCCTAACATCAGGATATTTCAGGAACCTGAAAAGGCTCATTTTTTACATGTAACAAAATTAATTGTGCATAAGAAAGACATTCCATCCAGTCCCTAGAGAATATGAGAAAATTGTCAGGGCAGTCCAGAGGGGAGGAAAAAATCATTTCAGCTGAGCCATTCACTACAGAGAGATGCATTTGTTGCAGATCTCTTGAAAGGGCAGGGGTTGCTGAGGAGAAGACCTCAGTTTCGGCAGTGTAGGAGCACTCTACAGGGGATGTGAATCTGTCCTCTCTGCTGGTGTGATTTAAAATAACACAGGATGCACTAAACATTTATTTCGGAGGAGCTGGATGCCCTGGAGGGGCTGTTTGTGGGTCCCATTGTAGAAGTTGGTGCCTCTGGAGAATAATAACTGCTGATGAAGGTGGCAGAGGGCCTGAAATGCCCCAGTGTGGTGCCTGCTGTGGCCGTTCCTGGGTGGGCAAGGGGTGGTGAAACATTAAGAAGTCAGAATAATTTTTTAGAGGTTGGTTGGGAGCACAGCGTGAACAGCAGTGCAGGGTGATGCCTCAAGTTTTGTTTGTTTTAATGAATCAAAGCTGCTGACTCTTCCACACACCAGGGTTTTGCAGTGTTTTCTCCTTATCTCTGCTAGAGCTTTTGGGGACCCTTTCAGCCAGCTGTGGGCTGAGTGTGCCACCAGGACAGTGAAGGCAGGTTCCCCGGCATGGAGGGTGCTCAGAGACCCTTCACAGCCTCCTTCCCTTTTTCCCTGACCTGCTCTGTCTTCCCTGTGGCTGAGGCTTAGAGTTAGTGAGGTTTCCCTGATGGTCCTTGTCTCCTACTCCTGTATGAACATCACTGGGTACAAGCTGATGGTTTGTCCCTGCCAAATTTGGATAGTACCTAAAGCAGGTGGCCCCTGCCCCAGCCAGGTGCCAGGGGCAGACGCAGCATATTTCTCTTCTTCTCTAGCTCCCAGTAAATACACAAATTTCATAGCACTTTTAAGGCCTTTTCTTTACCTTTTGAGCTTCATCAACCAGGAGCCAGAGATCTTGGAGTGGGGTGGGTTAGGGACAGGCTCACTTTCAGTTCCAGTCTCCGGTCGGAAGCTCCTAACCACAGGGCTGCTCCGAAGGACCAGCCCCTGCGTGGCTGGTCGTAGAGGAAGTGCCAAGCAAAACAAGTAGTACTTGAGGTTAAAAAGCTCAAAGCCTGTTAGTATCACAAAACCCAATCTCTGCATCTACTCTGCAGTTCCAAAATCATGACAGGGAACCGCAAGTAGCAGGAGGTCACGCAGATAAGCAGGACCCGGCTGACGCAATGCTTTGTCTGGTAGAGGAGCTGTTACCCAAGCACCAGCGCCAAGGGGACACACTTTCCTTTCCCTTGTGTTTGTGCCACTCCAGACAAAGTTGCTCAACAGCCTACTGATAATTAAAGTATTTTAATAGTAAAACCAATGGGCCAAGACCCAGAGAAGCTTGTGACACCCTGGATGCACTGAGCTGTGCAGCCCTGGGGTCCCTACAGGAGATATGAGAAGAGTCTCTACTCAGAGACCTCGTTGCCTATGTTAAGAGATGGTGATGTAGGTATGTGGGGAAGAGGAAGAGAAGGTAGAGCTGGCAATCACAAGATCAAGCAATTATTTGGGCTGACAATAAGCTCAGTTTGAATTGCAAAAATGTGTCTGCTCTTCACTTACAAGGGCATGAACTGCATACGGCAGTGCCGGCCGGCAAGAGACTGGCTCCCAGGTGGCAGCCTGAAGGCTGGGGCTGTGCTGCAAACTCTGGCTCACTTGGAGATAAAAGGGGACAGAAAAACATGTTTACAGTCTCTGCTCTGGTACTTATGGGTACTTGATGGTATTTTTAGATGCTGTGGTACTTGTAGGTGTAAATGACAGGTTTTACATCAAACATGAAGTTTGGGGCCTTTTCCAAATGATGACATCAGCCCAGGTGCAAACTGTCAGTGCCATACACGGAGCAGTTGGGAATAGCAGATTTTGATCTGTAACTCCTCAATTTGTCCATTTCCACCTGTAGCACTTCTGCAGCTCATCCCTGGCATGCCCCCGGTTCTGGTATTCACAAGTACATACACTGATCTCACCTGGAAATCTCACCTTAACATCTGATGTGTTTTATCTCCATTCAGCTGATGCCTATCTTATAATAAAATTTCCCATGGCTTATCAGCACTTGACAATTAGATGCTTAACATCCCACTTAATGCAAAACAGATTACATCCTGGGAATTAACAAAACAATAAAATGCCTTAAGGGATAATGGAAGATTTTATATAGACACGTATATGTTTTTATGTGTGTGTATATGCACACACACACATCCAGAGTTGCGAAACCTGGAGATGCTGATCGGTTTCCAGGGGCTGATTGGTTTGCATGGCTCGTTCCTGTCCTTGACCTGTATTTGTGTGACCTTTCTTTCTTGGTAGGGATTGTTACCTGCTGGAAGTCCCATGCCTTGACCTTCCTGAGGTGTGACGAGTGGACAGGGATGGATGGGGGGTCCCCAGCCTGGGGTCGCTAGCCTAAGATACTTAGCCTGGGTGCCCAGTGTAGGGTGCCTGGTGTGGGGTGCCCAGCGTGAGGCACCCGGTGTGGGGTGCCCGGCCCGGGTGTCGTTCCCCCGCCGTGCCGGCCGGCGGTTTCGCTCCCTCTGCCGGCAGAGCGCAGCCCCAGCCTGGGCTGTGCCGAGCCGGGGGCGGCTCGTCCCAGCCGCGCAGTGCCCGCGGAGGGGCGGGCGCAGCAGCCTGGGCAGCCCCGCTCGCTTTCGGGACCCCTTCCCCAGGTCAGGGCCGTGGGTCCGGTCCTGGAGCTGATGCCAGGCCAGCCGCGGCAGGGCCTCTGCCCGCCGGGTCTAAATATAACCCCTCGCCGTGAGCTTTATCGCGGGGAGTGATTGTTTCAAGCCCAGGTCCTGCCGGTTGCTGAGGCTGGAGCTGTTGGGGAGAGCTGCGTTGCTGGAGAGAGCCTGGGAGTCGTCTCCCTGCCGCTGCTGGGGTTCCCAGGGAGCAGAGCCCTTTGCCAGCCACCAGCAGTCTCGTCCCTTGGACTTCCAGAGGAAGCACAAGGTCCACCTTCGTGGGCTTGCAGAACGTGAGCCNTGTGCCTTGCAGCCACCAGCCAGAGCTGGGGACCCGCTCGGTGCCTTCATCTGCTGTCGGATGCTCTGGACACCCTCACAGGGAATGGGGCCAAATCCTGGGCTCAGCCATTCAAGCGTCATCTCTGTGACTCTGTGTCTCTGGGTGATATTCATGGTCCCATCCTGGCCTGTGTGCTGTGGTGCTGTGCCCACCCCAGCACACACGAGCCAGAGCAGCCACTTACGTGTCCTGTGAGGAATGCTTGGGATGCCCTGCCTGTGTGGTGTTTGGTAAATGTTGAGCTTTTGGCTGCCAGCCCTCGAAGAAGAAATTTCTGTTGCAGCCTGGTCACCCCTCCAATAACTGACCAAACCCAACAGATCCTAACACACAGTGTTTCTCATTTAACTAGTGATTTCTGTTACAGTGCTTCTCTGCTGAGCCCAGCGGAGACCACAGCCCAGAGATACAACACACCACACACTCAGAGAAAAGCCATTTGTGCCCTAAAGTAAGTAAGCACCAGGTGTAGCACTCTTACCTCTCTTCTTAAAGACAAGAGTATCTCTGTCTGATAATGCTTTACAAAAGGTCAACACCATTAACCCCATTATATGGGGGAAAGTGAGGAATCAACTTTTACCCATCCTCATCAGCAGGTCAGGAATAAAAACCAGGTCCTGTGAGTCCTGGCCCTGCTCATCAGCTCCCAGTGCCACATCTCACACCAGTAACTTGTCCTCTGTCCTCCCAATGGATGAACCTCTCTCCAGTCACGGTTCTCAGTGGTGCTCCCAAGGCCACCGTGGGCTGCTGGCCGAGGAGCGCAGACCCACGCCTGGCCTTACCTCTGCACACCACAAGCACTGCTGGCACACGGGCAGCCTCCCACGTGCTCTGAGCTGCTGGAGAGAGCTCAAGCCCTGGTGTGCTCCAGCTTTGGGCTGTGTTTCATTTGCAGTTTTTAAGGCACTGAGCGACTCCTGAAGCCAAACAAACGCCTGGCATTTGGCTGTGCCTGTGTTTTCCTGTGGCCAGGCTGACCTTTATGAACAGAGTCACGACTATGACAGGCAGCACGCTTGAGCTGTCCCTTCTGGGAGCTGGGGAGGTTTTGTAATTGCTGGAAGAGCCAACAAGTCTTTCTTCAGACTCTGATTTTTTTCCCTTAGCAACCAACTTTCCTCCTTGATTTCTCTTCTCCTCACCTTTCCCTTCCATGTAACACCCAGCTGATACTTGTTCTTGAAACAATCTTCTTACTGATGCAGATGCAATCAGCAAAAACGATGAACAGTTGCTGAGTTCAGCCCAGCTCTGAGAAATCACTCATAAATGTGCTTCACGTCAGTGAAACTGTTCTTGTGCTCAGGCTTAAGCATGTGCTTAACTCTTTTGCAAACCCTTGGCCCTCTCACATCCCAACTGGGTCACGCTGATTGCTTGAGTAATGGCAGGATGAGGAAGAGGCTGTCGTCAGGATCTCTGTGAAAGCATTTTCCTGAGCCTATGGTAAGTGGTCTGCTCCGATGGCAGATGAGTGCAATCTGTGGTTGTCCAATGAAGGAATAGAGCATGAAATCCCCTGTTAAGGTCCTCTTGGATATGTCTGCAAAATGCTGAGTAGCAAGTAAGTTGCCCGTGACATGGCTGCTGTGTGCTGTGCTGTCCTCATCACTTGCAGTGACTTGTCTGTCTCTTGTTGGCTGTTTTCTCTGACTTGTTCTGGACCTTACCAAGTTTCCATCTTGCTCAAATGTTAAAAAATAATATAGCAATGCAACCCTGAGGATCACAAGGTCACGAGTTAGGTTATTTAATTTAAGCCTTTAACTGGGGTTTGCTGTCTGTGCTTTGGGGTATGCTCCTGATACTTCAACTTTGCCTTGAAACCACGAGCACTGGGCGGGATGTTCTTTTGCTGTGGGTACTGGACATGCACCTCATGCCTTGAGGAATGCAAGTAGAATTGATGTGCTGTCTTGTGGGTGGGTAGTAAAGTCCTGCAGGATCTGCAGTTAGGGATTTGCTAGATGACCGAGAAGCACCTCCGTACTGTTTTAAAACCGTGAATTGACACATCCTGCCCCCTTCATCTGCGTTTTCTTTGTGGCTGTTCCTTGCTGTGTTCTCTTCAGCACCTAGTACACTGTGGGGTGGTTCTGGCACCTGCTGCAGGCAAATAATGATAATTAGTCCTAATAGCAGCTCTGTTTCACACCTTTTTTAGCTAGCCAAGGCAGATCACAAGATGTCACCAAAGCAAATAATTACCATAATAATACCAAATGGCTTAGCACATTTTCAGTACACAGCAGGGGGGGGTTGTCTGTGTAATCCGTGACAGAAGTGCTGAGGTTCTGTAGCTTTGCCTGCCTGATATTATATATTTCTGTTCCCAGTTTACGACCAGCACTGGTTCTGACTCTCTTGCTCTAAGGGCTCTGACATAAGGGCGAGTTACCACAGCGTAACAAGCTCCTGCGTGTCAGGTTCTGCACCACAATTGCCTTGCTCATGCTCTTACCCCAGTAAAGGCAATGCAGCTCTTCTCTTTTTTTTTCTTTTTCTTTTTTTTCTTTTTCTTTTTTTTTTTTTTTTTTTGTGGATGGGGGAAACTGCCTTGGCTGACTTTGTATTTTCCGGGAGGGGCAAGGGAGCACAAACACAAAGATAGTTGTTACAGAATAGCTGATACCTGTCAACCTAAGTTATTATTCTGGTTCCTAAGGTTACTTTATGTCTTGGGGTCATGCTCATAATTTAAGATATGAACTTGGTACCAAGCAGGCAAATGCTTCCATGGATCTCCTCACTACCTTCAAACCATAAGGAACTGTCTCCATTGAATGAGTGTAATAGATGTGCCTGGGGCTGCTCAAGCTAGGGCAAGATATCACAGGCTGTAAAGAATCAACATAGGAATATTAACAATATATTATTTTGCTGGTGCAGTTTTCCCATATGATTACAAGTGATGAGTGCTCCGTGGGAGTGAGGAGGAAAAAAAAAGATCGGGCCCATACCGATAGGCTGTACTCAGTTGTTCCCAGTCATACACCATCCTTTACTGTTAATTCATTTGTTTGCTCTTATGCTGCTGTATTCTATCCTGAAGGCTAACCACATATCATATATATTTAAAAGAACAGTAGTGTATAACTGGTATAGATCTTAGGGTTTCTTTCCCGAAACATTATGATATTCCTGCTGAGAATATGAAGATAAAGGCTTTAATCCTTGGGAACAAAAGGGTGTGAGTAATTCCATTTCATTGCATGACCTGGAATCTCCACCCATATAAATACATCAAAGGGTAGCTATGATTTCACTCTTTGACACCCATGGGTTGATGCTCTCACCCTGGGAACCACAGCTCATGTGGTTGGGCTGGACAGTGCCCATAAGGCTGGGTAACACGGATGTTTTCAGCATTCTTTGATCTTCCTACTGACCAAAATTATTCACATCTCCCCAGTGTTGCTGAAAACTTATCCAAGCACTCAAGGCAATTATTTTTAAATGTATGTGTGTTTTGGGCCAAGTCCATGAATCCTGACTCACGACTGACTCAGCCCTTACTTAAGCAAAGCTCCACTTGATTTCATTACAAATGGAGGCAGGACTTTGTGATTTAGCCCCTGTCAATGGGAGAACCCAGAGCTGGCTCATGGAGCTGATGCCCTTCTACAGCTCCCAGCAAGATCCTGGTGCACTGAAGCCCTCTGCACCTCTGAATCCCGCTGACACTGATGCTGTCTGCTAGGCAGAAAGACCCATCCCACTTTCCTGCGCTGTTCAAACCACTGTGTGGGCGATGGAGAAACCACCCTGGCCCAGTGCTTTGTTGACTAATAGCTCTCAGAGCTAATCCCATATGCCAACTGTCTGCAGGAAATGCTGTGACCCACGTTAATCAGGAGATCAGAATGGATGGCTGTGAGTGCCTGACCATCTGACCATCTGGCTGCAAGCTCTTGCACTGCAGGTTGGCTGTAACTCATCAGAGTGTTTTCACTTTATTATACATGAATTTCAAACACAGTTGGCTCACCATTACATGTTAGAGACTGGGATAGTTCAGGTGAGGAAAGAAATTGGGTACATGAGTACTGGAAGAGCAGAATCAAATCCCCAAGCAGGTCTGATGGTAGAAGCCTAGCTGCTGCTAATAAACTCTGCTGGAGCTGAGCTCTCCTCTGTGCCACGTTTCCAGTGCTCCTGGTGAGGGTAGTGCCGTGGTGCAGCGCTAGAGCTGACCTGGCTCCCGGCACTCACAACTGCAGAAGTCAGCTCAGGTCTCACCACCAGCCTTATTAGCTCTGGCTCAGGGCCGGTGACTCCTATTGAGGCTGGCTCCACGCAGCGTGCCTGCATGTCTGCGCCCTCACGTCCCGGCATGGCAGTGGTGTCCCCGTGTCAGGAATGTGGGACCAAGACGCTCTGGCTGCCTGCTGGGAGCGTGGTCACAGTCACACAAACTGAAGAGGCTCTGCTGAAGTTAGATGTCCTGCCTGGAGGCAACCCAAGTGTCGCTGTCCTGTGGCTAATCCAGATGCCACCCAAGGGAGACTGAGAGTGAGAAAATAGTAACAAACTCTTAGTTTGTTAGTAAAGCATCCCCGCTGTCCAGCGCTCCCTGGAGAGCCTGTTAAAACCCAACCATTTTCTGCTGAGCAAATGTGACTGGCCAAAGTAACCAAAACAGCTTTAAAGACAAAATTATTTACTTATTTATGTGTCATTTAAGATAATGCCATTTTGTTTTGCATGTCTGCAACTTGATGAATGGCTCAATCGATTTGATTCCTAACTACAGCTAGAAATACCAGAGCTGCTGGGTGTATTTGTGTCATTTCTGTTAGTTTGATTTTTTGATTTTTGGCCTCATCAGAAGAGGAAACATCTTCAGGGTTGGGCTCAGCTTGTTGGCCTGTCTGACATTGCTGCACCCTTTGTTGTCCGTAACCATTTCTTTCGTCAAAGTAAACAGGTTTCATCTCCGGTTTGAGTATCTTACTGTTCTGTCTTTTGTGATGATGTGTTAATGGGCTCTGAAGAGATAAATTTGGAAGAGATAGATTTTCTGCCAATGTAAACACTTTCTTGAATGTAACAGAATGGAGTCCTTGCTTGTGTTAGTTTGGCCAAGGCTACAGAATAGCCTCGTCTGAATCTCTTTGAGATTACCCCAAGGCTTCTGCAAGAGGGACTGAATTAGGGTCTCCTCTCAGCAGGCCAGCTTTTTCTTTTTCCCTTTTTATCTTTTTTCTTCCTTTTTTCTGTCATTTTTGAAAGGAGGAAAACTAGAGCTGCCTGGGGTAGTGATGTTCCCTGTCCCCCCCTCCATGAGACTTCCTGTGAGGAGACACGAAAGGTGACCGTGTACAACCCTGTGTTCTGCACAGCCCTTTGCTGTGTGGTGTTGGCAGAGGAGATCTGCATCTCCATGAGAGCTCAGTGAATTGCATGAAGGGATTTAGTCCTTCATCCCTGGACATCTCTGAACGAGGTCACAGCTCTTACGGCCACAGTCACGGCTTCACTGTATAGACTTGAGATCTAAAAGCCACTGTCACCTAAAATGGTTCCTACTGACCCCTCAGGTGTTAGCTCAGCCCTTTAGTTTCTTCAAGACCATCTAAGGCCCAGGTAGAAAATCTATTTAAATCCAGACAAGTCTGTGAAGAAATGGGGTAAATCCCTTGTCTTTGGCACACTCACATCAAATACAATTTTGGCTCTGGGGTTGTGAAAAATGCAGAAGTCATTAGAGTCACCAAGATCTGAGTCAAGACGAGGGAAAACTGGTGAGTAAGGAAATTCTTCCACGTTAGCTCTTTTCCTTTCAGGTTCTTATGATTTGAATTCAAATCTACCCCACACTGAAGAGCCTAGAAACAAGATCTTCAGGTCTTTCCTCGTTGCAACGAGAACACACCCAGATGGAGTGCATGAAGAGAATTAAAGGAAGGAGATTTGCAAAACATCTTAAACCAGCAAGCTTCTTAATTTTGCTTCAGAATTCAAAGGCACTGTCAGCCAAAAATATGTAAGGACTGGAGCAGCTAAGCCTGGCAGAGTGCATGACTGGCTTGGTGTGCTCAGCCTTATCTGAATTTTGTCCTGTAAAAGCGTGAATTATTGACTCTTCCCCTTTTCTCTGCTTTACAGTCCTCAGGTACCTGGAGGGCATCCCAGAAAAACAGGGGGTTGAGCCAGCCCTCTCAAATGCTGGTGTTTTCTAAGTGCTTTATGAACCTGACTGGCTAAGCCCAAGTTTGAATATTTCAAATTTCCCATGCAGCATCCCCCACCCCAAAAGAAAAACCAGCTAAGCAGCAGCGCTCCCCTGTAGACCATGGCTGGGGAGGGGCAGCCATCGCCTCTCTGGTGCTGGGAGCCAGAAGCTGCTGCAAAGACACACTATTATTCCAGCATAGTGGTTTCCAGAAGCTGGGCTTTTATTGCTGTGGGTGAAACTTGTACTGTGCATGTAGAGGACCAAAAAGGTTGACAGTGTGTTGGGACTGAATAATGCAGAGGCCTTCACCAGTCCTCGTGCACAGGAAAGACTTCCATGGCCTTCAGGCAAAGCAGAGCGAATCAGGTTTGAAGAGCCTCTGCAGCAGTACCACAGCAAACCAGAGAAAATACCACAAAGTGTAAAAGACTTTTGGCCAGATGCTTTGTTTTCAGGTGAACATCTGGCTATTCCCATGCCTGAATCTGTATATGTGTTCTTGCAGCTGTTGGCATGAGGGAGCAGCACCTTTGGAGGGGACGACCCTGGGCTTTCGCCCACTTGGACCTGCTGTCCCAGCAGCCACCTCCCTTCCCATCGGCTGCAGCATCTCCACTCAGTCCCACAGGCTGGGCTGTGCCCCTCAGTCCTCCCTTGTGCCCACCTGGGACTCTGGGGGCTGCCACAGAGCGGAGCTGTGCAGCACACTGGACTTGTTTCACTTGTCACGGAGCCCTTTGCTCTCCAGCCCTGCACCAGTCGCTTCTTTGTGCAGGATGGGGTTTAACACTCTCCCTTGTAAAACCCTGCATTGAAAACAGTGTCTTAGAAGGCTTAGATGGGATTAAGAAGCACAAACCTCTTACACACAGAGCTAATACTAAGCTAATACTAAGCTTTGTAAATTACTGATATTGATGTGTTAAGATGAGAGCTCTCCTATCACTCTCCATCTCAGCTGAGTTGTTCCAAGGGGTAGAATGACAGTTGGGTTTGTTAATGCCTTTTTGGTCTTCTGACGGCCCAGTCATGATTTCTAGAAAACATTTGCCACCCTCCTGGGCCACCAAGACCAGCACTGGTGTGGACAGGTGTAGTTTCAGTGGTTTCACCATATCTGTGCCAAGCTAGAACACTTGCCAATCTGTAGGCAGCCTTTGCTGGCAGGTGAAAGCCGAGGACCTTGGCTAATTCTAGCCCTGTCAATACCTACTGTGGGACTTTATCTACTTTATCTAGCTCTCCCCTCAACCATGTCTTTCCATACTTAGAAGACAAGACCTCTGGATAAGGATGCTTTTATTATTCTTTTATGCAGAGATTAACGGCCTGCATAATGTGTCATGTAATTAATTGACCCTTGATATCACTTGCATCGCCCAACCCCACGTGTGAAAAGCTCTGCTGTCCCATGCAGAGACAACCTGGAGATGAAGGGGAAGCACCTCTGCCATCTGTTTCCTTGACTGCTTTGCTCTCTCCCACATATTCACATATAGAAGATACTTATTGGGTGGGTAAAAGTAGAGGGAAATGTAGATCTCGGGTGTCTGGAGCTGCATTGCTCTGCAGAGCAGCACGTTCTTCTCCCGCACACACGGGGTTCTCGTTACCTCTTTAAAGAATCTTAACAAAGAAAAAGGAGCTGACACGATGAATTTTGATCTGGAAAATGAAATCTGACATAACCAGTAGTTATATTTTTCTTATTCCCTGGTAGTTTGCCTAAAGGCAGCTTTTAAATAATTCCTGCTTTTCACCTCCTGAGCAGTAATCTATTTGCTTCTGAATTAATTAGGCAGCATCATAAAAACCCTCTAGAGACTCTGAAAGCTGCTGAAGTAACTTTTTAAAAGATACAGTGGGCCTGATCCTTAGGCCAGCCTCTGGGAATTGTGCTCTAACTTTGATGGGAACAACCACAGGCATTTTATGTGCGATGCTACTGAAAAAAATAGGGTCCCCAGTAAATAGTAATAGATGTTGCTTTTCCTGGCTGGTTTACTGGCATCTGCTTCCATAACATCTTGAGTCTCACAGTATTGAGAGAGTACAACCTTTCTTATTTCATCCTCCTTTGGCCAGTCACTATTTCCATTGTTTGCTGCCTCAGTGAGTAGATGTGTGCAGTGTCCAGTGGTCTCTCTCTGCTTGTAATGTCTGGTGTGTGACTGGTACACAGGAGTTGGGTGGTTGTGTGAGGCCCTTAGGGATATGAAAGATCATTTCAAGCTTGGCTTTGAGATACCAGCAGTTCTGGCACCCACTAACTTTAATCAGCATCAATGTACTAAAGCAATTTTTTTTTAAACAATAACAGTTTTCTGTTAAACTGAAAGGTGAGGATGCTCAAATTAATTTTGATTAATCTCATTGATATGATTTTTTGTTTTGTTTTGGACTGCAAACCCACAAGTTTCTTTGGCCACACTGAAAATGTCTGTACCAGTCTGCTTACAGGGTGATAGAAGAAGTTTTATTTGTCAAAGTAAAAGTAATGGATAGAAGAAATGAATAACTTTTCAGGCTCATGAGTTTTTCCCAAAGTTGGGCTTTGTGGCCTGGATGGTCTCTCTCTGTTCTAAGTTTCTTTGTTCTTACATTCCTGACTTTGCCTGTTGCCAGTGGCAATATCACCAATACAAGTCAGGACAAGGATGAGATCAAAAGATGCACGAGGAACCAAAGATGGCTCTGAGTGAGATTTGGAGCTCAGATTAGGAGATCTAAACACCTGTATGTCTTTCAGGTGTAGGTTTGTGTACTGCTGGCATTATGCTGAGGGGTTTGCTCACATAGCTCAGGGAGTATTTGCAGTCACCATGATGTCTGGTAAACAGCAATGTCTCATGAAGCCATACTGCTCTTCCGAGTGACACGGGCTGGAACTGCAGCGATTTGCAGTAGGGACCAGAGGAGAAAGATTGATTTGGGGGATCACCATGTCAAACCTCATTATTCTGCAGGGTTTTCTGCTAGCTTGTAGAAATGTTAAACTAATATGCTTACTAACACTTCTGTTGTTTAAAGCTTGAAACCAAGTTATTTCCAAAAGAGATACACTAGACCCGTTCCTCCTCCCTTCTGATATCTGGGTGCAGCTATGAACTGCTGCACGGTCCCTTTCATGGTCCCTTCCCCAGGTCAGCATCTATTACCCCAGCTCTCTTACAAAGTAGGAAAGTAGGAGATTTGGTGCCTTTTCTGTAAAGGTGTTGGTCATTCAGAAGGTTTCTGGAGAGTTTAGTGATTTGTGAGGTGTGGGCTCAGGAACCAACTCCAAACCCAAGTCACATCACCTCCAAGAAATGTGGAAAGGAATGAAAAGCCCTAGGCTGAGGGAGCTGTTATCTGGCTTGTTCTTTTCCTCAGCTGATGGCAGAGTTTTTACTGAGGGGTTGGTTATTTTTTCAGATCAGCTCATATACATTTTATATACTGGAGCTTTGCAGAGCATAAATAACATTTTTTAAGATGGAGAGGTCAGTTACTTGGGTTGGTCTTCGTGTCAGTCTGCCCTGGGAGCTTTTGAAAGTCAGTGTGTTCTCCCTGCTCTGTTTCAAGCCTGAATTTCCAGTCAGGAAAAAAACATTGTTGTGGGCAAAGTCCAAAGAGTTACAGCTTTATTTACAGTTTAGTTACCACCTACAGCAATGTAGCTCATCACTAGCAGTGCCTTGGGCACGTTTCCACTTTATAACTTGGTGAAGCTGTTTACAGTGTTGTCAACAGAAGAAACAAAAGGACCAGGGTGGAACTGTGGCCCCAGTAAAATCAATGTCAAATCTCCCATGGACTCCAGTAGACCAGCATTTCACTTTGTACTGTATTTGAGGAACATGTACTTGATCATCATCTTGATGTCTGCTGGTTCAGCTGCTTTTTCCAAAGTGTATTTAGTCCTTGGGCAGCCTCATAGGTACCAGAGGTACCTTCTCTATGCTGATACATCACAGGTTGTTTCCTCTGTCACATCCATCACTTCTTTTTCCATCTTCAGGTCACTGCTTTTTCTCTCTGGCTCTTGGAAACTATTTTGTTTCCTTTTCTACAGTAGCTCTAGATGTGAATCCATGTAACACAGACAAGAGGAAGCAGAAAGGATGGTTATGGGCTTTCCCATGGCTACAAAAGAGGATCAGGATTCCAATCTGTGGAGCACCCAGGTTGGGCTTGCAGGTCAGCAAGAATTCCCTAGACTAATGAATTGTCCAGTTTGCAGGAGAAGCGTGTGCATCCTTCTGTTCCCTCCCCAGAGCGTTCTTTGCTCTCCACCCTTAACTCCAGTTGTGAAATTCTGGGCACACTGTATGGACACACACCCCCCAAGCCTGGGTACAGACAGATAAACACCCTGCAGGAGAGTGCACTTCACATGGCTCAGGTAATCACAGGTTTGGTAAGATTGTTTCCAGCAATTAACCTCCCCGTTTCTGAGTTGGTGTCTGATCTCCAGAAAGACTCTTTCAGTATCCCTAGTGCCAGTGACACCGAAGGCCACGCTGCACAGTGCCCTTTGGGGGAGAGACTCCTGCTTAAAAGCCTTCCAGATCTTGCCTGTCACAGAAGACTATATTTGGAAGGATGGGAAGGCAACACGAGAGGCACATGGAGCAGAAGCTGTGAGCATCAGCAGTTTATGACAAGTAAACAGTTCCCCTTCCCTAGCTTGTTGTGTGCATCAGTCTCGTTAAGCAGGAGCTGCCTACACTGAGATAACGAGGCTGTAGGCCCAAAGCTGGCCTCTTCCACTGCAGTTTGGGTGACAAACTGCCAACTATTGGTTAACTATTTGGTTTCATCCCTCTGTGACACACCACTGTAATATTTAACTTCCCTCTGCAGAGCCCTTCACTTCTCAAGAGGAAAAAGCCAACCAACCTTCCTCCTCTTGCAGGGATTGACAAAAGGAGGACTCAGATCTCTGGGGTCACTCCAAATCACTCCAGAACTGTCCTCTGCATTTTGGAGAACAGGATATATTGCTGTCCAGTTTTTATGGTGGTGCTGGCAGCTGTTTCTGCTGTCCTGTTTAGGAGAGCTGTGTGATCTGGAAACTGATGGTGCAGTCTTGTCTGACAGCATCTGCTTTCCCTGAATAATTGTGGACATTCCCACCTCTCCACTCATTCCTCCAACCACCTTGGAGTCGCAAATGGCAATGCCAGAGCAAGTGGAGTCATGCTTGGGGAATGATCTCCCCGTTCAAGGTGAATCCTGATACCTGATGTACAAGAAGACCAGGCACATGCTAAAAATTCCTTGCTAATTTGGGTTGCTAGTTCATCAAAAACATCCTCCCAAACACGCACAGGATGTATTAAGTTATGGTATAGTAAGCGATCGGTTCGTCATACTGACATTTCTGATCCTTGCCAGAAAGTCCTGGACTTCATTATCTCTCTCAAGAAATCAGATCTGTTAGTGTCACCCTGCAATAAATTCATGTAACTGGAAACCTCTCCCCAGGCATACAAACATGTGAGGACAACTGAGCATTGCTGCTCTCTGAAGACTGATATATAAATACACACTGGACTAACAACATCTCTTCTCTGTTACGGTGAAGTCTCCAGGTCTCTATTTCACTGGGTGAGCCTTGGTCCTTGTGAGGTGGGGCTTGGCTTTGGGGGCTATCAAATGAGTAAAGTGAGAAGGTAACACCATAAAGTAACTTGCACACTAACTGTGTGCAAGTTACTTTATGGTGTTACCTTCTCACTTAGTGTTCTGCTTCGAAGAGCTCAGAAATGCTGCCCGTCCTGCTCTGGCGGGGCAGGTTGGCGGGGGGGCATGGCACAGCCCCTGTGTCCCCTTGGTGAGGGACGGGGAGAAAGTACTCATAAATGAAACTTCCTCTGAGTGGTGATCCTGTAGGTAATGTAGGAGATGGCCAGGAGCTCTGGGATCTCCAAGCTGTTGTCCCTGGCCATGATCTCCAATCACTTCTGTTCACCGCTCACTGCCTCAGTTTCCCTCTCTGAGAGTTGAGAGCATTCTCCACTCTGAGACCTGTAAAGAAAAGCACTAGGTTAAGTAGTATTCCAACTCTAGCTATTCTATGAGTCTATGATTCTATTATTCTCATGGCTAAGATGACATCTCAATGGATAGCCTGTTTTCCTTTAGGAAGTCCTGCAATGAAACATTTTACCTTTCATTCCAGTTTTTAAAAGCACTGTCCATTTTACATCCATTTTACTGGATGATCTTAGGGGTCACTGGATGATCTTAGGGGTCATTTCCAGCCTTAAAAATTCCATGATTCTATGATTTCTCCAACTTTTATGAAGGTGGTGAATATGAAGGTGTTCTCAATCAACAAAGTGTTCCCATTGTGAATGAAAATGAAGTTGTCCTTTTTGTCATAAGGAATTGCTGAGACAGCTGTTTTTAAAAGTCATGGCAGAAGCACAGAGGGATACCTTTTGCCCTGTCAGTGTAGTGTTTGAACCAAGAGAGGACTGAGTATGTGTTGGAGCAGGCCCAATGATTACAAAAGCACCAGTTTCACAACTATTTTTTATTTGTTTTGGGGGTTTTTAAATTTGAGAATCACCAGACCCAGTAACTGCAGGTGATGGAAAAAACCCACTACACTCTTTAAATCTCCTCCTCCAGCTGCTGAGGGCTGGAAGTGCCTTTTGTCCGTGGTTGTGGAGCCCCGAGCAGCACAGCAGCTCCGAGTCCGTCACCGCAGCTCCCTGCCGCGGTGTCCGTAGGAGTGAGGAGCGATGTTACACCATGCAGCCTCTGGCTGGGAGCCATCTCAGTAGAGCTGGAAAGGAGCATCCAGGCTGATCTCCACCTAGTAGCATCATGGGCCAGTGATTTCTTGCAGATGATGAAACTAGTAGTAAGGACTCTCGTGGTGTAATAATTTTCCATATTAGCTGTCTAATGCAATGCAGAAGATAATAGTTTACTGGGCACTGCTTGACTTCCTCATGAGGCTGATTTCTGGGGTGCTTTCTGAATTTCAATAGCTCTCACTGGTAATCAGTATAAATGGCCTACTGTGTTTTGCAGAGATCATGCCAGTCCTTACTCTGTTTTATCTGGTTTCGTACCAAGGCCTTAGCCCACACGATTGTCTCTTCTTTGCAATCTTGGCTCATTAAGGTGATAATTTGATAAAGCAGGTTGTTGTCTTTACCTTGGGGGATCTCTTCTGGGTTGATGGATTGATACTGTGGACAGAGCTGTCAATATGCTCCTCTTTGTTCTCAGCGAGTGCTGCGGCACGTCCCGCGCTGTGATTTATGGCCCCCCCTCCCCGCTGGCGCAGCCTGCCAGCCCCAGCACGGTGTGTGCACTTGGCAGAGGCATCCAGGGTGTGTCTTGGGAAAACGCTGGGGATGGGACGTGGGGAAAAGACTGGGGAAGGTTTCTGAGGAGACCCTCCGTGGGCACGGCTCTCCCTGACTCCTCTAAGGCGCTGATAGGACCTCATGGAGGAGGGTATTCAGCTCCTTAGGAGGAGCTAAGTTTCTTCAGTGAGTTGGTGCTGCAAAGGGCTGAGGGGGTCACAGAGGTCCACGAGGTTGTCTCAGGGAGTTTTCTGCAGGGAGAAGTCAAGACAACACACAGAGAGCAGAGCACTCCTGTCCTGTCATGTTCTCTTGCCTGTTTGAGAAACTCACACAGCATCCAGCTCAGCACCGAGAACAATCATGTCCACACAGGGGTGGCTTGAACATTAAATAGTGGCATACAGTGTGTGTTATAACCAGTGCAAGTATTTTTGGAGATGGAGTACCAATAAAGAGCTATTTCTAGGGAAAGGAGCAGACATTTGGCCTCACCACAGTGTACCAGAGCAGGGACAGAGCCTGACCACCTGTAGGAAAAGGCAGAAGTACATGGAAGCTGCCCCTGCCCTTTCCCCATACAGAAACTCGGTGCCAAAATGCCTGTTCCTCCCCAATGATAAAAGGACAAGTTAAATAATTAATAACAATCTCAGTCTCAATGTGACTGCTAAATAATTTTCAGCTAGACATTATGTAAATTTCAAGTATTTTTTTTTACTGGGCATGCATAATAAAATAACTACGGTGATTAATTTTTCACCCTCAGAGTTTAATTAAGATCATTCAGGAGGTTTGGGCTGATATGCCATCCTATAAATCACAGATCAAGCCACTGAAAAATAACTGCCTAGCTTTTAGATTCGATAGTGATATTTTGGGGGTGGGAATCTTGCTGACAGATAGTCACCCCTGTTGTCCTAATCAGGACATGTGGTCTTCTGAGTGCTGAAATGATATACACTGGTTATTAATATATGCAATTCAATGTGTGCTTTTCTGGGTTTAATTTTAGGGATGGACTCATTCCATCATCTATATTTCTGCATAACTCATTGTAGAATAAATAGAGAGTTGTTCTCTGTTAACCTAATTGGCTTTTAAAGCCAACACAACTAAACTATCTAAAGGGATAAAGGGAAGAGCATCAGGGTGTGTTTTGCTCTGGAAAGAGCGTGTCCACATGTGGCATGTTGCAGGAACAGCCATTGTGCTTTGAGTGAGGAGCCTCTCGGTTTGAATCGTGTCTCTCTGTGTTTCCCAGTGGCAGCACAAGTGCTGCACGACACACGGGGCAATGCTCATTATGGTTCTTGTAATTGCAGCCTCTGCAGACATCACAGCCCCTCCAGGATGTCCCAGGTCCAGCACCAAGGAGCTGCTTTCTAATTGTTCTAGGCAGTGTGGAGCAAAGTGTGCAGCGTGATGCTATCCTGGGAAACAAGTGCTGGGAAAAGTGTGTCCTTTGTGGCAGTTCCTGGGACACACGTCGTTTTCTCTCTGGTTTCTCTGGGTGTCTTCATGTGACTGGGCTGTGCACACCTACAGCTTCACCCCACAAGTTAGTGCAAGTCTGCAGGATGTGTCAGTACACAGGATGGACCCTGACTCATGGGGAAAGCACGTATGGAAAACCTTGCCATGCTCCTACAAATGCTTGTTTTTCTTTTCTGTGGGATTCTTTTTTTTTTTTTTCCATTTTAAGGAAATTGGGAGTTTTGCAATAAAAGCTAATGCTGAAAGGAAATGGTGCAGGTGAGCCCTGTAGAAATTCACTCTATTTATGAACAGAAACTCTTTTCAGGAGAGTCAACAGGATTTGAAAAAAATTAGATGGAGGGTGGTTTCTCTGATGCCCAGAAAGTGAAGCGTGAAATGGCCACTTTGTTGCTATACTTGTTATTCCAGAGTTATGAAACAGCAGGAAGATACACCTCCAGAGTACCTGTTCCTAAATCCTATTCCAGAAGAGTGTCTTAATTCCAACTCATTTGTATTCTGAGGAGCAATTCACTAATAACTAATAACTACTGTGCTTTAAATTCACACCCTGTATCGCTGTATTAATCGTCAAGGATAGGCAAATTCCAACTGTCCTTTTAGTTTCCTTGGTGTAAGTCCAGAAAAACCCTGTTGAAGTAAGCCAGTAGTTTTCAACCCTATGAAAAGTGTCATTTCAAAGGAATGAACCCGGGTTTTACCACACAGCTCTGGCCCACAGTGTGTGAAAAGGGAGTTAATCAGCCCAAACCACTCCCTCGACAGAAGCGTTTTCAGCAGCACCACAGCCATGCAACAGGAGTGACAGCTCACTGTGGCTGGGGAGGAACAGAACATCAAGGGAGTAATTTACATCTAATTTAGCAGTTAGACCAGGATCTAGGTGGGTTCCTGCATTAAGTAATTGCTTTCAGAGGCTGGGAAGGTTGGGGCTGCTCGCTATGCTCCACTGGTCTGGTGAGGAAAGGTCCCCAGTTCCCCCCAGCTCCTCTGCAGCCAGGAGAAAGCTGCTCCATTACTGGTGCTTTTGAGGGTTGTGTCCATGGATGTCGTAAGGAGCTGGTCTCTTCTCTTGGCATTGAAGGAAACACAGGAGCACACTCCTACACTCAGGCATCTTGCTTAAGCATAGGCAGTGTGAATGGCTTTAGGTACCTCTTATTTTTTCTTGAAGCTGAGAATCTCGGTATAATCCTCCTTAAAACCTGCCAATGGCACGTGCTTTGTGCTGGAGAAAGTGGCCAACCCATGGAGAGGTCTTCTGGAGAAATGAGATTTGCTCTTCCATGTTCTTGGTGACTAATTCCTACATTTATGTAAGTTTGGTTATCAAAGCAATGTATGGGTGGAGTGCTGGGACCTTCCCTACCAAGCAGCCATTTTCAGTGCTCCTATTGCCAGCCATCACCTTGTGGAGGTGCAAGATCTCCTGAGGGGTTCAGGATTTTACATCCCACCCTGTAGCTCTGTGGATGTACAGCTGGTTGAGGTGGTTGAACCATGGGAAGAATAATTTGAGATGTGGGTGATGGTCTCATCAGCCAAGTGACAGGTGACAGGACAAGGGGGAACGGCCTCAAGCTGTGCCAAGGCAGGTTCAGATGAGATGTTAGGAAGAAATTCTTCCTCCAAAGAGCTGTCGGGGTGTGGAACAGGCTGCCCAGGGAGAGGGTGGAGTCACCATCCCTGGGTGTTTTTCAAAGGCAGATGGATGAGGTGAGAGATACGGTTTAGGAGAGGAGAGGGATGGTTGGACTCAGTGATCTTAAAGGTCTTTTCCAACCAGGTCATTCTGTGGTCCTTCTGTTTGGAAAAGGTCTGTGTTGAAGCTCCCAAGGGCAGGGACAGGTGGGGGCTCAAGCTCCCTGCAGCACTCGTGAGTGCCTGTGCAGCCACCTCCCATCCCCAGGTCCACCTTGTGCTTCTCTTTGTGGCTCAGACCCTGACAACTTCAGCTTTCCCTGGTGTTTGTCTCCTCCCCAAGGAGAGTGCATCACTTTAACGCTTTTCTTTGAGAATTCACTGCTATTTGAAACACCTTTCTGATTTCTGCAGCCTCTTGCTACACCTCCTAGTCCCTGGCACAGCAGGTGGAGGGAGGGAGGGAGCGAGGTCTCACTTGCAGGCAGCTGCTTCTGAGATTTCAATTTGTCTTTGACTTTCCAGTCCCTTTGTTCAGCCTTTTAAATATTTCTTTATTGTTTCAGCCTGTCTAAAAATGTATTTGTTTTTCTTCCAAATAAGCCTTCACTTGCTCAATTAGCAAGAGAGCTTTTAGTGGGAAGTGCCATAGCTCTATTTCTACCATGGCTAAGTGCTTCTGGAGCATTTGGCTCCTCCCCAGAGAAGATTTACCCCTGCCAGCCTCACACTGGGCACTGCTGGATGTCCTACCACATGTGTTGCTGCGTGGTGCCCTGTGGAGGAGGGCACAGGCATCTAAACGTGTTGCTGCACGTCGGGCTGTCCCAAGCTGCGATTTTTAGTTGCAATTTTTGCTCCCTGCCCTATTGGGTCAATAGTGTGTTTTCTCCACACATGGGCTCTTTCACCATCCAGATTTTTTTATTTGCTTTTGTCTTACTTAATGGTTTTGCCTCTTTGTTTAGAGCAGAGGTTATGAGGATACAAGTCAAACCTCTCGTGTGTTGGGAGAGGAGGGCGAGTGCTGGCTGGTGCGGTGCTAGAAATACCTTCAGAGGTTTGTGTCCCACCCAGCCTGATCAGATCTGAGCCCTGGCCTGAGATACCTGCCCTCAGCTGGGACCTGGGCACAGCTCATGCAGCACAGGAGGAGTCTGTCTGTCCCCAGGGCAGATCCAGAGGCTGTCCCCAGCCTGCCCTGCAGCCGCCTGCCCCAGCCAGGGTGGGCAACCACAGGGGTCTGCCCTCCCACTGCCAGGGCATGCAGGGGAGGAGAAGCCTCTGCCTTTCCATCTGCATTCAGTCTTTGTCCAGACATGGGATGAAGTATTTCTCCTCTCAGGAGGGTTGTGGCACTTTGTGTTGCTTTTTTCCTTGTTTTTGCAGTCTGTTTTAATTGTGGGTTTGTCCTTACGAGCTGGGGGCTAAAGCCTCGTGGAAAACTGTTTGCAGTGCTTGCTTCCAAACTTTCATAAGTTCAGGGGCTGTTTCAGCAAGACATTCCTGAACAGTTCTTCACATTGGCCCCAAATTACTCCCTTGTATACTCTGTGTGCTACGGCATGAGAGCTCACCTGCACCAGATGAGCTGCTGCCTTCTCGAGGTCTTTAGCCACCACGTGCGAATAAATGTCATGACTTTGTGAGGGCCCCGTGAGCACAAGCAAATATTAGGACAGCTTCTGGAGCCTTGCAGCTTGACTGACCTGCTTTGGCCTAAAGGTTGGGCAGGACTTGCTCTGTGTTTTTCAGGATAGAAATTATTCTTGCTTAGGACACTCACTGTTTGGGACGTGGCGTTAGGACCGTGCTCACGGGGCTCATCTCTCAGAGGATCTGGTGATCTTTGAAGACCCTTCCTGGTGTGGGTGGGAAGGCTCGTGGGCTTGCTGTTGGCACAGGGGTGACATTTGCACTTGCAGCAGCCAGGTAGCTGTTGGAGCTGGATATTTGCTTTGTGTGATTGATCACATCTGTATGGCACATAACGCTGCCTTGCGAAACGGCCTTTTATGTGTCAAACTGACTCACGGCGTGACCTGATGTAGGTGTAAGGGACAACTGAAGAACCTTGATGCCTTTTTTGTTTCTCCTGTAGAAAAAGGTCTTTGTGAGGTGACTGGAGCAGGGCACAGCACCCTGCGAGGCCAACAGGGTCCCTTGTGATGGCCATGGACACAGGAGCTGTGCTGTTAGCTGCTGAGATGCTCCACCAATGTCACCAAGGTGAACCTGTCTGGCTCACACTGGTGTCATTCAATGAAGAGTGTGAGGAAACAACCCTGCCTTTCCCATTTTGCTGCACCCCTCTGTGTGACCTCAAGGAGGTCAGTGTGAGCCACACCACCAAAGTGCTGAGCCCCTGAGTTTGGAGGTGAATGTGCATCCTGCAGACTCCAGTTGGTTTGTCAGGAGGAACTGGGCATCTAAACCAGATCTGGCACTTCTTTCCCCATCTGCTTTTTGCTGTTAGCTTGGATGTAAGGTTTGACTTTTACCTCATGACCAGCATGAAGATCAAAGTGAGGTCTTAGCAGTCCCACTGGGGTCCACAGGCACTTGCTTTGTGTTAATGCTGGGAGTGTGGAACAGAGAAAAAGAAGTGCCTGGCCCAGGGCCTGCTGTGATGGAGTTGTTGGGAGGGTGGGTTTTATCCCATCAACACCTTCCTGTCACTGCTGAAGTGATGCTACCCTTACATGTCAACACCGAAAGCATATCTCTGCTGCACGCAGTCTGTCTGCTGGGAATGAATGCTGCAGTGAAAGATGCCCTTTAATTAATGTACTTCATGACAAGTCATCTGAAAAGGGATCTGTGCTTGGAGCCAGGCACTCCAGCATGTGCTGCAGGGCTGCTGGTGTGAGGAAGGGCTCCTGGTCTGCATCATTTGCACAACTGGGTCTTGAGCGTTTCACATGGGATGGTAAATTGGTTTCTAGATGCTCAACCTTCAACTGTGCATTGGGTGCCTTGGTGAAGACCCTGCTGCCTCCCACACCAGGGCAGCTTCTGAGCAGATATGAGCTGCAGAGAGACATGGGCTTGGGTGTGATCTGACACACACTTGTGTGAGGCTGGAGACCAGCATGTGCCAGTGTCTGGGTGCTGTGACAGACGTGCCAGGCCATGTGAAGGTTGTCTCCCTGGCTGCATCCCTCTGCACAGCAGGAAAACCAGCATCAGCAGCAAACACAAGAGAAGGGGTCAGAGAGGCCTGAAATGAATATGTATAAAATAAAAAATTTGGCAAAAGGAATATATATTTTAGGTTTAAATAAATATTTTGTATTATTTTAAATGCTCTTTCTAGCCTGGGGATGCAGTTTGGTTTGGTAGCAGAAATTAAGCCAAAAAAGTCAGAATTTTCAAGGGGAAATAGAGACAAACAACTGCAGCACGTGTTCAGGGCAGCCTTAGCTCCTGCTTATTTCTCTGAGCAGCTCAGTGGGGAGGGTTAGTAGGGATGAGGATGTGTCAGCTCTATGCCAGGTAGTGGGGCTCAGCCTGCAGCAGCACCAGCTTTTGTGATTTTACCACAAACTGTGTTTTAGTTGTTTTTTCAAAGCTCTGGTTCCTTGTGTCCTGTAATTACACGAGAGCTTCGGCGTTCTTTAAACCTGAAGATAAACTGACAACTTTGGGGATGGTACAGAAAAGCTTAAAAAGTTTTAAAAGTAAGAAGGGCAAATAGAGCAAACCCCAAATTACATTTCTTTTGAGATCTCAAGGTTTGTAAGGCAAAGTCGTGATTTTGTGGGCTGGGACAGGGCTGCTGAGTGCTCGGTGTTGGCAACGTCGTGTTTATTTTCCATGCTTGGATTTCTGCATGGCTTTATACACGTTATGAAAAATGCAGCATTTAATGTTGTTTTCTAAAAGGAAACAGATCACTTTGCTGGATGATCTCCAAACCAGACTGTAACATACAATAAAAATTCTATAGTGCACTGTAACAGACTACGAAAGGGTAAGATGTTACTGTACAAAACCCAGGCGTATTATGGAGGGAGAGAATTATAAGGTATTTCAGTTGCATTTATGGCCAAAAAGGGAAAGAAAAAAATATACACTCTGTGTGTGTGTGTACTGCATATTGAAATTACAGGACACAATTTAATTAGCTCTTTATTTATAAAATCCCCATATGCTGATTTATGATATATTTCTTTCTCAGCCTTTGCAGTGATGGCTGCCTTCACTTTGAGAACCAGTCATTTGCAGACACCAGGTCTGTAATTCACAAACTGGCACAACCAGAAGGTTGTGGATTTGAGGCTGGTGAATGCCAGTCCCAGTTTGAGGCACACACTGGGATTCCCAGTGAAGGAGGCAGGGGAAGTGTGCCCCAAAAGGCATCTGTACCAGTCCATCCTTTTTTTATTTTTAATGTGTAATTATAAAGATTAAGTCGCTTGTTCTGTTCATTAAAAAACAACACTAATGCAATATATAATTAGAACCAAGGAGAAAATGTATGAACTTTGTAGGCTCCATCTAAATGGCCCCTTCCCTAGAGGGAATACTTCATGCTATATTTGCAAAAAATATGTGATTACTACCCAAGTCATGAGAGAGAATTAAAAGCAACTGGAGAACAGGCCTTTCTTGCGTGAGACGGAGGGCTCAGGACCAGATCAAGGCCTAATGTGCATCTGGAAGGGCAGATTGAGATGCCTGTGCTCACACTGGGAAGTGTCAGTGCTTCTGGACCTCACTGCTCTGCAGCAAACTGCCACTTCTCTCCCCCTCTCGCTCGGGAGCAAGCGAGACGCCTGGTTGCCTCCGCACCCCGGAGCTGCTTTGGGGGTTGGTGCCTAAACGACTCCTGGGAACTGGAATTCGAGTCTCCTCTCTTGATGTGGTTTGAGCCACGCTGGAGTTTGCTGCTGATCCTGTTCTTCCATCTGCCTGCCAGCTCCTGGGTGCATACTCCTGCCAGTCGAGCTCTGGTGCTCACCCCAGAGGATGGGCACCAGGGTCCCGATGTGAAGTCCTCAGCTTCTGCGTGGACACCTTGGCTGTGGACACACCGCAGCACATGTTTCACAAGTACCTCTTCTTCCTTTCTGCACAGACCCAGAGTTGCCTCCAGCTGCCACACAATGAACAAGGGAATTCTCACCAGTGGCTACCAGGAGTGTTACCTGGAAGGTCTCCATCCAAGCCCTGAAGGAAGGGGGTGGCTCAGGGTGAAGTTGAGCGTCCTGCTCCCCTTTCACCCCTCTAAAACTGCAGAGGAACATGTCTGTTCTGGATGTAGAAATAGGAGCTTGGCTAGAGACAAAACAAGAGCTGGAGGGTTTAGCCCCTTCTGAGTGGAGGTGAAATCAGATTTGAAACAGAAATCCACAAAGGACTGAGGCGTGCAGCAGGACCCTCACTGGAGGGTGCATTCTGCTGCTGACCGAAAGGAGCCTGCAGCAGCTCATTTTGACTTCAGAGAGAGAAATTCATGGTTGTGAGCACCTTAGCCTTTCCCATGGGGGTGTCAAAGGCTGCAGTGGGTCACTAGTTCAGTTTTACCCCAGTCCCTGAGAGAGGTTTGTTTTGTCTGTTGTGGGGGTTGGCCTGTGGAGCCCTCACGTCACAGGGCGCAGCTTTCTACTCTGAGTAAATAGGTGGAGGTTGTACGAGGCGGCTCTCCCGTCACTACGTGATGGCTCTGTCTGTGTGGTACCAAAACCAGCCATGGAGGCACTTTTCACTAACACATTCCATCAATGCTGGAGACTTGTCATGCAGGGAGCAAACACTGAGCAAAGAAGGAAGCATTTACAATTTGCTGCCGTGAAAGGAGACAAGATAAATCAATAGGAACTAAATTAGCACAGCCAGTGGCCCTCACACCTACTTTGGAAACTCTATTAAAATCCATGGCCTAGAATTTGCAGGAGGGATTATATGCATGAAGGGTGAGTCAAGATTTTAGAGCTAATGTAAGTGACACCCACTTCTCAAACTGCCTGAAAACACTGCCAGCATGTGCTGCCAAAGACAAGAGTTCTAGTTAGTATTTGCTGGCTGTCATTGGCCTCAGATAAATACACTGGGAGGGGAATAGCGGAGGAGTCAATCAAGAGATAACACTGAGTAAAGCACAGTTGTATAACACAACAAGAAGTCAAATTTAACCAGAGCTGAACATATGTCTGAGTACTGGGGGCACAGTTAGAAGTGTGATAGCCCGGTGCCAATCCAAAGAGATGATGTTTGAGAACAACACACGGCAACGAGATCTGACAAATAACTCGTGCTAATGAGTCGGTTGTGTTACTGTGCTGCTCTTGGGTGACCTTTTTAATTCAACTGAAATGATATCTGTCCTAGGCTTTTGCAGAACTTTGAGATTTATGACAGCATCCCACTGGCACTGAGGCACAGGACTTGCTAGAAGTCAAGTTAAGGTAATTAGTCTTGCATAAATCTGTTTATTGGCGCAGTAAATGCGACATTTCCTGGAAGGATCCGGTGTGTGTGTGTGTTCTGCCCAGTGATCTGCACATGAACAGCAATCTCAGACACTGGGATTATTGTAGGAGCACAGAGCGGGCTCAAGTCTTCAGAGCCTTGTGTGTTGTCGAGCTGATCCCTGCGTATGTGACAAATCCAGGACTGCCAGAAGTCCAGTGATTCCAGCTCCCAACCTGGCTGCTGGATATCTAGGAATCCAAGGTAAATATTTAAAGTCCCCTACTTCTGCTGGGCACAATTTGTATAAGGAAATAAAAGAAGTATCCAGAAAAGCCTGAATATGTGGCAGCTTTGTGCAAAGAAAATACTGTCAGCACACACAGTGTGGGCTCCCAGACCCTTCACAGCACCTTCAGGAGAATTTCCTTTATTCTGGTACTGACCAGAATGTGTTGGTAAATCCCTCTGGACTTTCAGGGGCAGAAGGGCTGGTTTTAGGCTGACTGCATGGCAGTGGATTTTTTAACTCTGCCCTTTTCCAGAGCTTACCCAGGAACTCGGTATGTGCAGCCCCTGGTTCTGCACTACCCTTCTCAGAGTAGAAACCTCAGAGTCACTTACCCAGCTCTTGCTGGTGAAGCTGCAGGGATGAGCTAGTCTGGTCCTGCACCAGTTTGGCAGCCTTTGGCAGAAGAGCCCAGGTTTTGTGCGAGAGCACAAAGGCATCACGTGGTGGTTGACAACCTGAAGCTCCTGAAGTGGTGAGATGAGGGGATTCTGCCAGCCTTGGTGGCACTCTTCAGCTTCGTTTGCATTTCTGGAGGGGAGTGAGCCCTTCACCTGGGAGATGCTATGGAAGCACCAGGTACTAATAGCATGGAATATATACATGAAAACTAAACAACGTGAACCACAGGCAATGTTAAGTGTGAAGAGGATGCTCTGCACGTTCTCTGCTTGGGTCTTAAGCATGTGTTAAATCGCTGCAAGTAAAGGCTGTGGAATAGGGATCATAAACTTGAATTCCACTGCAAAACTCCAGGGCAGAGATCTGACCAACGTTATAAAATACAAGAAGTAATTTTAGGAGCTTCTGTTTTGATGAGAGGGAGTTCAGAATTGCCTTTCAGAGGTCGGCTGTGCAGTGTTTCCAGAGGATCAGGCGCCAGGATTGGGTTGCTCTTCTCTTTTGTAAACCCCCTGATGCTCCTTGTGCGTTGGCACCGCACCTCTCTGGGCGAGACTCGGTTTCACAACGGGGTATTTGGGCACTGTGGTAATGGCACAAGGGAAAAAATCAGAAGGAATTTCATGCTGAATCACAGCTTATCTTCTGCATAGCAGCAGGAAGGATTCCAGACCTTTTCTTCTTCTTTTTACCTCTAAGAGTTTTATGGCAAACATCGTTTAGAAAGCTCACAGGGAAAGAGATGTCCCTTGTCCTTGTCCTCTCTGCCTTCCCACAATAAAGAGCTGTGAGGTACTTTGCTCCTGAGTGGTCAGGTTAGCTGTGCTGGCTGCATGTTGTGTGTGTGCTGGGAGCAAGCTGTGGCTGGCAGTGCCAACTAGATCCTTGGGCACCACCCTCGTGTGCCCTGTGCCAACCATACAGACCTTGTTTTTACAGAGCAAGAACTCAAACCTGAAAGATGGGCTTACAAGGTTATTCTAGCAGGTTGTTGGTGGGAAAGCTTGTCATTGCCCTGGATTTATCCATGGGACAGCTATTTTAACCAGACTGGCTCTCTAATGCATTTGGGGGGGCCTTGGGGCTGCATGAGATGTGAGGATGGGGAGCACTACTCAGGCAAAGCCTTTATGTTTGTGCTTAGAAGTGATTGTTAGATACATTTATTGGGGAGCAGAGTTTCTCTTGTGCAATTTGGTGGGGCCAGGAGAGTCTGTGGGGCCGGCACTCTGCCTTGGACAGGTGGAAAGGATGTTGTGGGGCTTCACTCCATGGCTCAGGGTCCTGCAGGCCTAGACCTTCCCTGCTCAGGGAACACTTCTCCATCACATCTGCTCTGTCCTGCTGTGTCTGGGCTGGTGCACTCAGGACATGGCACAGCTCCAGCCCAGAGCTTCTCCTTGGTGTTGGACAGCTAGGTCACTTCTGCAGCTCCCCCCTATCCCCAGTGGTTATTAACGACACACGTGGTGCCAAACAGGATCTTTTCCATTCTTAATCTGCGATTAACAAGGTTGTTAAAGTCATTCCCGACTCTGGTGAAACCAAACAGAATTTTATGTGACACATTGGGCAAAGGCTCTGTTTGAAGTAGTCTTTAATCTTGGTTCTAGGATTAAATCATATGTAAACAGTCGCATTTTATCAGCTCAGCTGCGAAGTAATTTATTTGTTAGTCTAATTTTAGTAACCTGTAGGTAACTCAGTATTATTTGAAAGAGCTTATATAGGAGCAAGCAGACCTAATTTTCCACTGGTAAATCAAGTAAAGGAGAGCCCTGCTCCTGCCTGTGGCTTCCCTGCACTTAGAAGAGCTGTTCCAAATGTGTGAGAAGGCGGAGCGGCTCGGGTCGGCTGTGCAGGACCAAGGCCTGCCATTGTGTTCTCTTGGCAGTGCTGGTTGACATCGCAGTGCCAGCGGTGCCTCTGTTTTTACTGGGTTGTGCAATTAGACTTTTAGGACAGGGTTGTAACTGTGGAGCATTTTGCTGGAGTTCCTGCATCCTGATGGCAGAGAGGAGCTGTATTTTCCTGGTGACCAGAGGAGGATGTAACTGCGGAATCCCAGAGCCTGTAGCAAAGTGTGTTAGTGCTGGCTGTCAGCTCTTGCAGGCAGTTACACTGTGTAATCTTTTATCAACCTTTCTGGTTCCATGGGCATTCAAGGGTGGGGAGTGATCCTTGCAAATGTACTTATTAGATTAATTAACCTTTACTATAGGACTTAATTTTTCCTACTGGAAAACTTTCTCTACACTGGAAATCTGAAAGATGTTTGCATGTGAAAGCTCATGTCCAGGATGTGAAATGATTTCCCTTTGCATGAAGGCATCTCACAATGATTCCTGGGTGAACATGGCTCTAGTTTTAGAGCTGCTTGGCACTAGCAGCTGAAGTAGGTTACAGGAGAAAAGGGGCTGGAAGTTGATGGCCAGTGATGTTACGTAACGTTGAACTCTGTCCAGGAATATTTTGCAAATGGAGACTGTGCTGGGGTTTCTGGGTGGTTGTGATGGTGAAGCAGGACGGTGCTATTTCCTATTCCTGCTCTGAGCTAGACTTTGTAGAGCCCAGTTCCAATGGCCTGACTGTGTGTGCCTTAACTCCTATTTAATGGGCAAGCCTTTTTGTATCACCCTTTTGGGGAATCTCACCCAGAAGTGCCAATCTTTTGTTTTTCTATTGGGAAATTCAGGCTGAATAGATGCCAAAGAAAGCTTAAAATTTTCCCCTGATTTTGTGCCCAGCATCTTGCATGCTTGAGTACTGGTCGTACCCAGATAAGTATTAACTCACACTAGTGACTGAAATTCCCCCTTGTGGAATCAAAGTTGTGTGATCTAAAGTAGGAATGTCTTAATTTGGGTAAAATTGATCTAATCCAGGATTCTGCAACGTTTCTAGCAGCTGGCCTGAGTTTTTGACCATCCACATCCCTGTCCTTTACAGAGGTGATGCAAACAGAAATCATTCCCCCCTTTCTGCAGTTCAGTTAGCTGAAGACTTTTTGTTATCTGACTTGCATGTCTGTATTTGGGGAGGATTTGAGTTTAAAATACTTTAAAGAAGACTCTGTAATTATAACTTGCAGGGCTCTCACTTGGTTCACGTGGTTGGGAAACCTGGATACCCAGGCAGGGAAAGCCAATATGAAAAGAATAATGTGACTCAATTGACTGTGAAATTCTTCTAGGAACAGGTGTAATTGTGATCATAAACATTTGTGAGATATTTTACTACCAGCTTTAATCCCTGCAGAGGGGAATATTTAGGAGCAGGAGAATAAATGTGAAAGTAACTTCAAAGGCTGAGTTAAAAGCTCAGGAACACAAACCTTGGGTCCAGCCAGCAGCTGAGCAGAGCAGGGTCTGCAGCTTGCTTTGATCCATCGTGTTCCTCCGGGTCGGTGCCTCTGCGGCTCCAAGAGACCCTAGTGGGGATCCTTGGGCTGTGGCTCACCCCAGCCAGAACCTTCTCCAGCGTGACATTGCATCTTTCCATCAGCCCTGTTTCTGTAACACAAACTGTAACAAATTGATCCCAAACTGCAGGAGGGGAAAAAGTGAAGAGCACAAATTTGCAGCTGTGGCTCTGACTCTGCTCCAGAAAGTGGCGCTGGGTCAGAGTAACACTCTGTGGAGGGAGGCACGAAGAGAAGAGGTGAAAAAGGTCGTGTTTCCTCATGCCTTATGGAAGGCACAAAGCTTTCCTTTAATGAATGCACAAGAAATTTAAATGCAGGCAAGGGTCTGAAACTGCATAAGGGACTTTGATACGGGTTGAAAGCTCTTCCTGTGCTTAAGGCCGGCGTCAGGACCCGAATGGCATCTACGTTCACTGGAGCTCAGGTTTGCCCAGCTCCTTGCAGAGGCTTCTTTGCCACCAGTTTTTCCCACTGCTGTTAAGGAAACACAACTCATGGGTGGTTTGAAAGGGGGAAAATGAGAAGCTGTAAAGACAAACCTGTAGGAAGTGCTATAGAATGATAAGGGGGCCAGGATGGTAAATCAAAGCCTAAGGAGGAAGGATACGAAGGGGCACATAAGTATAAATCTTTCTAAAGTGAACAAGGAGCTGGTGGGGCCTTTAGGGGGATGTGAATGGAGGGTAAGTGGTTGGAGCTGCCGAGAAGCTGAATGAATTCCTCGACTTGATAAGCAAGGGAGAGCAGCGAAAGGTCACACACTGTAAGGAGGACAGGGAAACACAGTGGTTTTCTGTATCAGGAGGGAGAAAAGGCATATTATTTAGAAGTTTTATGTGTGTAACCCAAGCAGACAGTTGGGAAGTTAAAACTATTAAAATTGACGAGTCACCAATTATAGATTAACTGCAACCTACAATTCCTGGACTTGGTTTCTGGCCTTGGTGTTTGAGAGGTCCCTGGGAGAGCAGTGGTGCTGAGGAAGGAGACACAGAAAACATTCTTTCCTCTTTTATTTTTGTTTTTAAGAGGAATAAAACAACAACAACAAATTAGGCAAGTTATAGAGAAAATAACTGTTAGTAAAGGGCAAGCCACAGGCAGTGTGGGAGAGCCACTGGGTAGACAGTGAAGGGGCCCTCACAAGGCCGTGGTCTCACATTTCTGAAGTCTGTTCTTGAAATAGGCTGAATGTGCATTAAAAGTGCTCCGTGCTGGTACTGCCCCACAAGTGGCTCTGGGAGAGAGCTCCGAGGTGCCAGCACAGTACAAATTGTATCACAGAGTGAGGTGCTGCCTGGGGGTGCACAGCTCCCTGAGAGCAACCTGCATGTCTCTTCCACTCCCCAGCTCCAGTGGAAACAGCAAACAGGTTCCAGTTTAGTGACAATAACTGCAGTGGTTTACATCTGCTGGTGGCCAGCTCCAGCTCCACCATCAGTGGTGGCTGATGGCAAGATGGGTGAAATGGGTGCTCCCAGCTGCCCTGATGTCTCTCCACTGTGGTGTGTGGGGTGCAGCCAGGAGGCAGCTCGGGGCTCAGACGCCTCTGTTATGGCCAGAACCAGTGCACTGAGGATGTAGTTGAATGAGAGGGTCTGAGCCTTCAGACAGACACATTTTCTCCCACATCAGCATAAGTGGTGGGGCCTCATCCTGTAGATGCTGTGCTGACAGCAGAGGACCTTTGTCAGGTTATTTTAGCTAAGCCAGTGTTTTCTAACCTCAGTATATGGAGCTCTAAACGTTTGACACTGCAGGCTTGAACCCTTTTACAGCAAACCTAAACCTATTTACTATCTCTATTAGGAACTCTATTATCTCTATTAACTATTAGGAACACAGCCTGTGTGCCTGCAGGGACCCTGGCTCAACCCCCCGGGGTTAATGAAGCTATTGCAGCTCAGAGCCTTTTCACAAGCCCTGTGAAGATGGAGAGACCCAAAGAGAGGCGGATGCAGTACTGCAAACTCTTCTCACCTTCAAGAAATTAGGAATAGTTTTTATTTAGAGGAGAATTTCAATAGCGTTCCCAAGACTCGTGTCCCACTAAAGAGCAGAGGCACAAGGCTCCTCTTGTGAGGTGTTAAGTTACCCAGGAGACAGACTGAGCAACTGAGAAATGTTGCAAGTTTTTGGGAAAGAGATTTATATATAAATGTGTTACGGGAAAAAATACCTCTGCTCATACACATGGTAATTCTTCTGTCTTACTTTGTTTGCTATCTTTCTTCCTTTATTGTTTTCAGAGATTTAAAGGAATTTAATTAAAAAGGCAGTTTAACGACCCTCTCCTTTCCAGATAACAAACACTAAAATAAAATGAAGTGAAATATAGGAGAGTCTGCTTTATACCCCTCTTAAAACTAAACACAAAAGCCAAATGAGATCATAGGGTTTATTGGGCAAGACATTTCCCAAAAAGATGAGGAAGAGCTGCTGCCGCTGTGCAGGGAGCAGCTCTTTCATCTGGAAAGTCGTGGTCAGTTCTCATCATCCATCTTTGGGAAGGATAAATCCAAAGTGGAATTCAGGAAGTGACTGGGACAATGAGTAGCACAGACAAGGAGTAACCAGAGGTGTGGGGGTCATTTGGCATAGCTGAAGTGAGGGCACTGCTTTCTGTAGGTGCAATAGAAGGAAGAATGTGATAGAAATGAAGGGAAATCTGCAGATTTCCAGAACACAGCTGTGTTCTGCAAGACCTTGTGTCAGGACAGCAGGACCAGGGTCCCATTGCATGTGAAGCTGTGAAAGCAGAGTCTGGCCATGGTGATCATCTCCAGTCCCGTATGCTCCCAGAATGCCACTAATATCTTCCATTAGCCTGGTATTCCACAGGCAACTGTCTAGCTGTGATCTTCCAGAGAGCCCAAAGTGGGCTTTATTATTTAGGTTTTAGCTCAGCTATAATACATCATTTAGAAAAGATCCTGCTGTGGTAAGACACAGTCAGTACTGTGCAACATCCACTGTATATATTAGCCTGCACTCAGCTTTGTCTTTGTTAGCTGCCCATCAGCAGGTACGTGGTCAGAGCACCCCGAGACCTGCCAGAGCCGCTGTGGGGTGCTGGGAGTCCGCCTGGGCTTTACACTGTCTGCAAACCCGGTGTTCCTCACCCCACGCCGGTATCGATGCGGGACGAGCGGGCTCTGCCCTGTGTGCAGCCACGCTCTCCACCTTCCCCTCTGAGGAAGGTTTCAGCTGCTTGGGCTCCTCTGCTCAAATCACGGCTCTCCCACCCCCACACACCCTCCCCTTTCCAAAATGCATCTTGAGGTTTCAGTTGTGGGAACGTGCGTGTGAATGTGCAACCACCATGGCGTCTAAAGGGGACCCCTGCGCCCTGGGGCAGCGCTGTCTCCTCCACCTGGCTTGATGGTGGGATCCAGGAGCTGCACACAGTGTGCTCCATGCCCAGCAGTGACAGGTTTATAAAACAAAGCATCTGTTGCCTCAGAAAGAGGCAGTAGCCTGGCTTTCCTCCTGGTGGCTGTCACACAACCACCTCGTGTCTGCAGGTCTCTCCAGGGTATGCATGCAGCCATGCCTTCCTCCAGCAGCAGCTGCATGTGGGACTCCAGGGCTGTCCCATCACTGTGGGGGCACTTACAGTACCCCCTGGGCTCGCAGACTGTGGTTCATCTGCTTAGAGCCACCAGCTGCAGGGGAGTCTGGAAATGGGGAGTCTGGAAATGGGGACGTGGGAAGGGCAGGGACCCGTAGGGTTGCCTGAATTCATCCTGCCACTGGCCTGCTCGTGGGGGCCGAGAGCTGTCAGGCTGTGCCACGTGTGGGTGCTGCCGGGCGCGCAGGGTGTCTCTGCCGGGCCCCTCCGTGGGCAGGAGGCAGAGAGCAGAGCCGAGGCACAGCAGCACCCGGGTGTCAGATGTCCGTCTTCGCCCCTGACCGGCGAGAAGGTCTCCATCTAAATCAACAAGAGCTCTCTGGACTTCGAACCATGGCCAGTGGGTATTTTTAGAAGCCAATCAATCAGTGGTGACTGTTCAAGTTCAGGCAAGTCAAACACAGCCTGCAAAGTTACACAGAAGCGCTGTGTGTCGTGGAGAGGTTGGTGAGGCTGCTTAGTCGACAAGCTGTGCCAAATCCATGAGCCACCAGAGCCCAGTTCTCCTCAGAGATAGCTCTAAGAGGTAGACGTGTACACAGGCTGCGGATTGTAAAACACACACTTTGTAAATTGAAGCAATAAATTACAGCCTGGGCTTCCACAGAAACCTTCCTTCAAGGTGCTATACGTGTTTTCCAAACCTGAGCAGAGCGCCAGGTTGAAGGTTTTTCATCTTGGCCTTTTTTGCAGGTGAGAAAATTGAGGCACAGAAGTATTTACCAAGGTACCTCAGAGTCTCTGAAGAATCCAGCTTGTCTCCAGGGAAGTGCTGTGCTGCAGCAGTGTTGGTAGAAGCAAACACCTCTGCCCTGGTATTCCCCTTCACAGTCTGATTAGCTGAAACAGCAGCCACAGGGTTCAGTCAGCCCCAGGGCTCTGAGTGGTGGTGGCAGAGGGTGACTTTTTAGTGGCAGTGTCTGAAGTCCTTGTAGATGCTTCCTCAAAGAACAGGAGCTGGAGTTTGCTAACACTGAGCCCAGAGAAGAACTGATTCTTGCAGGAACCTTCAGATGCTGTTCTAGTGTGTAGGGATGAAATGAAATAATGATGATGGATCATCTCATTCCATGAAAAATGCCGGCACAGCCTGGACTCAGACTGAACCTCTAAAACTCAACACCAAGTTAGTAGCCAGATTAGAAAATTTCAGTGTTCTGATATCCAGAATCTCAGGATTCCATCTTGAAAATGCACCTGATGTCTTTTGTTGCCATTAACCATTGAGAAAAGAACCTGTTGTAGACTGTGGCTCCTGCCCCATCTGCTTCTCTGCTGCTCCTTGTCCTTCCCTCCTTGGCTGCAAGGCTCCAGAGCCCCTCACAGAATCTCTGCACAGCTGCACAGAATGTAGTGCACGATCCAGTCTCAAACTGGGCTTAACTCATCTCTTCAGTGCCAGCTGGAGGAGCCTGCTGAGTTTCTGCTGATGCACCAGAAACATATTTTTAGGAAGGTTTCTCTACAATTATCACATTATAGCTACTGCTGGGTTGCTCAGAGTATAGTAAACAATTACTATACTCGTTAGAGGTCATGAATACAGAAAAACATTCCTCTGTGTGAGGTCTGCTGTTAAATAATAACTTGTCGTTTCCCAGTGCAGGGGGAGCGAATGCCCTCGGAGAGACGCGCTGACTTTGTTCAAGCTGGTGATCCCGTTCCTGTAAGTTCCACCACTTTCCTAAAGCTGCCTCGCTGCAGAGGAACAATGGATGTGTTGAGGGACAGCTGTCACCCCATTGCAGCTCCTGTCATCCCCTCGCTGCTGTCTCCGTCACCCATTTCCCAGTAGCAGGTACCCTTGTCGCCAGAGATTGAGGCCTCCACCAGAGATTGAGGCCTCCGCCAGAGATTCAGGCCTCCTCCAGAGATCAGGCCTCCTCCAGAGATCAGGCCTCCGCCAGAGATCAGGCCTCCGCCAGAGATCAGGCCTCCTCCAGAGATCAGGCCTCCTCCAGAGATCAGGCCTCCGCCAGAGATCCAGGCCTCAACCAGAGATCAGGCCTCAGGGTGATGGGCCGGCGAGTAACAGCGGTGCGGAGCCCGGCTCCTGACAGGCAGGGGAAGCGAGTGCCATGAGAAAGTGATCTGGCACACAGAGATTATTAATGAGTAATTTAATGATCAGCGGGTCTAACGAGCAGCGTTCACCCTTGTGGCATCTCTTCTGTCTTAGGTGGAGGGAACGCTCGCTGCTGCCTTTTCCTCGGGGGATACTAATGGTGTCTGTCTCCTCCGTCTGTCATCTCCAGGGCACCTCGGGGAGCTTCGGTGCTTTGAGAAATCCTCCTCCCTGTCTCGTGGAAGTTGTCTGACACGTTCAAGAGCTGCTCTGTCCCTCACACACACGCTGTGATCACATGTAAAGCTTTGTTTCCTTAGGAAGCCCAGGCTTTACAGCAATCACCTCGCCGTGTGCCCAGGCGCAACCTGCAGTTGTGGGTTTCATGCTGCAGAAGAAATGCAAAGATACAGCTGTGGCTCGAATCAGTTAACAGAGTGGGCAAATTAATGATCTCAGGGGTTCTATCTCCTGGCCAAAGCAGAACCCAAGCTGTCTGACTGAGCTGCAAAAGCTGGGGAAGAGCGGTGAGCACCAGCCAGAGAGGTGACAGTCGTGTCATTTCTGACATCTCTCAGGATCTGCCTTTTATTGTGTGGTCAAAAGATGTCTTGGAAAAAACATGGCAAGTGGATGAGTTCATTCTGGAAGGAGCTCAGCAGGGATGTGTAGGACCTACTGCAGCATTTCAGAGTCTCTCCAGAGCCGCTGGCTGGGGGGAAGAAGGGGGATGAAATCTTCCACGCTGTTTCATGCAACAGCTCACTGGCTCTGGTGATCTTTGGGAGGCACCACTAAAAGCATGTCCAGGCTGCACATGGTTGGCCAAAGACAGTCAAAACTGTGCTTAGCTGGTGTCTCACCTGTGTGGGGAGTCATCCATAGGGATGGAGCCCTGACCTCCCAGAGCCACGAGACAGACCCGGATGCTTGAAGACTGCATGGCTGAAGAGCTGAAATGCATCTAATGAACCACAGCACTGTATGCAGTCATGCTGGTGAGGTGAATTAGGATTTCAAGATGTCCAGTGAAGTTCAACATCTGTGACAGGTCAGTAGTTTCAGCCTGGGGGTCTGTCACAAATCCCAGCTGCTACCAGTGGAGTCTCCGTCGCTGGTGTTTGCTGTGATTTGTGGGGTTGGTGGCAGATGACACATGATCCACAGACCTGGGGAGGAAAAACAATTTAGGTGGAGCACAGACTTTTCTTCTAATGATGGTTTGTGTTGATTGGAGGGAGATTCAGCTGAGGACAGACACTTGTTGCCTCTGGGGAGATTGCACAGAAGCAAAACTCTGACAGAGCTTTCAGTTTTGGGAGCTCAGTACTTCCAAACTGTCAGCTTGCATCAGGGCTAAATATCTGCCCTTACTTCTGACCTCAGCAACCACCATGGCACTGGGAGAAGCCAGCCTTGGGTACAGATCTGACACCACCCAGACACAGTGGCCAATGCCACCAGCCCTCCAAGCAGCACTGTAACACTCCCTGTATTCACGGAGCGGATGATGATTGAAGGAGGGGATGGCGGTCTCCATACTCAGCCCTCTTGCTTTTTTTGGTTTGCAGTGCCTGCTCCATGTTGTTTTAATGTAGTTCCTAGTATTTAATGCATTTTTATTGCTTTCTCTAATAACACCAGCTGAGCACTAAGAGCCAACTCAAACAAGCCATGCCAATAAGCCAAACATTTCACTTCAACCAGCAAAGCGGATGCCTCTTACCCCTACTCAAGCTTAGATATGTAAATTGAGGACCTCACTGCTCATCAGGGAAAATGAAGCAAATGCCTGCTGGAGGTTGTAGGTAGGGTGGAGCTGGGGCCCTGTCCCTGCTGTGGGTGCAGAGACTGCCGTGTGCCCGTCCCCACGTGCTGGTCTTACCACCCTGGGTCTCAGGATGGAAGTCAGACGGAGTGAAGAGCTGGTTGTTCTCTAGGCTGTAACGTGGCATCTTGTCCCACGGGCTTTATCAAACTGGGTTCTGTATTTCTGTGGCTGTAAGGACCTTTAAACCCCTTTGACTTCACTGGAATCTGGTGTTCACCTTCTGCCCTGCTGAAAGCCTTTCCATGCAATTCAAAACCAACTCCAAACCTCCTCCCCATGCTGCTCAGTGCTGTGGCGTTGATGTGTGTTTCCCTCACGGCAGCTGGGCAGTGAACACTTTTGTAAGGCACTTTTGAAAATTTTATTCTGTCTTTTGCACAATATTCCTCAAGTTTTTTTCTGTGTTTGCTTTTCTCCAACAAGCCCCAGCCTTCATCGCTGTCCTCAGCACAGCTTCCTGTTGTTCTCTGTGATCTCCTTTGTTCCATCTTTCTTCTCTTCTCTGGTTTCCTCCCTTTCATTTTAGCCCTTTTTTTGTTCAGACTGGCTCAGCCCATCCTCCCAAAGGGGAAGCATATCTGTTTCATTCCCCTGTCTCCGTTTCCCTCCCAGCCCCACAGCTGTTCCCTCTCTTTCCCGTTCCTACAGGCTCCTCTCCTGCTCACAGCTCCATCCACTGCCTTCTTTTCCTCTCCACGTCCAGCCCCTTTCCTCCACCACTTGAGGTCAACAACAGAGAAGACAGAAAATGAGCTAGGAGGGGGATGCTACAGCCCAGAACGATTGTGCCTGCGAGATGCCAACTGTGGTCTCACCAGCATTAGTCCAGACAGCTTTCATCTGGCTGGATGAGTTGCACTCACCAGCTCAAGCACTGACATACAGTTTGTGATGTTTCAAGCCACACAATCTGCCATTACACTCGAGAAATCTTAGCCTTTCACTCTGCCCAAGCCTGAAAGCCACGAGCTCTGCAGCAGGGGTGTGATGGGGCTGTGTACTTCAACCCTGGCTTCCTTTCTTCTCCCCCGTGTGCTGCACTTTACCAGCTACACACCAGCAGCTGTGGCTGCAGATCTCAGTGCTGTGGCCCATGTAATTATGTGTTTTCCAGCAAGTGTGGAGCTACAATCTCAGCTGGGACAGAAAATAATCTAACAAGTTGGCTCGTGTGTGATTATAGACGATACGTTCTGCCGCTGATTTGCTCTGCCACCGTTTCGCCCTTCGAAGACCAACACCCTGGGGGAACAGATGAACCCGGAGTGGGGCTCCTCTGTCACAGGTATGTTCACCTGGGGTGAATTAAACACACAGCTTAAAGGTGCAAAGAGCTTTTCACTCTAGAGGGAATGGGGCAGCTTTTGGGCATTGTGTGTACCTGCTTAGAAACCTCAGGCATGGTATAGGCAGTGACTGAACCTCAGAGCAGAACCTGCACGGGCTGCTCTGTCAGCAGGCAAGAAAAACCGAACGCAGCCCACAGCCCTGGCAGCAGACCGAGCCCCCAGAGCTGCTGTTTCACTCAGTCACCGCTGGGATCACACCCCCTACCCCTCTACCCCTGACTCAGGCTTTGCCTTGTGCAGCAGCAGAGAAAATGTCTTCAGAAAGCTCCTTGCCCTGGTGCAGCGAGAGGCTGTGATAGATGCAGTCACGGCCGGGGAATGAGCGCGGAGCTGTGCCGAGCTGCCTGTGCCATTATTGTTCTCTGCTGCACACTGGAAGCGAGAGACGAGTGAGGCAGCCGGCCCGGCTGTAACGACCCCGCTGGGACCAGATGAAGTGCAGCAGGGTATGTACAACAGGCATGACTGGCAATTTGGTGTGTGAAGCTAATGACAAAATCCCTCATCTGAGTTTAGTCTCCATATCTAGAGTTTTCACCGTGATTACTCGAAGGGGATCGGCAGTTTAACTGTGTTTAAAAAAATAAACACCAAAAGAACCCCCAAGAAGTAAAGAAATGGAAGGGGGAAGTATGTGAACTTCCAGGGCAAATGCAGGGTGTGCTGAGGGAGAAAACAATGTGGTGATTACCCCCAGGCCTGTCTCGCTAAGTCTGACCCTCTTGGGAATAGTTAATCAACTTCTCGTTAGGGTTCCAGCCAGGCAGGGTTTCCTCAGCCAGCAGCGGTCGCCCTCACAGGTTCCCTCGCTCTGGACTTGATTCCTGGTACCTCCACGTGCAGCAGAGGCCACAGGTGATGACTTCAAAACAGCCATCAGCATTTTTAGGGGTGAGACATATGGAAGGGAGATGAAGAAAAACTCCAGGAGTACTATTAGTTTGCACTACCCCTTGCTAGTGCAGATGATTGAATTAAAGAAAAACGTTGAGTTGCACCATGCAAATAGTCTGTTCTGAACACACCACAACGGGCCCCTGGCAAGCTCCAGAACCCATGAAATTGCCCACTTTGCTTAGAGTATTTAATTGGTCCAGCTCTAGATAAATGATCTGTAACAGCCTGTTGAACATTTTAAAGTGTTTCTTGCTAATGGATTTTCACAATGTGGTTTAAGGGCTGTTGTTATTAATAAATGTAACTGCACTGAATAGTAATTTGATAAAGATGAAAGAGGCATTTATGAATTCTGCTTCCCTTTCAGCTGTTGCTAGGAATTTTCATTCCTTCAGAATATACTGAATTTAATCTTGATTTCTTTTTGTTAAAATGAAGCTGTTAAAGTCTGATTCTATGAGGAGAGTATTAATGGAGTTGGACCAGTTGTGAAGTCCCCTGTGGCAGTGAAAACCCAGTTCTCAGTGTATCAGAGAGAAAACAAGACTGGCCCAGGTATCCCACCCAGACATCCCTAGTACTACTGGAAACACGTACAGGCACTTTGGGATTGGGGTAGGGATGATTTTGTTTATCTGGGTTTTTTTTCTAAATGATTAATGGATCTTAATATTGATGGAAACATGAAAGTTGCCCTGCTAGATAGCCAGGCTTTGCTAATGGGCTGCTCTCCCTTACATTATCGTTGCAAGTCTGAAGTACTTCGTTGTGTATAAGTTAATTAGAGCCTTGCATTTCAGTTCTGAACAGCCTGCAGTTGGCTCCAATGAGACAGGAAATGTGGAATGTCTAAAGGCTGGTATCTACCACAAAAACGGCTCTGTAAACACTTGTGGCACACAATAATGGGAAGTACTGTGAGTTATGTTGGGACTGCATCATAAAATTGTCATAGGGCTAAACAAGGGTAATTGTGAGGAGGAATGTTAGCAGAAAGAATGGGAAACAAGTTCTTTTCTAAGAGGAGTGCTTTGCTTTATTAGGATTTGATCCGTGCAGACTGACGTCTTCGGTACAGGAGACAGGTATTAATGATGGGAAAGAATTTGTGCTAGCAGAAAGCTAGCAGAAAGCTAGTTCTCTCAACAAACTTTTCTCAAAAAAAACCCCCAACAACCTTTTTTCTTTTTCTGGATTGAGCTTCTAGTTCAAGATGCATCACATCCACAGGCAGAAAGGGCCAAAAGGCAGCTGGAGAGTGCTGAGACAAGGGATCCACTCCTGCCTCTCTCGCCTGCTATGTGACACTGTACAGCTACTTCTCTTTTCTATTGCTCTTCTACCTCCCACCCTCTGTGTGTTTTCTTTGTTAGCTCTTTTCAAGAGCAGAGAATTTCTCATGCCTTGTATTAGTACTGCATGTAACTTCCCCAGATGCTATGGTAATATCATCAATACTAATAGCTAGTCTGCCTCCCAGCTCGCTCAGCTCATTCTTTTGCCAAGCTGCACATCCTTGTGAGTAGGTAGCTAAGAGATTTATATATAACACAGTAATATGCATCTGCCTCTGATCTTGAGCATAAATCAGGGGTAACCTCAATGAATTTCAGCAGAATAAAAGGGATGTTTGTTACGAGGAACCAGGACATTCTGTACAAGTGTACTTAAAGTTTGTGATTCAAGGCAGTGAAATGGTGAGAGATCTTGGCTGCCTGCACCTTGCACTAGACTTCTCCCCTGGGATGACTGCATTACATTACAATCATTCAGCTTTTCTGGACTAATTTCCTTGCATAGTAGGCTACAAATAATCATTATTGGTATTGCAAGGAGCCTGTGGGTTCCTTAACAACTGTGACCGCATTCTTAATTCATCAGTTACTGATACAATGCATCTGTTTTTCTAATTATGTTAATGATGTTTTATATGCAAAGAAAAGAACATGAACTTACTTTTTTCTTTTCTTTCTAGATTCATGGGCTGACAGGAGGACAGCCCACCTGTGGCTGTGTTGGTAAATCCTGGGTCTGGATGAATGCACTGTTCCAGGTAAGCGTTTGTGTGTGTGGTTGACCAGACCATAGCCTCTAGCTGCTCCCTGCAGACAATACCAATATGTTACCAGCATCCCCTGGGCACATCTTATCACTGGAGGAAGGTTCTCAGTGATAAAATTTATCCTTCTCAAAGTTTTATCCTTCTGGCCCTTCTCCTTGCCTAAGTCAGCCAAGCATCCAGAAGGACTTACTCTGATATGAGTGATGTATCGTTGATACCCTGCTCACCTGCTCAGTGTGCCAGGCAGACTCTTTCCTGAAGCTCTGTAACGTTCAGGCATTGCTGCCTGCACTTCTTTTGGCCCAGCAGTGGACATCCAGGGCCAGACAGCTCTAACTTCAAACCAGTCAGTGGACCTAAAAGGTATTGATGTAGGAGGGAGATGAGTCAGGCCTGTGGAAGAATCCCAGTGAGCAGGGCTGCAGTCACATAGGTCTGGAGAGCAGGGTGCTTGAACAATGTTCTTCTGAGGTGCCTGGCTAAGTCACTGTGCGAGGTAGGGCAGCTCCCTGGCGTGGGATGCTGAATGCTGGTGGGGGGCCCAAAGCACAGTCATTGACAAAGTGAACTTCTTTCCTCCTGCAGATTCAGTTCTAAGAGCTCCTCGTGCAGTTCTGCTCCTCTCCTCTGCCTCTCCCCAAAGGAATGCAGGTCTTGACCACACACACTGGCAGTACAGGACCTCTGCCTTGAACTTTGTCTTGGACTTCAGCTTCGTGAGCCCTTGGCCCTTCTGCAGCTGCACAGGCCACACACAGTCGCGACTCTCCGCTGGGAGGTGACAGGCACAGAGGTGGCAGTGGATCTGGGAATGTTCTCTGCAAAGTCAAACAGGTGAGCATGAGCCACTGGAAGCTGAAGAGTTTTTGTTTGGCTCAGCAGCAGCCAGAAGTGCTGTGGCTGGTGCTGGTGTCAGGAGGCAGAGATCCCCTGCAGCCCCTCCTAAACATCCCCATGGCAGCCTGAAGTGCTGGCTCTCTAGTAGCCAAAAGAGCTACGGAGTCACTGCAGAAGACACATGAAAGGGTGTCTTTCTGATTAGGTATCACTGATAATCTGGGATTGCCAAAGAGGACACAGGATTTTAGGAGTCAGAAGGGACCTCAAGAGATCATCTAGTCCAATCCCAATGCTGTGGAACATTGGTGCCTCACTCCCCTGAGCAATCATGACTGGAAAAGCTTTCCAGGACAGGTGGAAATGTATCCCCTGGACTTGTTATTATGATTACAAACAAGTCTCAGGCAGCAACTGGCCAGTTTGACCAGTTGCTACATGCAGGATGCTCCACTGCCTTTTCACTAGGAAGCACAAGCAGTGTTGCACCCAGCAGGCAACAGGCTTTTCTCTTTTCTTGTTGTTGGTCTCTTCCACCGCTTTCTCCTGCGAAGGGGGAGCGAAGGGGTGTCGAGCTTGCGGGTTTTCACCGGGCGCCATCGCTTCAGTGTGGAGTTGTGTTTTATTTTCAAGGCCGAAAATAAATGCTAGTGAAGGAATAAACAGATGTGAAGAGAAGGCTCGGACATGTGGAAGACAAGACTGCTTTGTGTTTCCCAAAGCAAAGAGCCTGTTCACAAGGAGGTTACTCTTTTAGGAAAACACACGAGTCCTGTGATGCTGCCACGGTCAGTAGGTGCCCAGCAGCGCCGTGGGCATTCAAGGCAGATGTGCTTTGGGAGAGGGGCATATTTTTCTCCCACTCCAAAGTATTTCCAAGTATATTAACAGAAAGGAGAGAAAATTGCTCATTTTTGCCATTTCATCTCTTTCTACAGGGTCTGAATGTGCTTGTTTGCCAGTGTAAGTTCCCTGCTGTTCCTCTCACGCTGCTGGGGGAGGCGAGGGCCGCGCTGCTGCCGTCGAGAGGCTGAAGAAGCGGCTAAAGGGAGAACGTGTGTCACGGGCAGGGTACAAGAGGGATCCTCAAGGGAGTGTGGAAAATCAGGGTAGGTAGGTGGTCCACTGCTGAGGTAGGTTCAAATCCCACCTTCAATACAGATAGCCTAAGTGGCAGCCCAGCCTGGAGGGTTAGAGGGCCTGAGGTGACTACTCCACTTGTCCAACGCTGGCCTCGTGCAGCCCGTCTCAGCTGGGGCTTTGCTGCCTGTCTGGGCTGTGTGGCTGGGAGAGGTCAATCTGGGATAGATCTGGGTGTGCTTTGCTTTCTCTAAGAACTATCAGGATTTGAAGCAAATAGCTTAGCACAGACACCTGGTTTTCAAGTGAGCAAGATTGCTCCAGAGGTCTCAGTGGGGTTAGGAAGCTTTTGTGCTTTACCTCAGGTGCTTAATTCTTCATATAACACAGTATCTTCTGAAATGTGATCTTTAGGCTCTTTCTGTCTCAGTTGTCCATAAAATGGAACCACTAGTTAATAGTGAAAGGCATTAGAGTGACACAGAGTCTCACACACACAGGAAGGCAAGTGCAGCTCTGTCCCTGTCTCTAGAGCACCAAGCTGTGAGCCATCCAGAACCTCTGAGGACTCTGGTTAAGAAACAAGAGCTTTAATTCCCCCTCACTAGGGCTGAATCCCCAGTGCTGTCCATAGTCACACACCAAATACACTCAAATCAAAAAGGGAAATGTTGAGAATTTAAGGGAACTAAATAGTGGAATCAACTACACTGAAGAGCAGAGGAGGTGAATGTGATGGAAACTGGATTCCAGAACTAGCTGGAACATGCAGGAGGATGAACCCTGAAGGGAAACACTCCAGTATTGGTGGGATAAATAATCAGCCCCAAACACATGAGGTGGGAGTTAACTGGTATGGAATGGGCAGAAGGTCTGATCAGCAAGAGGGTTGCAATCAGATGTTTGAAAAGGAACCACTGCAGGCAATGACCACCTGCTTTGTGCTTTGAGAAAGCCCATCACCCCTGCCACAGGGCTGGCTGAGCAGCTTACCCAGCAGGTCCTGCACAGCCGCTGTGCCGGTGACGTGTTCAGTCCAGCAATTCTGGACTTGCTTTATGAGCTACTCTGTCAGCTTTGCCACAAGGGTGGCATCAGAGGACAGTGGTGGGGCAGAAGACTGGAGGCAATATTTGCCTCAGCCACCTGATTTTAATTTGCTGAGGTCAGGAAATGAAGCGTAGAGTGAGAGATGTCAGAAGCAAAGTTGTGAATTAGACTTTCAAAAGGAAATTAAACAGATGGCAGAAGGTTTCAGATAGATAAAGGCAAAAGAGAAAAGGAGGAGAAACGTGGTCATTATATAGTGAGAAAGGAGGTGAGATTAGACCAGTTTACATATGATCTAAACATGAATTCAAAATGCTTTGCTTATATTTTCAGTAGAGATGATCACATTAAACAGCAGGGCAAAGATGGGATTTCTAGTAGGAACATAAATAAGAGAATGAAAATCATCACAGCTAAGACAGAAGGAAAAGCTTAAAGAATTGTGTGCTCAGATCAAGGTGCACTGACAGATTTCCATCCCAGGACTTGGAAAGAACTGGCACATTAAAGGGGCTCAGCTTAACCTCATCTTTCTCTTTGATGACTTTTTTTTTTAATTTCTTTTTCTAGACAAATGAAATACAGGTGATTTACTCAATCCAGACTTGAGTGAAGAATCTGATATTATACCACATGGGAAATTACTAGCTGAAGTTGAGAAGATGGGGATTAGTGTAGATGGTGAATGCAGAACAGCTAAAGCAAATGCCAGGGGGCTCTGAGAGGAGGAATGCTGGGCAGAGGCAGTGGAACTCCTCAGGGGTCTGTCCTGAGCCCAGTCTTACTTGTTTTGTTAATGACTTCGGCACAGCACTCAGAAGGTAGTAAGGAAATCTGCTGAGCACACGGGCTGTGCTAATGCAGAGGAGGAGCCGAGCATCAGTCGGTAATGACTGAATGACAAAATTTGTCTGAAATAGAATAGACAAAGTATAAAGACATGCAGCTAGAAATTTAAAATATCACATCACTCACTTGAGAATGACAAAAGCAGGGTGGTGGGAAAATAACCCTGATAATTACTTGCTCCAAGGGATAAGTGTGAGCCACGGGTCTGATATGGAAAGGCAAACACAACCCTAGAAGATACAGGTTCACTCATGTTTGAGGAAGATTAGCAGGTACAGAGAAGGGCACTGGGGATGATCAGAGGGTTTAGAACAAGAGGAGACTAGAAGAGCTTCATTTGTTTAGTTTCTCAAAACAAAGACTAGAAGAGATAGGATTGTTTTCAGTAAATACATCTGATAGGTAAAGATCAGAGAAAAAAGGGAATTGTTTAAACTAAATTACGATGCTGGCACAAGAACAAATGATATTGAGGCTGGAAATTTAGAATTAAGTGCTGGAATAGCCTGCCAAAAAGTGGGATATGATGTAATTGACTGTAATAGTGGGAGACTGGATCAGTAACCCAGGGCCCTGTGTTCCTAGATAACGTCTTTACAGGTAGGGAGTCAGCCATGGTGACGGTTACATGCAGGGAATCGAAAGGAACCTAGGACAACCCCAGTGTGTTCCCAGAGATGGACAGTGTGGTGAGTGACTGAGACTCACATGGACCCTGCCTGCAGTGATCTCTTTTTTAGTGAAGAAAGCCAAGGCAGCCTGTGTGCTATGAGCACCAGCTGCATTATGGAAAGTGCCACAAAAAGGTTTTGCTGTGGATTCGACCTCTGGCTTTTAACCCTAAAACGTGTGGGCCATGTGGGCATCTCCTGTGCCCTTTCTCTTCTGATGTGCCACCAAGCACCCAGGGGAGATGCTGTGCACCTTCAGAGAGAACCATGCACTAGACAGGGTTTGGGTGAAGCGGGCACAGGCCTCTAACGAGCACATCTCTAATGAAACCTGTAGACATACATACCATGGTAATGCTCCTGTGGCAGCAGGCCTTCCCCAGACCCTGGGTCCCCTCAGGAGGGCTGGCAGGGGTGGCTGGTGTCCCCAGCCAGGGGCTTGCAGGGCTCCTACTCCTCCTGGGAGCAGGAGTCCTGTGCTGCTTGTGTGAGCACAAGAGAACTTACCTGGCCAGTTATGGAAATGGGGGGGAGAAAAGGCTGATACCGAAGCTTTCATTTCAACAGCTAAGCTGAGGTCCTTCCCTCCTCCTCCCCTTATGGGAACTGGCAAACTCAGCTCTTTAATGGTACAAGCTCATCTGAGCCTTGCCTATAAATAGATAAATGAGATTCCTCCTGTCCCAGTGAGTAATTCTGACATCCTCCTGTTGCCTTGCAGAGAGCTGAGTCACAGGCACTCTGCACTCCAGTCCCTGCGTTACTTACATGGTCTCAAAGGAAATTTTAACACATCCAATGAATCATCAGGGATTGGATCATGTTTAAAGTTATTCCATTGGCATTTCCCTTCTATTGTAGCAAGTCTGCCAACACCTAAAACTTCAGCTAATCTGGACTCAAAATGCATTGTGGAAATAGCACATTGACATATACAGCTAGTAATAAAAATAATAAAGAAGGTCCTTTTAAATCTGCATCAATAAACAAGTGACCCTTAGTGGATTCCTTTAGCACTTTGGAACTGCTAATTTTTTTTTCAGACTGCTTCCTTGTTTTGTAGCTGCTTATTTAAAGGAACTCAAAGTTTGAAATGTTTTAATATTCAGTTGTTAGGCCCCTAATTTAATCTCCTGTAGGTTTCCTGCCAAAACATATTTGCACTGAGCTGAAGCTTGCAGCCCCATGCTCATTCTCTCACAGACATACACACATTCCTGCTCTTACCCATGATAAAAATAAAATGCCTGTGAAGCAGAGACAAACCCAGAGCAGTGTTAAGTGCAGAACACGGGGCAGTAATGTGCTGCTGGGCAAGGTGCTGAGCTCCAGCCCGAAGCAGGATATTCTGATGGCGCATTTCCACTTGTTACCTTGCCTTTGCCAGTGGGGTCCGATGGGTTTAGAGGCAAGACAGCATGTGAGATCAGAGTATGTTTCTCTCTCCCTCAGAAAACATCTGGAAGAGCGGAAAATTCTCCAGCAGAAATTGGGAGCTGTGAAACAAACATAGAAATATTTCTCTCTGCTGGGTTTTCTGGCTTGCCTTTCCTATCTTAGAGCTGGTTGGGACATTTCGTTCATTATTACCAGACTTGCTTTCAATGAGCAAAAAATGCTAACATTTGCTGCTTTGCTGCTGTGGTTTAGTATTCTTAGACCTAAAAGCTGGCTCGTTCTTTTGATAACCCCTAGGAAGTCTGTGCCTTATTTAAAGAACATTTTTCTCGTACCTTTTCATCGAGCACTTCTCTGCCTGTGCGCAGACTGTTAACAAGCGTTTGTTCAACACATTCCAGCATGAGCTGTAGTCACTCCATGAGATACTGTGTCTTCAGCTCCGAGGCTCATCAGGTTATTTATCAGCCCAGCACAGCCTTGGTTGCCAGTTTTCTGCCAGCTGTTACTATACAATAGTGTTGGGTAAAAAAACCCCAGTTCTGGCTCCGACGGCAGAATTGGCTATAATTCAGCTACCTGTTGACAAATGATGATTTGTTTAACAGCATAAACTGTAATATTTTTATAGCTGACAGTTTTCACCCTCCTCTGCAGCTGGAAAAACCTGAGGAATTCCCAGAAGTTCCTCACTAGTGTCTTTTTTTTCAAGTTTCCCTACAGTAATTCCTCATGCTGTTGTCTCTGTGCGGGAAAAGATCCTTAATGGCCAAATCGGTGATGTCAGCGCGATGCCGGGATGGGGCGGCTGCGTTAATCGGTGCCACTCAGCTCCTTGCTTGGCCTCCTTCCTGCAGCAACAAGCCCCACTGGAGGGTCAGGCCATAGAGATGCTCAAGGAGAAGTCAGAGGCCTGAAAAGAAGCCAGGGGTTCTGTAAAGCATTAATCACCCCGTGCGGGGCCAGGGCTGGGAACGCGGAGAGGGTGCGCTCTCTCTCGCAGCACGCACGTGGTTTCTATCTAAGCTTTGTTTCAGCTGGATCTTTCCCACTAGCACATCCTTCTTTAACACCTTGTACTGATTTATAGAGAGGCTGGTTAGCAGCATAAATCAATTAAGTATTGCAGAAACCCACGGAGGCTGATGGAGGTTCCTATCTCTGGTTCAGCCCGGGTGGGAGGCGCGCAGAGGTTAAGCCTGTACTTTCAGCCACACAGGGAGTGAGGGTGGAGTGTGAAGCAGCCCCAGCTCACCTCCTGTGGGGGTTTCAGCCCTCCCCAGCACCCCCAGTGCAGCTCCAGTTGCTGCTAGACCTTGGAGGGCCCTGTGGCATCAAATACTGATGCAGTCAGAGCGTGCCAGCCTTGCTGCAGCGCTCTGGTCCTGCCTAACCGTGCTGTGACTGGCCAGGGAGCATCACTAACGGGGTTATTCCTCCTGGGCCCAGCTGAGCCAGTCCTGAGATGCCTGGCTTGGTGCCCTAACAGGAACAGGGTAAAGTCCAGACCTCTGAGCTCACCTATATGCATGCTGCAGGATTCTCTCTCAGAAGACTGGCTGCTTCTGCTGAGGAAAGTCACTTAGTGGCACAGCAAACCACCGACCAGAGGGACAGGAAATAGTCACAAAAAGTGAACAAGAACAGTCAGAAAACCTGAGAGGCTTCACAAGAATTGTTTGGATGGCCTCAAGCCAGCTGCAGCACCAGGCTTCATGTGTGAGAGCTCACTTTAACCTCTGTGCTCCTGGTGCCGTCCCCACGGGTACGACGGCTGTGGATACACCAGGTTGGGTTAGAGCTTCTTACATGCATCACACACATCAGAAATCAGAGCTAATAATTCAAGCCACATGACATAAGTTGAGCCACAGCATAAAGGAAAATAAAACCTAACCAGTTCCTGCTCATGCCTTTAAAATGTGCTCGGCCCAACTGTACTTTGTGAGTGGCTCTCAGGAGGGCCAGATTCTGTAGGACGTGTCCTCAGCACCCAGAACGAGACCATTAATCACTAGTGTGCCTTGGTCCCTGGCTATTTTAATCACTCTTGAAATACATGCAGTTCCCACTCCTAAAAATGGTGTTTGACTCCAATGCACATGATTTCCTTTGGCTTCCTTTCCCCAATTAAAAGCAAGCTGGAAGTCCACACTCTGGAATCTATACATTTACTCTGCATCTGTCATAGGGCAAAAACCCAACTGTTTTTGGTTTGGTTTTGTTTTTTACACTATATTTTGTTATTTATGTCTGGCAGCACCAGAGATTGGTGCTGCCAGACATAAATAACAAAATATAGTGTAACTGGCCAGCATGGTATGACTGTGTAATGGCTGTTGAGCCTACAGGCTACTGGCCAAAACCTGTCCTAGGTAATGGAGCACTGGAGCTGTCACTGGACCCCGCTGTATCATGAGTCCTTTTCTGCTCCACTTTATTATGTAATGATTAAAAATGCCTCTTGTATAGCTGGCACTAATTAGAGGATGTCAGTCTGTTGCAAGAGATGTGAATGCAGCATCAGAGGTGAAGTGGATAAACTAGGAGTATATTTGTAAACTGTAAGATTTTCTTGCATTTTTTTTCCTTTTAAAAATCACAGGAAGTTTAAGGGAAAACAAATTGCTCACCTGCAGTTGGGGAGTGCAGTGAATCCTTGTACTGCTCAGCTTCTCTCACAAGGCAGATGAGCAGCCTGAGCAGTCTGGGGGGTGGCAGAGGAAACTTTATTGCAGGCCCTTAATTGCAGACTAATAAATAAATGCATCATCCCATCTCTGTGGGCTTACCAGTACCAAATTTATAAAGTGGATTGCTACAGTTCTTTCTCTTTTTGTACTCTGTAACATGCTGCTATTCAGCTTAAATAACTAGTCTGAGGTTGCAAATAGAGTCAATGAGTTACAGGAATATAAACTTTATAAAAAAAAAATAAATTTTGCAGGTGCACTAGTCATCAGGGATGGCTTCTGTGTCTGGCTTGCTACATCAGGTCAAGGGCACCATGACAAATAGCCAAGAAGACTATTGACAACTGAAATGTGGGATTTAACTCATTTACCTGGAATACCACATAGTTTTCTTCTTGCAGCCTTAATAATCATGAAAAAAAGCACGTTTTTAGGGTGTTTTTTTAATAGCTGCATGTAAAGTAGCATCAGCCTCAGTAACAAGGACTTTCTGCCTGCCTTTCAGGTTAGGAAGACAACTCCTGCTACTCAGCTTTCAAACTTGGTGCTGCAGAGAAAAGCAGGCACACACGTCACACTATGCTAAATCAGCTGATGTGTTTGTGTTCTTGAGGCTCAAGAGAAGCCTCTTCACTTTGCTGGGGAGTTGGGTTTGGTTTTTTTCCTCTTTAAAAAGTACTAAATATCAATGTTTGAACCCAAATGTTGAATACAAACTGGGCACCAGACTGGGGTGTCTCTCTCCACTGAAGGCTGGCCCAGCCATCCCACTGGAGATGCTGTTTCTTTCTCACCAGCTCCTGCAAAAGGTCTCTTAGTTAATCATGTCCAGTAGTGGTCCACTTAAAAAAGCTCAACCACAACCTGCTAAAGCTAAAGGTTCTTTGAGAGCTTGGACTTCTTCAGCCTTGCTGAAAAAGCAGCTGTTTGTTTAACTTATGACAAAGTTTACCTAAATAGCAGCATTTCCTCCACGAAGCAGCAATTCATCATCTGCAGTGAAGGCCCAAAGAGCTTCAGTGGAAAGAAAAGTGACAAATTTGCCTGCAAAATGTATTTCCTGCCCTGGTTTTATTCCGTTTCTGTGGCTGACCTACAACTGCTGTTTGATTGAATGTACCACATTAAACTGATCTGGACAGTTGTGTGCTGGAAGTGGCTGATATTACTGGGCAGCTCAGAAAGTGTCTCCTGCAGCGAGACTCCGTGCAGCCTGCAACACCCCTGCTTGACAGGTATGAATGGAATTGCTTGTACTTGAGGAGCAATATGGTTTTTCTTTTCCCTGTTGAGATCTCCCCCTGAAACCTTTGCTTTTGGCTGCTTCAGGTCTAGTCTTTGTGGGCTGTTGTAACCCTACTACCGGTGTAGATGCTGTGTGCAAATGGTGGCTCTAGTTGCTCTGCTGTTACCCATTTTTTTAAGGGAAACAATTGTGTGTGAGTACCAGGGGGGTTTATTTCAGTAGGGTCTAGTTTAATGTTTATACTACTTAGCACAGATTAGGTATGGCAGCTTCAAGGAAGTCTGGGGAGAAGCTTGAGTGCAGTAGAAGCTGATAGCATCTCCTGAGCCTGAAGAGTAAACCACGATTACCTGCATGCACTTTTCAAACACCTTTATTACAGGTATTTGGCATTTTTTCTAAGCCAAATGGGAGGTGCTAAATGACACTGAACTTTCAAAAAGGAAACCAAATTCGTCCTTGAAATCTTAGTGGTTTAGCATGGGCCCTGAGAAACGGGGTCATGAGTCTGTGGAGACTGTCCTGAAGTGTTAAAGAGGGTCTGGCAGGGCTGACTCCCACCCACAGGACATGCAGGAAGGGTCCTTCAGATAACCCACACACCAAGTGTCCCTACAGACCTCTGGTGCACCTACTCTCCACTCTGACAGGCAGCATGGCAACTGGGGGGAAAGTGTGTGACCTGCATGACTGAGAGAGCTGTTTTGGGAACAGATAGGCTAAAAATAGCACCAAAGCAACGTGCTCTCCTATTCACCACACACAGCCACAGACACGGAGGGTTTCGTTGGGAGGCCCCATAGGGTGTGTAAGTGGGAACTTACAAGGTACAAGACACAAGGTTATAAGCACTGGAACATCCCATTGGGCATTTATAGAGGCAGCTTCCACAGCATGTAAGAAAAAGATCCATTCATCACAGCCCTGGCTTCAGGATGAACTGCAGGAATTGCTCTGTGCAGCACCTCTGTTACAGGTTCAGGCTCCTCCCTTCAACTTTAAAATCCACAAGTGGATTCTCTTCATAGTGGCAGAGCTGAGATAGGAAGAAGCTGGGGAGGCATATTCCAGTAGTTCAGGGCAAAAATGTGTTTATTTTAACATATAAATATTCTTATTTTGGGTAAGGTGGTGATATTAAAGATAAAAATTGTAACACAGAAACACATCCAAAAAAGTTACAAACCCTCATCCCGCTCTTCCTCTCTTCAGCACAAACAATATTCCACTGTAGCAGGCTGTTGCTCTGTGGCCTGTTAGCAGTTGAGATGGTTGGGTCCAGTTGGTTCAGCAGATACCAGATTAAAAATAAACTAATTCCAGCCATACATCTTGCCAAGGAAGCATATGAGCCCTTCCACCTAGTTTCAGGACTGGCTGAAGACACACGAGCTGCTACATGAAGAAATCCTCGTGGAGGGAAGCAGAGGGTCCAGGGCTTCTTATGATGGGGGAGTCAGAACTCACAGGTGAGAAAGCAAGAAGTCCTGCAACAAGCCATTCCCATGATCAGGTCCTGGAATCATCCTGCAGGGAAGGACACTCCCACACAGTCCTGTGGGCCCTTGAGCAACCAGAGCTGCTTTGTTCCAAGCCAGTTAACAGCACCCATCCATAACTGATAGTAAGGCCCATTGTCTCATCTTATCTGCTCACACAGTCACTGGGACAAGGATTGTCTTTTAGGGCTTGCTTGCACAGAGTAGTTGATGAGTCTGCAATAGCTGTGGCAGGGTGACTTCATGTGAACAAGCTCGTTCCACAGCGGCCAGTACAGCTCCTGATTCATACCATACCTGAACTGGTGTAGCGTCAGTATGCCAGTGGCTCTCCCAAAGCTAAGACCACGGGGGAGCTCAGTTCTGGGGTTCTAGTCACTTCTTACTTACAGAGAATTCAGCTTTAAGACAAGCAGTCGAAATGCTCCTGAGAATAACAAATAACAAATGAGTAAATCTTGCTCCAGAGCCATATAACCCAATTAGAGAAACAGGTGATGCATAAAGGCAAGTATATGCAGTCAGTGTTAAAAAAAAAAAGGAGGGGGGAACTCCCCATGCATTTCTAATCTATCAGAATAGGCATATAAAGCAGAATTAATTGATAAACATATCAATTAATTGATATATGGTTTAAAAGGTTTAAACAAAGCCTTTTCCAGAAGGTAATGTGTAACCCAAGCAGACAGTGCAGAGGGACTGTTGCTGTTATTAGGCCAGATTAATTTGACTATCCACACCCTGCGTAGAGTTATTAAAGGATGAAAGCTTTGAACATTATTGTAGAGTTCAATGAAAAGAAAAACTTTTCCTCAACACACAAAAGCTCTCAGAAATGCAAATGAAGTGTTAGGATGCATAAAGATGGCAAATAAGTGAATATTAGGTTTCCCTTTAACAAATTGCTTCTTTGCATGCAATTACTGCCTCCTGTTCTGGTCTGAAAAGTGAGAGTAGGGCGAGAGCTCAGGGAAGAGCGCTTAGAGTGATGAGATGACTTGGAGCAGTTCAGCTAAAGAGGAGGAAAAAAGAGCTGGGAGGGGTGGGAGAAGGAATGGTTTGGGTAGGGCCTCGTTCTCTGGGGTTGGGTTGTGTCTATCTGTGTTGCAGTTCATGCTGGGGGGGGGGGAAGCAAGACAGACACAACAGGGAGGGCAAGCAATTGGTTGGCTTTGTTTCTCACACTTCACACTCCAGTTCTCACGTCCTGAGCTTCAGACAAATACATGGTCCATGCCACAACTCACACCAAGACACCTTTCCAGCTCCACTCTGAAAGAACATCCTTCCCCAGCTCTGGCTTACTCACAAGCCTCCCCCACAACAAGCCTCCCCCTCTCACGCCTGCCCTGCCCCACGTGCCAGGGCTTTCCTTCCAGGCCTCTCCTTGCCAGAGGCCACAGTTGACCATTGCAAGAACAATAAGGATTTTTAGGGGCATTATGACTGGGTTAGTAAAACACAGCTGCCCCTGAAAGTCCCTCATTTTTCTTGCTGCCGCTCAGTCCGTCCCTAGGAGGGCAGGGGGCTGAGAGGGTCCCTTCTCTCCAGCACGGCAGTGCCATCCCCGCAGGCTCCCTCTTGCAGCGCTTCAGCGGAATGCCAGATGGCTCGTCTGTCACTCGGCAGAGATGCCATCAAACAAAGCCTGGCACAGCTAGCTGCAAGCAGCAACGTGGGCATGTCACCCAGGAGCAGTGGCCACCCCTGGGCTGCACCCACTGCTCTTGCACCGTAACCTGTGATCCCCAGGGTGCCCAAAGCTGCAGCACCCAGCGGGAGCACACCACACCGGCCTGCCCAACTGCAGGAGCAGTTGCTCTTTATTAATAAAGCTGGGATTTTAATTAGGGAATTACTAGTGATTTCTCAACCATAGTAACTGAGAAAGATATATAGGTTTCCTGCTAAAAAGGTGCCAAGAAGCTGGCTGGGAATTTTCAACCCACACTCACAAGGAGTCCTGGAAATCCCAGGCCAGCATGTCCTGAGGGCAGGGAGCAATGCTTTCCTTTTAACTCACCAGTAATTCGGACTTTGATACAAGTGGCCTCAACACAAACCACTGGCAGAGTCTCACAGTTCTGCTCTGTCATTTCCCCATGAAGTCTCTGTCTGTAGGGTACTGGGCTAGGCCCTATGCCCGTGGTGGGCTTGCAAGCGTCCCTCCAGGCTTTTGCTCTGGGAAGGCACTTTATGACATGCTCAAGGGCTTCCAGGCTGTTTATGGCAGAACAGGGAGCCCCTGAGGCCTCACAGGTCTCATCAGGTTTTCTTTCCTTGCAGGAAAGACAGTGTGTCCCTCAGCAAAGGGCCCTTTACCCCATTCCTGGTTGCAGGCTAGAAGACCAGGAGCGAGCACTCCTGTGTCTCCAGACCTGCGAGGCGAGATGAGGGTGTCAGTACAGCAGAGCACAGCCCCCCCTTCTCCCTGCCTGGGCCCAAGTGCTTCCTGGCCTCAGCCAGGGCACTGTGTCAACACACAGCTCCAAAGCAAAGAGGCTGAGCTGCACAGAGCAGCCTCATGCTTGGAGCTGCTGCAGTTCAAACATGCCATCTCCAGGGATGCCCACGGCGGGCTGGCGGGGCTGCTCCGCACGCAGCGGCAATGCCGAGGCTTGGGGCAGGCAGGGATCTGTGCCACACAAGACAGATACCCTCAGCCCTGTGTGAACAGGGGATGACACTGTGCAGGCAGCCTGGCATCCAGAAAACCAGCCCAAGACCCTCTCACCAGTGAGCAAAGCCACACCTTATTTTCATTCAGCCTTTCTTCTGAGGCCTGCAAGTCAAATGAAAGCAAACCCTGTGCCCTGATTTGGTAATAAAACACGAGCCGTGGTTCTGATCCAAATATTATTTGCATCTTAGAGAAAATTATAACAGCAGTATAGTAATAATAATAAAAAGCAGCAACCCTCTGAATGCTAATGACATTGGTGTCCTAAATGAAGCATAAAAGCCAGAGCCTGCAAGCAGCAAGGCATGAGTCAGAGCATCAGCAGGCCCACACTGAAAGCAGCACTCATGGCTGCTTCATTCATTTAAGGAATCAATTCCTTTGTAATGAGCATCAAGTAGTTTTTAGGACTAAAATTAAAATGAAATGCATGCTGTTATTTTCTTTTCTTTTTTACTTCTTTTTCTTGGATTGCAAATAACAACTCTTTAGTTGGGCTGAGCCCTAGGCAAGGATCAGGTCCCTGCAGCACTTGCTGTTGTACTGACATGGAAAAACATCTGGTGAGCCCCTGTCCTAGGGAGACCACAATGTCCCCAGCAGCCAGGACCCCATCACAAGCAGCCAGAGCACACCCCAGGTAAAGAAAAGCAGGTAATCAGAGTCATGGCAGATTTCAGCCTGGGTAGGCTCTTCACCCTCAATTTTATTTTACTCTCATTGGGTTCTTGGGAGATTCCAGGAAGATGGATGTGTGCTGCTCCAGGGAACCCCCTCTGCAGAGGCTTTACATGTTCCTTCTTGGACTGCAAAGCCAGCAGGTGGTTGTGGGTACTAGGAGAAGAGGGGAATATTGCCCAAACTGCTCTCAGCTCCCTGCTGCCCTAGATAAGGCACAATGAGATGTTAGTCACCAGTGCACAGATCTCTGGGTTACACTTATCAGGGTGAATTAGGACTGAAGTATTCTTGCAGCATTGGATTTCAAACTCTGAAAACACAGAGAATAGCACAAAACCAAACCAAAGGTAGAAAATTATTGCAGTTTCTAGAATTCTTCCAGCTTTAGTCATCGAAGGGGATTGTGAGAAATGGACAAAGGGCTGTTTCCCTTAATTTTTTAAGTGTGAATTTTGTCTTGACAGTTTCCTTTCAGAAACAAAAATTGAAAACAAATTGTCCTACACACAAAACAAAGGGACAGATCCTCAGCTGGAGTGGACTGGTATTGAGGAATGAATAACACCCACTCACAGGAGAGACCGGCCCTTTTAACAGCTGCTGATCCTGCTCTGCCCAGGCAAGAGCTTCAGCCTCTGGTTTTAGATGGCAGCAGTGTTGGCTCTAGTTTGCTTAAGAAATGGTGATGGGCTGCCTTCAGAACAGCCAAAAAAGCCCCAGGGCTCCAAGGACTCCAGGTTTGGGAGCCAGTGGACACAACAGCAAGAAAACATCCAATACCAACATGTCCCTGAAATTAATGAGCTGCTTTGGAGAAACCCTGGCAAAGCAGGCTTCCAGAGACCACTTCCATGTGGGATTTGCTTTCTGAGAAGAGGCTTGCCTCAGCTTTTCTCTCAAAAGCCAACATCAGGCTGATCATCATCGTGAAAACGACATGAGAGGTCCCCAGGAAAGTATTAACTCTGCAGCGCAGGAGAACATGCATGAGTAACTGTGATCCATCCCAGCCAGTCCTGCCACTGAGGATGACTATGGCACCACACAACTGCACCAAGTGTTTGAGAAATGCCACCAGCCATGAACAAGTTACAAAGAGCAGCAGTTACATGCTTTGGGATCTGCCAGCACAGACTGACTCCCACGGGGGTGTCCTCTGTGCGGGCCCAAGCACGGTACAGCAGTGCCAATGTCAGCTGGGACCACCAGTCTCCCTCATTCACAAGGAAACAAGAAAACAACATGGAGTAGGAAAATATAGGAAGTCTCCCACTTTGCCAAGGAACAGATGACATCCCCACTGCCACTGCCTCCAGCAGTTAGAGGTGCCCAGCCTCTGTGTGGGCACGGAGCTCCCCGTCCGTGTGGCTCCAGCAGAATCCACACACACAGGAGGGGATGAAAAGTGAACAAACACCTGAGCACTAATGGATGAGCACCCACCCTCTGAGGCTGACAAGGGGCAAGCTTGGCCATATGCAAGGGCCACAAAGATG
>VXBZ01003945.1:182787-194734 GCA_013399135.1 Heliornis fulica
GCCCAGGGAGGTGGTGGATGCCCCATCCCTGGAGAAGTTCAAGGCCAGGTTGGATGAGGCCCTGAGCAACCTGATCTAGTTGGGGGTGTCCCTGCTTCTTGCAGGGGGTTGGACTAGATGACCTCTGGGAGTCTCTTCCAACTCTAATCATTCTATGATTCTATGGTTTCATATCATATAACTTCTTTGCAGTCCTATGTTCAGAGCATCACTTCTCTTGCCTCCTAGCCCTGACAAGATCAGAGGAGCTAGAAAGACAGTTATTTTTAGGGGATGGTACATGTAGCCCCTGTTAATCTTGACTGGATCCCTTTGAGAACAACAAGGTTGGATAATCAAACACATTACATGGACTTTCCATGGAGGCTGCTTTGAGAACGAGCCTCCTACCACTAAGCAACACAGAGGCCAATAGTTTGAGCAGCAATGTTTGATGCTGCACTGACTTGCCACGTTGGGGTGACCTCACTAGCATTTATATGCAGAAGCCTCAGAGAACAAGGAAATTAAAGCAGCTAATTGACTTTAAGTATATAAAGCAAAATAATGTCATCAAAAAGTCTTCAAGAGGCTGCCACATTACACCCGTCTCCAGTGGCAAGAGGCTGGCATCTGAGGCTGGCAAAGAAGAGGATGGCACTGCTGCCTGGCCAAATGAGCATGTTGGCAAAACACACCAGAGCAACTCAGAAGGGAGTCTGCTGTGTGACAGCTAGTGTGTTAAACTGCACAAGGCAGGGGACAGGGAGGGAGAATGCTCTAGGAGGAAAGTGCCAAGGGAGGAGCTCTGGCTGGAAGACACTACATGACCGCTAGTAAATGAACCAGGGCATGGCCAACCAGCCCCATCCGGCCATAGCTGTCCCACTAAAGTCCCTTAGACACCAGAATAAGGGAGGACACATCCCAACAGTCTATTAATAATGGTTCCCTGCTCACACTGACTTTCAGACCATATCCAGTGGTTGGAAGAGTCCCAGGCCAAAGCTCTGCCCAGGACCACTCTCAAGACACAACCACCAGCAGCCAGGTTTAGCAGTGCAGCTGTAACCAAGGGTATGGCCCCCAGCACAGGGCACAGCAGAGCTGGAGAGACCAGCAGGCTGGCACGTGTACAGGCAGCAAGCAGCAGTGCAGAGATGCCTGCTGGGTCCCAGAGGAGACAGAGCTGTGCCTGGACTTAATGCCAGTGGGAAAAGAGGTCACGCTGCTGGCATCACCCTGCCAGCGCTGCCTCACAATTCGGAATCTCAACTGGGATCAGCGAGTTGAGAGAGAACTTCCAGCCAGAGGCTGCCTGGTTTGAGCTTTGCAGGCAGAATCTGGCCTGGGTGGCACTGAGGGAAGCAAAGAGTTATAGGAGAGCAGCAGGAAATTGCCAAGAAAAAGGGATTTTTTTCTTTTTTAATCGTTTCACTTTAAACAAAACTAAGGCATTACCATAAAAGTAAATGGCCACACCTTGTTCCTTATGTGGTTCTGCTAACAAGACCAGCTTTTCCATAGCTATTCAAATATAATGAGAGCTGGGTGCCTAACTCACTCTTTTAAGCTCATTTCCAAACTCCAGCCAAAAATCACTTTCTGATTCACCACTTTCTCAGGCACACCAGTATTTAGAGAATGCCTGCAGGCTGGTACTGCACTGTACAAACTACATAAGCACATGTTTAATTACTCCATGGACTAGGGATGTGATTAATTATATGCTTAAAGTTAAGCATGTGCTGAAGCATGCTACTGACCTGGAGTTTAAGTGGATCTATCGGGTATTATTGTGCTCCCCATTTTCCAATTCTTTGAGGCTCAATAAGTGGAAAGAACACAAGAATATTCCTGTGGTCATGCAGCTCAAATAATACACTTAAAAGTCTAGTTTCTGACTTCTTTTCTTTAAATTACAGCTTTTGTGCCTATTCTCCCCATGTTCCCACCAATACTGATTATGGGAATTACAAGAGTATGTATATTATCAGAATGTGTTAGCATTAAAGCATGAGCTAATTATTATAATTCACAAGCTTTTAAAAAGCTTTGGACTTAGTTTTTACTTTGCCTGAATAGGGCTTCAGGTAAGAACTTACATTCATTTCATTTGCACATTTTAGGGATTAGTTCCCTTATGTCTGAGCACTGTACAAAGTCTTAAAAAGCAAAAAAGCAGCACATCATTAAAACTATTGGCCCTACTAGCAGTGGACTCATCACATGGAAGAACTCAAGCATAAAATATGCATCAGCTATGGGTGGTCACGTAAATTCACATTTCATTAGCTACAGTGTACATGATCCTGCAGTTTTTTTCACTCTGCTATTCCACCTTTCCAGCTTATTTCCTAGTTCTACATCATTCCAGGAAGGTCGAATTGTACCCATTCCTCTGGGAGAAGAGACTGGGATTTCAGAGCTCCATTTTTTAAAGACACAACTGGCTCTTTTATATCTAAGGAAAACCCTGCTTGGGGAGGTTGGATGGATGGGGCAGGAGCTGCTTCTTGAGGCAGGCATGTGACCCATACACACTGCCAGCTCGAGCTGCACAAACTGGGGGAACACCCAGGCCCCAGGTTCACCCAATAAAGTCAGTTAATATTGACAAACCAATAGACTTCAATTAGAGCAGGGCACCTGCAAATCAATTTTCAACATCCAACTGAGAGTACAGAAAAATTACAAGAGAGGAGGCACGTGTCTGCAAGGGAAACCTTTGAGGAAGAAAATAGACACATTAGATGATAAATATTTTGGCTGCTCCTCCTAACTAAGCCCATCACATGCTGTTTATTGCTAGTACAGTCATGAAAAGCACCTATTTTGGATACCAGGGCACAACAGGGAACAGAAGAAAACAGTCCCCAGAGTTGGCTGGCTGAGCCCACGTGCCCTCACGCTTCTCTCAGCACTAATATGGTGGCCTCAAGCTCTTCAACCATGCTACTCCCTGGTTAAGATGTTGGCTGTGTTGTAAGTTTACAGTTTATTTTTGTACAAAATGTAGTACAGCCTTCCACAGAAAAATGAGGCAAATGTTACAAGGGAGCCCAACCTTAATGCTGTACATTTGGGGGAATATACATGACTTTTTCCTTTCATTTCAGCATTACCTCACAGCAGTAACTCTGAAATGTTTTTCTAAAGGGACCAGATTGCTGATACAGACTCAGTAACCACTGGGAGTGCTCACTGCTTTTGGGTCCAACCCCATATATCAAGAAGTCCCTTACAGCAAAAGTCAGTGGACCATCCCCTCCTCATTTGCAGAATGTCATTCATTAAACTAGACAGGATCTGGCAACAAAGTTGAATTAGTGCCCTTAAAAATCACTGACAGCTTAGTGCCACAATAATGCCTCAGAAGAACCAATTCCCTTGCCATAGATTGAAAGAAGGTCAACACAACGTTCAGAACAGCTGAATTGCGTGGGCACGGGACGGTGCCCGCCAGCGTTCAGTCCCTGGGCACCACAGCACCTTGTGACAGGAGCAGCTCTGTACCTACAAGTTTTAGGCCTCTGATACCAGAGGCATTGAGCACATCTGAGAGTTTGTGGTCAGAAAACCTGCCATTTGCATCAGTTGCATGAGGAGCTGTAAGCCTTAGCATCTGTGACTAAAAGTTGACCGTACAAACTTCCTCTGGCTAAAGCAGCGCTTTGGAGGGCATTAACTCCCACCCACAAGTGTTGAGCCAGCCCAGTGGAACAGGCTGGCCTTGGGGCCATTTCCCTCTTCCCTCTCTCTCTCTCCAGACTGGGCCTAGGACCAGTGGGACACACTGGCCTTGGAGCGAGCTCCCCCCTTCCTTTGCCTCCAGACTGGGCCTAGGACCACAGTCACATTTTGTAGGCAGATAAAGTGAACTGAACCCCACCTCAGGTAAATTAGGAATCATTTCACCAAATAATTTTAATTACATACTGTAATGAGAACTAGATGTTCAATTAAAGCTCCACCAGTGTCCAGGTCTATGACTGGTGCTCAGTACTGCATGGGGTCCACAAAACACACTTGGGAAATTGGGAAACTCTGTCCTGTTACAAGTACTCTAATGAACCTGAGGCCTTGCTCCTACCCAGCGTGGTTACTAAGCTCTGGGCTCACCAGATCTGGACTCAGAATACTTTCTGTGGGCATATGCAAGTATTTTTCCTTTGGCCATGACAGACTTACAGACCATAAGCAGCAGACACCAAGACTGTCTGGCAAGAATATGCTGAGTGTGGAAATCCAGTGCCTTTTCTGCCTGCTCCCTGCTGCTCTTTTTCATTTGACTTCAGGTCAGTCACCATAATCAATGTCCTCCGCTTCACTTTTATTTGCAGCTCTTCTCCTTCCTGGCTGGCAGGTAATAGCACAGCAGTGCTGCTAACACTCAAAGCTATGCCTGGAATAGCAAAGATGTAACAAAATTTCATTTAAAAAAAAGAGGGCAGGGGGGCAGGCAGACAGGGAGTATTTGGCTGTATCTTTAGCTCCTGAGGAAATCACTCTAGGGAGATTATTTCATGTTGCTGTATTGGGATGTACTGTGTTTCTTCCACCTGAGCTGAAGTGTTTCCTTACAGGGGTGGATTTATTCAAGGGAGGGGAGGAGAGAAAAAGAACAGCTCTGTCACCATCCCAGTCATCTCCTGTGCATTGCACAGGCCACACACACGACAGGCCCAGGTAGCGCTCATGCAAGGCCTCCCTCCTCAGGAAGACCCCGGCTGCATGAGCTGGGTCTCTAAAAAAACCCCAATTCCATGGTTGGGCCTATTGAGTCAGGGGTTGAGTCAAGACTTATGTCCATTTACACCAACTTACAGCACAGCCCACCTTGCTTTGCTACAGCCTCATATGTATTTTAAGCACTTAAACCGGTGCTTGCTGCCTGCACAACTGACCATAATTCAGCACTAATGCAATGCCGGTAGCTAGCTAGTTATAAAACATTTCCATTTGAAAATGCACTTCAAAGTTAAAAAAGGTCTGAAAGTTACAGAATTTCCAGACATACACAAACATACTGCTCTAAAGTGACAGAAGTGCTGATGGCTGCTCTTCCAAAACTATTACCAGTCACCGAAATTAGAGTGTGGGACAAATCCTGAGCTGCTGCAGACCAGGATATCTCTGTTGGCTTGCAGGAGATGTTTTATTTAGCAATGGGCACACCTGCTGTTTCTTTGGAGAGCTGTAAATTCATTCCATGATGTAAACAATCTAAAGGGTCCAATTTATATTTTAAGATTAAACTCCTATCAGATGTTTTGAAGCTACAGTTTGTGTTCTTTCTGAAAGCAATAATCTCCTAAAAGTATAAAGACATCCAAAATTTTATGTAACTTGTATTACATAACACCTTACACTGGCTCATAAGCATTTTCCTTACTCTGGATTTAGTACATTTTTATTTGGGGCATGTGAAACAACTGGCTATACAAGTGCTGTTACTCACAGGGGGCTGGGTTGGGGGAAAAAGAGTTCACTCCAGTGGAAACTGAAGCGAGAAGGTTATGACTGTGTTTGCAAAGATGTCTGGACAGAAACACTGTCAGAAACAAAAACTGTCATTACATTGTGCCTCACTGCCCTTAATGGCCATTGATACAGAAATTAAATAAAAGTCCTGGAAGGAGGCTAGAGACAGCGTTAGTTTGAAAGGCTGAACACACGCCGAACCTTCGACTGCATATAGCATTAATGTCATAAATGTGTGTGAATGTTCTCATTCAGGCTATAATTTATTCCCAACAGAGATGCAAAGCTAGCTCAAATATGCTACAAGCAAACCAAACTCTTCCAGTGAAGAGAGTGCAGTATGTGAATCCTGCAGCTAAATTTAGGCTGGGACTTGGAGTAACGTAATTGTAATCTCAGCGCAGCACTTTGGGTTGCAGCTAACAAACATTGGGAAATGATTCAATGAAGTTCTGCTCCTTTGTTACAGTCTATTTTGGATGAAGCTTTGCAAGTTCTTTACTAACTCTGATTTAAGAGATTCAGCTTAAGTTCCTCAGTTGAATTTCATTGTTCAGGGTATTTTTTTTTAATTTAGCCAAGTTGGTTTTAAAGCATAAATTCAAGTTGGGTTTTGGGCACATGTGAAATGGATGCTCTTAATACACTGAAAACTACACAAAAAACACCATTAACTGTACTGCTAAATAATCCACAACACTGGAAAAACCAATACTGTGAAATACCTGTTTAAGTTTTTTCACAAATAAAATTTCTTTGGGTTTATGGTCCAAGTAAATTAAAATGAGCAAGCTCGTTCGTGATTAAGCACCTTTCTGTTTCTTGTTTTGTACAGCCATTACATTTGCATGGGAATATTTTCCTCCTCCAGAAATTATTTCCTTCAAAATTAACAGATGAAGTCACAATTATACAAAATATCTTTGTAGTCAAATCAGATTTTGTAATAAAAAAAAAAACATTTTAAATGCAACTAAGACTTCAAGTCTACTTTTATAGTATCCTTCAGGTGTAAAATACACCCCCATAATGCTAGAATTGAGGAAACTTTTATCTTTCATGAAGTATCAAAATAGCATTTACAGTTTTAAATCAAACTTCAACCGAACCACATTCAAATTCTTCTTTATGAAACAATCTCTCTTTTCATGCAAGATTTTTCATGCATATTCTGGCTCCAAAGCTCCAAATCAGTTTGCCACAACTTGTTTCACTGGAATTCATCAAAAGACTAAAAGGCCAAGTGCCAAGGAGCCATGCTCCTGGCCCCAGCATAAACTGTCCCAACCAAGCACGGCAGTCTGGAAAATCCCAGTTCTCAGAATGAGTTGATGTTTTAAACAAGAGATCATAATCAAAATCAGGATTCCCAACAAAGTCTCAATATTTCTCTCCCTAAATTCTTAATTCATTTTCCAGCACTTGTAGGTTGCTGCTAGCTCCACCCTCTCAAATATCAGCAATTGCTCCGGCTCTGAAAGAAAATTCCATTTTGGGAAACGTGATATTATTCCAGATGTTTCAGCATACAGCAATTCTGCCTAACCCAACCTGATTGTTGCTCTGTAACAAAGCTGAGCATTAAACAGCTTCTTGAATTTATTCCTTAAATGACAGCACTTGGATATTTGAATTTAACCCTGCTGGAAGTATCGCATTCAAAGCAACAGGGCCATTCCTGAAGGTTTGGGGTTTGGTTTTTTCCAAAACCATATAACCATGACTAATTTTAGCAGGCCTTTGGGCCACTTGTAGATGAGTTCCTAGGCTGCTAATTGAATTAAATTTAAAGTGTTTTAAAATGTGCTCCTCACTGTATTTAAAAAGTTATCTCACGGAGATCTTGCTCGATGAAATCTGCTTTCAAAGTTTTTAGTTTGAGGAAATTCCATACTTGGAACTGGGGAGGGACCAAGCGAAAGATTAAAGTACATTTATAGAGATTCTGGAAGAACTGGTATGTCACTAGTTCATTTCATGAAGATTTTACCTGGAAAAGGATGGGAAGAATCCCTGTCCTACCTCCAGTTGTACAGGAGTGACCCTTTCATCAGGTCAGACAGTTCAGGGCAATGTTTGCTCCTTAAAGTAACACCCAAAGCAGCATGTACTCCCCCACCATCTGTCATCTGCACTGCAACTCTCTGGTACTGTACCTCTGCCCGAGCAAGACTCCAAAGCCTTGGTCAAACTGGACACTTTGCAATTAAAATAACAATATTGGACAACATTACCAGGCCCAATCTAAGAGTCAAGAGTCCAGTCCTGGAGCTATAAATGGTGTCACTAACAAACCTGTATTGGGGAAATACTGAAATCCTGCATGATGCCACAGAGTGTGGGCATATCATCTGCCCATGGGGACATTTGGGACAACACAAAGCACTTTCTGCCATAGCAGAGGAAGAACAAGAGGCCTGTTGCCTGCTCACAGAAGGGACACAACCCAACAGCCTAATCCTCCTAAACCAACAGACCGCTAAGATCCAAATAAAAATCTAAGAAGTTTATATGAAACCAAATCTATCAAGCAATGTCTTGGAAATATTTTGATTCTTCAGTGCTGAAGAAATATGCCATAAATCCCTAGTCCATCAGTTAGGCAGGGAAGAGGAAGCCGTCTCCGGACCAGCATCACCCCGGCTCATTTCCTTCAGTCTGCAGCCACATGATTTCTTTTCCACACTGCTGCTGGCTCACACCAAGGTTCACATGAATGTGCAGACTGGCAATGGGATTTGAAAGACCTCAGCAAGGGTTTCCCTACCCCAGGATCATACTCCTCTCTTTGAGATTCTAGCAGCTGTAATCCTCTTGTTAGTACCACCACATGCACACACCTTGCTTGCTCGTTCTTACTCGCTCCCCAAAGCAGCTGAAGCTCAGCAGAAAGCAGAAGTCCCTCTACCAAGCAAAGATCACACCCAGCAAAGGGAGACAGCACTGTGCCTTGTGAAAGCCACACAGATGCCACCCATCTTTCTCATTTTACTGGGATGTCACTCAGGCTGCAGAAAGGCTGAAGCACGAGCTGCCCTGCAGCCTCCTCCAGGCTCTCCTGCCTCTTTCCCCTCTGAGATCCGTCACTTTTGGGTCGCCAAGAAGGGAAGTGATGAAATCAGCAGGAGCTGGAAGGATTGTCTCAAGCAGGCTAGCGGTGGAAAGGGGAAAAAAAATTTAAAAAAATCACATTCTCATCCACGTCTGGTTTGCCTCTGTGTACTTAAGAGCTGGCCTGCAGCAGGAGTTGGCACAGAGCACACCCCGAGCTCGGGGCTTGCCATCTGTGGATGGGGCCAGGGGGGGGAGGGGAAAGTGTCTGCAAGCTGGGTGCACGCTGGGCACTTCGCTCCTACGGGGTTAAGTCTCGGGGTGCAAGGCTCTAACACAAGCACATCCAGGCTTCTGTGGAAGGTCTGTACTTAACAGAGCCGACAGCAGGCTTGCTCCAAAGCTAACCTGCCCCTGATTACATGTATCTGTAACCCAGACACCGCAGACTTGCTATGCTCTGTGCCCTCCTGCAACTTAAAATACAACCCTGGCTTGAAGGTCTCTATTTGCAAACATAGAGGAACAGCGGTTCCGAAATTGCAGGCAAACATTTGACTTCACTCAGCACAATCCAGAGAATATCCTGCACGAACCCCACCCTTCTGCCCAAGAACTCAAGCCCTTAATGCCTAGATAGTTTTCTTTCAGGCCTTATCACAGATAAAATATGGCCCTTTTTCTGTGGAAGGAGTAGAACCTGCCAAATATTTACCAACTCTTTCAGAAGGCTGAAAATGTCACTCCTACAGCGTAATAAACTTCCCCAGAAAGGCCCTGACAAATAAGAGAGCCTTGCTGGACTGCCCAGAACTAGTTTAGTGTGGCCTAAGTATTGCCAAGACTGACTGACGAAGAAAGCATATTTGTACACACAGAGATTAGCAAGAGAGGCATAAAGTTTATAAGTGAAAATAAAACAAAGCCTCATTATTAACCAGGGAAGGGGGGAATAACTGAGTCTGCATCCCAGAGAGTAAAGGACATTATGAAAGCTTCAGAGCTAAAACAGTAATTTAAGAGCCTGTCCACCACTTGCAGCAGAAACTTGAACCATCTTCTTTAGCGTTTGGAAAGTGCTAAACTGTGGCCTACCCCCAACCCAGCCTTCAGAGCAATATTATTTAAAAATAAAATATTTTTACTCTGTAATTTGACCCACAAAAAGTCATCTGGGGCATGAGGGAATGTTCCCTTCCAGGCTGAGCTTTAATTCAGAGAGAATGTTTCAAGTGAACAGTGTAAAACAGATGCTGAGGAACACATCTGCATGGTGCTGTATGTTCTTTGGGGCACAATCAGCAGTTAGAAAGTGCCTGTCAACGTGGTGTGCACAGCTATTATCTAAGTAATCGCTAAAAATGTAGATGAATGGAGAAAAAACAAACATTCCTGGTATCAGCAAGTCTGTCAACAGAGTTCTAGCAGCTATAAACAACTACATCCACACTAGTCGACACAGATGAATGTTGCCTGAAAAAAAATGTGTCCTATCACCTTGGCAAATGTCATTAAGGAAAAAAAAAATCAAACAAACCCACAAACAAACCAGCAAATTAAGGCTGAAGGTGACAAGGGAGTTGGAAGCTCAAATGAACACATTTAACAAGTCCTGATGACCACAAAACACTGGGCATGCATTCCCTACGGAATCCAGGCTGCAACTGGGTCTTGAATGACCCACTCATATCATAAGAGAGTAACTCCAACTATGCTATAGCGTGCTTCAAAATAGGTTGGGAGGGGAGCAAAGATTGCTGGAGTTACTTCAAGACAGGAAGAAACCAATTGTAACTGGAAAAAAAAATCCAGATTATGTTAAACCTGGCAAAGGCTAAACCCAGCTTTACAAAGCAAACCACAATTAAGAAAATCTCCTATGAAAGGGAAAACATTTTAGCCTACCAGCCAGTCCAAAAGCCCAAACAGCAACACAACCAACCTCAATAAAAATCACTGCTGGCCAGCCATACCTAAGAAGTTCTACAAGATGTTGGAAGGAGCGTGCTAAAGAGGCACAGAAATCTACTCCCCCGTTTCCCCCTTTCACACCATCAGGTTTTAATGTTAATGATATGGCTCCACGTGCCTGAAGTATTTTTACACTATGCTCCTCTTCTTGTAGCTTCGTCTTGTTCCAGGGAGGATGATTAGAATCACATTTCTGTGATTTCACTGCAGATTAATTTCATAAAGAGCTACAGATCTGCAGGAAGAAGGGGGCTGCAACAGGCCAGCAGAAGGGTCTCTAATGGTGGTTGGTGTCTTCTAAGAGGGCAATGGTATTTTTGCCTTTACTCCTTATTTCCACATTCATTTCTGTTTTGTGGCTGCTAGACAGAGTTCTATGGGGGAAAAAAACCGGGCATATGGGGAAAAGAAATGTGAAAAAAGGTTTCCTTTACATTTTAAATGTAAAGAAAGGTTTAAAAGAAAGCTCCTGATCAATACTTATGAATAGGTTTATAAAGCGAATGGGCCCAAGGCCGACCTGACTGTGCCTGCTGTCCCCAAAGTCAAAGAGGCAACTGAGGGACTGCACACGGGAAATAATTCTGATATCTCATGGTCTGTACACCACAATGTATGTTAGAGTAACAGCTATTAAAATACATTTTAGTATGCTGCACTCAAGCATCTGGATATAGAGGGCTGAAGAAGAAAAAAAAGAGGGAGAGGTCTGTAAATTGCAATTTTTTCTTAATTGCAAAACAGTAAGTAGTTTTTCACAAAAAAAGTAAATAATGTTATTTTTGGGGCATGTACTAAAGAATATAGCACTGAAAACAGGTGGGATCAGAGCACAAAAGTTGTGTGGAGTGTATAAATGTCCGGGTACACACGTGCAGGACGTAGACTCCTGCAATGTTACATCAGAGAGAGAATTACACTCCAAGTGGCTCAAAAAACCAGACTTTAACTTTCCATTGGTTTTACAGCCCTTAGCCAGGAGGATACTGTTGCCACTTGGTCTTTTTCCGTCAGTATGTATCTATACAAGTAAGATTACAGGACCCTCAAAATAATCCTCACCAAAGAACTTAAAATGTAACGACACAGAAGGGCACAGAAGTTATAAATAGGATGCTCTATAAGCAAACAGTAATACACGCACAGAGTTGTACATATACCGTGCCCGGGGAAAGAGCACAAACCAGGGTCCCCAGAAGCGCGGTGAGTTGAACTGAAATCAAAGACAAATAATACGGAGCATCGAGGCGGCGGGTGGTAAAAGCGCTTAAGGTGAAGGAGAATTGCTGGCGGACAGGCCACTCGGTGTCTGTGTGACTAGACCTATCACAAATTTAAAATAAAATAAAATAGGGGATGGGGAGAAAACAGATGTGTTTTCTGAAAGCGAAAGCGGCGAGAAGGATGCACATGGCCTTGCGGGAGCGAAACCCGGGCGCTCGCTCCCCGCTAAGGCTGGGCC
>VXBZ01003945.1:196328-206925 GCA_013399135.1 Heliornis fulica
CGCCCCCTGGCGGCCTCTCCGAGCCGGCCGCGGCTGGAGCTGGGCGGGGACCGCGCCGGGCCGGGGGGACGCGCGGCGGAGGGGCCCGGCGGGGCGGTGCGGAGCTGCCGCCGCGTCGATGAAGCCGCGGCTGCGGAGCTGCCAGAGCCTCCCCCTGCGCCGGTACCAACCCTCGGCCGCACTACGAGCCGTGGTGGGGATCACTGCCCCGAACGAGCTGCCGCCGGGCCCCCACCCGCTGCCACACGCCTCCGCCGTACCGTGCTTCCCCGTAGCCAGCGTCTCCCTGCACATCTCCCTGTGCGCCCAGCCTTCTCCCGCACGTCTGCGAGTAGCGATGCGGACGCCTTGTCTCTGTCACGGGGATGTCAGAGGACACACTCTACCCCGAGTGCGTCCAGCGTCTCCTCATTTCCACACCCGCTAAGGCTGGGTGGACATACCTGTGATGGAGAACACACAGCGTATACAAGATGTAGAGGTTGTGTAAAGACCCACTCACTCATCCACACAGGCTGCTAAAAAGCGTTCCAAGAAAATGCCACAAGGCCCTCAGGAACGTGAGGTCATGTCAGAAGGGACGGCTGAAACACTGTGGGAGAATTTTCCGTGTTCCTGCCTTTTGGTCTTGAATTACTCCTCTGCACATCCACACCCGCCTCATGTTTTCCAGCCTTCTGAACCTTTTGGAATGAAACTTTTATGTACTTTGGATACCAATCCAGCACGTGTGGGCTCTTCCCACAGATCACATGGGGTTGGGCAGTTACTGTACCTCCCTCTAATCTTTGCTACTGATCCTTTGGACACCAAACTGTGGAAAAGGGGACAAAACACACACATACCACAGAGAGCTTCGGTTCTTTGCATGACCATTCCCCTGGACAGCCTGAGAGTTACTAATCCATCAGCATGTTGAAGCCTCCAGAATCATAAGGGATGGCTTGCAAGATTTTGTCCTGCAAAGAGACAAGAGATCAGGCACTGTGCCTGCGAGATGTCAGCAATCCAAGTGGTGTTCACTGAGGACCTCAGCAGGAAAACAGCTCCTCTGAGTTGAGCAACAGGCCCACAAGAGATGCAGTCTAAAAAGGAGTTTTCATGATGGGATGGGATTACCAATACATGGGAATGTCTCCACTGTATCTTCTGTAGGAAGTTCATTCATCATATCTGGTAGGAAAACCTCACCTAAGCAAGAAGGACCACACTGGGCTTCAAGAGCTACAGCTAACACAGATCAAAGCCAGCATCCAGAGGACTCATCTTTAAATCTCTGGATTCAGCAGCACACAAATGCATATCCCTGCTGGCTACACTGGATTTTTCCTGTGTCTGTACAGAAGCCACGTGTAAGCAGGTTGCACTAGAAGCCTCTGTGTGCTCAGAGCTTTGTGGTACCAGCATCATTATGGGTGTGGACAGTGACTCTACCTGGCTTGCGTGGATAAAACGCGACAAAAAGAACTTGCTCCATCATGTAACTGATCTCGATCAACACTGCAAAGCCATCCGCTACACAGAAGAACGTGTTCCTTGGCTGGAAGCCTAATGATTATTTAGAGCCAAGGAACATGTTGTTTAAAACCAAGAGTAGAATGCAAAGTGAATCATAGACCATGGGCAAAAAAGGTTTGAAAGAGGGAAGAAGTTTTAGCAGCATTTTGGAAATCAGATGTACTGGTGGAAGGTACAGAAATCAAGAATTTCTTGACCATCTGGAATGGTGACACCCAATTGTCTGCTCTGCAGCAATGATGTTCAGTGAACATCTGGTAGAAATTAAGGTTTCCAAAAATCTGTGTAAAGACACTAACCTTTCCTCTGGTGAAGGGCATGAATGCTGTAGAAATCTCTTGGTTTGAATGAGAAAAGGCCTCAACAGCTTTTAGAAATTGAAACTATTACTCTGAGAGAGACTGCAAGTTACATCTGCAATCTCGTATTCTCTTTTTCTTTTTTTTTTTTTTAATACTGTTCTTGCCCTTTGGCTCTATTGAAGAGCCACAGGCCAATGCTGAGCACAACAAATTCATAGCAAATAGTATACTTACAGTTATGGAAAGCAGAGAGTGAGCCAGGGAACTGAGACATATCTTCCTAATTAAGCTGATAGCATACTGCTTAGGTGATGTCCTGACCAACTGTCTAATTTCCTATTTTCAGCCACCTCATACAGGCTGCCTGTTGTCTTCATCTAGCCCCCATTGGTACTGATGTGATGCACCTCTTAATTTCCATGAGAGTGGGGCAAGGACTGTCACACAACATTTTTGCCCAGCTGGAGCTCTTATGCAGGGAGCCCAGTCCCACAAGACGTGCTCAGCTGCTGGCAGCCCGCTCCCACTTCCACTGACAGCACTGGCAGTCCTTTGGTGGTAACTGGATAAGGCACATTTCAGGCAAGTCTTCCCTTGGCAGGAGGTACTTCCATACCTGAGAAGGTCAGGTCTTTGGACTTCATCTCCTCTCACAAATACCTGCTGGCTGCTCTCCATGGTGTGCAGAACCCGTGTGCTGTGAACGCATGACTGCAGCCCCTGTCTGGATGCGACCTGGGAAGAGGATTAACTCTACATTCAGTTCAGATGTAATCACAAGCATATCAAGTTGTAAAGCATCACAACTTTCACAATTCTAAAAATAAACATAAGCAGTTTGTTTCAAGCCATTTGGCAGCCAAGGGGCTAATATATTAATAACATTAGACCAACAATAGGCCAGAACAATAACTACGGAACAATAGATTCTATCACTTCTTAAAATAGCCTTGTTTGGAAAAAAAAACATTTTTACAAGAGCCACAAACCAGATGTAGTGGCTTCTTTATAGGTCTCCACAAGGCTTCACAAAGTGGAAGAGTGGTGTGATACTTCCAAAGTCAGGAGGGAGCTTCCACTGGTGGGAGACTGGACTGCATGTTGCTGACTGGGACACACACATTGTGGATGCAGTTTGGTCTAGTTGAACACATGCATCAATCTGAGGTTTTCTTTATTGATCCTGCCTATGCTTATGCAATGCTTTCTACAGAAAGTAGATCCATTGGTTTGTTAACTTTCCAGCATGTGGTACTAAGCAGCATGTAAGCAAGCATGGCTTGTAGCCAACAGCTTGGTAGTTCAGCATCAGACCTTGCTGGCAAAGAGACTGGACTGTCAAAGAAGTTAAACCTGAAGGCAATGTAGTGAGAGAAAAAGAACCAAAGAACCAAATTGTCAATGCAAGATGAATGCCCCACCACAAATGGGGCCTTCATATTTAAAGCATGTGTGCTTGTGTGTATATGGGGCAGAGGAAAAAAATCACAGGACTAACGAGCTATGATTAAGCTCAGAAATAATGGTTTCCTGTTCAAACACAGAGCTATGTCTCTTCTTAGTACAACTACCTCATCCCCAATTGTGTCTATTAAAGACAATTACTGGGGGAGACAGATATGTGTAACCAGATGTGGAAACAACGGTCAAGTTATGCACAGTGCCATATGCAGTTCAAATTCTTCGGGGCTGAACAAGTAACATATAAAAAATTGTGTGTGTTTGTGCACAGAGGAGCAGCTGTCAATGGGGAAATCCCCTTAGCCTACTTTAATCCTATGTTCCACAATCCCCAGAGATTAAACAAATGCACTAACATTATTTACTGTAATGCTCCCTCCCTGGGGGGTTTCAGTCCATGAAATCCACTCCAGCATTTGCAAGTTCCAGTTGTGAAATAAGCTGTTTGCATTCTATATTTGGTAGCTCACAAGTACTCTTTCAGTTGGGCTTGGAGTGATGAAAGGGCAGGAGCCAGGAATTCTGCTCAAGCAGAGGCTAATGGGCAGTGGGCTCAGGATGGGAGCTCACTTCTCACTGCACAGGTCTCAGACAGGCACCAAGGTACTGCAGTGACTGCTGAGAGGGAACAGTGTTCACAGCCCTATACAAGGTGCTTTCTTAAAATTAAAGAAGCTGCCACAATATTATTCCTCCCATCTACATACTGGGAGTATGAAATGAGGTTTTAAATGAAGCTTCACCAGTACAGCCTCATGTACCTTCTGCTTTCCTTTTCCTATTAGGAAATATGTGCTTAAACTTGGGTACAATCCCTGAGTTCCATCAATTCAGATTCACAACCCTCACAGTCCCAATAAAGTTAGGGCAGTGCAAACTGCACAATGCCATGAAATTTTTATGACCCCTTGGGATCAATTGATGGTGACAGTGCCCAGCAATAACATGCAGAACTTTCAGGCTGGGGCTCCCAAGAGCACTCTGACATATTTGCAATGCTAACTGCTGGCTCCATCTCTTTCTTGAGCATCCCATCTAAGTTTATTATAGTTTCTTCAAAGACACTAAACATTAAATTCTATATTAGACTGTCCTTGCCCTGAATGCATACACAGTTTAAATTCTTTAACTCAGATGATTGTACCAACTCACCACTACTGTCTGAATTGCTGCCACAAGCAAGATGGCAAGCCACAACACAGAGACCTAAAGTCACTGCTGTTAGTACAGGGCCTGGGTCTTTCAGGTGACAGCAAACTGTACAAACTCCAAAGGCAAAGGAGTTTCACAGAATGGTTGTGGTTGGAAGGGACTTCTGGGGGTCATCTGGTCCACTGCCTGCTCAAGCAGGGTCACCTAGACTGTGTCTGGATAGCTTTAGAATATCTCCAATCTCTGTGGGAAGCCTGTTCCAGTGTCCAGTGTTTCCTGATGTACAGATGGAACCTCTTTTGTTCAAGTTTGTGCCCTTTGCCTCTTGTCCTGTTTGGTGTTGATGCTTTCTGCACTGCTAACATGATGTCTTAGGCTGGATTCTAAAGTCACCATAATCACTAGGCCAGTGGAGCTGTATTATGCTAAATGCAAATGAAATTATTCTCCATAATGTGAGATTCATATGAAAACTAATAATTCAAAAGCTGTATTAATTCAACATCTGACTCTGCTCCTGTGGCACCGTGTTTACAAACATATAATTTCTACAGCTCCAATATATTTTTTTTTATGATTTATACCAAGGCCATAATAAAAGCTTTACTTGAGCTACTGACCTTCATCCTGCCATAGCTTGGTTACTGCAGTGAACTTCACTCAGTGGTAAATGCCAGTGAGTACCCACGGGGATGAGGAGGACCCCCATGCATCAACCTTCCAGGCCTGAGTTCTGAGCCTCTGTTCCTTTCATGCAGTCTGAAACAGGAATAAACACCTGAAAGAGAAAGAGGGAGAGGATCATGGCTTCTGTGACCATCAGCCCCCGTGCTGCTGAGGTTAAACAGGCTGTGGAGATGAGATTAGAGATCTCCCATCTATCCCCCTCGCTCCTCCTTCCCTGCATAATTGAAGTTCGTTCAGACACACTGCCTCGAGTGTCAGCTGGCATCTTCTGGGCTTCACAAGAGCAGTCACTACCATTCAGCACCAATTTTTCCATTTAGATTCTGTTTTCACAGGTTCCCTTGGGAAAGCAAGGCACCAGCACTACTCCACACGACACCAGCATGGCAGAAAGAACTGCTGCTCCCTCTCACGGCTGCCCACAGAGCTCATTCACAGAATCTGCTGCCGTCACTCATGACGTCAGCATGCTGTGCTGACCCCCTCATCCATCCTGGCCAGGCAGGAGAACCTGGATCATTTCATTAGGATCTATGATAGATGACAGTAGCATCCTCAGGACTGAACCTCTGTAAGACTTGCTACTACTGTACCAAAGCAAAAATACAACCAGGATCCTCACAGAGGAACATCACAACCACTCCCCACTTAGCGGAATCATCAGTAACTCTGCCCCTTGAGCAGAGAATGAGGAGACTCGCTTTGCTTTTCCTACAGTTGCCATAAACAGAATTTTTAGAAGGGAGTAAAATTTCTTATTTCCTATCTCTCATATTTTAAATTATTGAACACTGCAGCATCCAATGGATTACTATTCACAAACACGTACCTGCTCCTCCGGCAGAACAAATCGAGTAATTTCTGTTTCTGCTTGAGCCTTCGGCATGCAGACAAAAACCATTTTTTATTCATCAGTGGTAAAAGGCTACAGCCATTTGACTTTAAACACAGACATGCTTCTGGGCTCTCTTCCAGGAAGTCTGTGTCACCCAGGCTTTAGATCGATATGTTTGTCTGCAAAGTCACCCTTTTGATCTGTAATTTTTCATTTTGACACAAGAAATGCCTTTTGGTCAAACTTCAGCAGTCCATTAAATTCCAGGCATAATGAAAATGGGAATCACATTGCTGTAGCCATGTGAAGATTTCCACAATTTGGGCTTTATTTACTTGTGGGTTAATTTACTCAGCCATATATTTGGGATTCAGACAACACTGCAAACACTGTTCTCCTGTCTCATCTGAGCTCACCGCCTTCCCCACCATTGTTTGTAGGTGGTCTCAGCAGCAGTCACAGCTTTATAAAATACCTTGTACATTCAGTTGTCTAATCTGCAGGAAACTTTACTGCAGTTTCCCATGGCAGATGCTGAGCATCCTCCCAGCTTGGCACTGGGCTGTACCGTGTACAAAGGCAGGGCCTGGCCAGGACGCCGGCCCCGCTGCTGAGAGCGAGGGCTCTGGCCAAGGCACAGCCCCGCTGGCGCGGGCAGCCCGCTCACCCCTGGCACGCCATCCATGCTCTATTTGCACAACTTGGCACATGCCTTTTCTTTCAAAGTTCAAGGTTCCATGGCTCAAGTTTGGGCTTTTTCCCCCTTTTTTTTTTCTGTCAGCCATGCTACAGAGGAATAGCCACAAAGCAAGAGAGCTGGGAAGACAACCCAATGCTTTATTAACAGGACAAAGCAGGTCTGAAGAACCTTTGGGACAATCCCCCTGCCCCTCTCCACACAGCAAGGTGTGAGCAAGGCTTTCAAATGATCTCACTACTCTTTCTGCACCAGACACACAGCTGCCAGAATCATAGAATGTGTTAGGTTGGAAGGGACCCTGAAAGGCCATGTAGTCCAACCCCTGCAGTGAGCAGGGACATCCTCATTAGATCAGGTTGTTCAGAGCCCGTCAAACCTGACCTTGAATATCTCCAGAGTTGGGGCCTTCATCACCTCTCTGGGCAACCTGTGCCAGTGATCTACTACCATCATATTGAAGAACTTCTTCCAAATGGCTACTCTAAACCTACCCTCCTGTACTACTAACACACTGGTTTTCACTTGCTGAAGTCTGACCCTAGGGAGGACATGACAGACACTCAAGAAAGTTGCAAAGCACTGAAAATATTATTATGATCCAAACAAAAAATATTAAGCTTTTAGTCCCCATTCACATCTTACCTTTAAAAAGCAAGTGTTTTCTGTCAGCCTCTCAGAAGTACATACAATACACAACTCAGAAATACCACTATTATAATTGATTCATTTTTACTCTTACTTTAAAGGGGTCACAAAGCTGTCTGGATTTTGAATAACTGGTTTGTCAAACCAGAAAGGTCAGGAAATGCTGTAACTAAATATGGGCAAGATTTCTGCAGTAACACATCTTCTAAGTACATTAATTATAACGTGTTTTTATTAGGTTATTAAAAGGGCAGCAATTTGAATCCTCATTTAATAACTTCACATTAAATAGAGGTGTTATATTTAGAGGGAGGCTGGTCAATATTTTCTGGAATAAAATTAAAGGTGTTAAAGCAACTCTAATGGGGCACCTAAAAATTTGGGTGTTTGTCAGGACTTGTGTCCAAAATAAACTACTCTTCCTCATCCACCAACCCTTCCCCCAAAAAAAAGAAACCTCAAACCCATCTCCAGCAGAGTTATCATCAGATAACAAGCATCTTGATTAAAGAGCTTGAGGACACTCAAGTACTTTAGCTATTAAGTTAAAGCCAAAATCACATTTGTTGCCTGAGTAAGAAGAGGGGACTCTCAATTTGGGTAGTGAGAGAACACATGACCTGCCCCCAGACAGCCCTGCCAAGCCAGAGCAAAAAGTGGAGGTTCAGAGACACCAAAGTGTTGGAACAAGGAAAACCGAGAGCTCCATTGGTACCTGTGCCAGCAAGCCAGGAGGGGAGGAACCAGCAGGCTCAGCTCTGCTTAGATGTGATGAGCAGGACATTTTATATGGATTTTATTTTTAGGCTGGACCTTATTCACACACAGGGCCAACTGACACAGTCTTGTTTGCTTGGGCAGATCTCTGCTAATTTGCATCATTAGTTGGGGTCTAGCTGTTGATTTCCAGCTCAGTTTGCAAACCAAGCACCACAGCTGTCCCAGCAAGACAGGCCAAGCACAGCACGTGCAAGGTGACACACACACCAGAGAGGAGTGAGAACCACAGGACCAGGCTTTCACATCCCAAACTCCTGCTGCAAAAATTTGCTCAGCTATTTTAAGTAACCTGCAGCCTCCACTCTTGCCTGAGCCAGAGCTGTTAGCGGTTTGTCTCCAGAAGCCTCAGCACAGCATCTTGCTGCAGTGTAAACCTTACCCAGGAGCCTGGAGGCACGGCTCTGTTCCTCCTAATAAACCAACCAGAACTCTTTGGAGGTGACAAACTGCTCCAAAAGCTTTACCTGTTGAAATGTGGTATTTACAGCAGGGCATTCACCCATTCTCTGCTGTACAATAACACCTCCGTGGCTTCTCCCCGACTTTCTTCACTATTACAGCAAACACATCATTTTTCAGTCATACTTTGGGGGTGAGTGGGCACCTTTATTGTGCACCAGGACTTTGCTGTGCTAAGCAAAATCAACAGCCCTAAAAAGATGGCCCTGAAAACTGGGGAAAAAAATACCTGTGCCCTAGGATCAGTATGTCTGTGAAGAGCTGTTGAAGACAACAGTGATAGCAGGATGGCACACACCTAACTGCATGTTACTGAACAGGAAGGATCCAGGCAGGTGATCTTGCTCCAAGAGTGAAGATGCACAATAGTAGTCTAGGCACAGAGCCTTCCTGTGGGCCCCTCCCCAAGGAGCTGGGCAAAAAGCCCACGAAGGACCTTCCTGACAAGGCACCAGGGGATTAGAAGTGAATATTCCAGTTCTGCAGAGACTGAAGTTAAGCAACTGGTAAGCTGCCTGGATGCGTTGTGGCCACAGAGAACAGCAATGCCAGAGCTTTACTGAAATACCTGGCTCTTAGTCCTTGGCTCATGGCGCACGTTTGGGCAAGACTCAACTGCTCAGGTTTATGGGATGGCAAGCCTGTTTCAGGGAGGACCTTGGTTTCACAATTAGTTTCAACCAGAAACAAACCTACACAATTTTGAAATTCTCTGCAAAAGCTGCAAGACAGCATTTGAATAATTAGATACATTTTGGTCTGACACTCTAATGGGAGACACTACAGAATAAAAACCCCAAACAGTCAAAATAGGGTGTTTCAAAGCTGGAACTTTCATCCTCAAAAGCCTCTAATAAACCTGACAGGATTTTGACAGCATTGCATTTTTCAAGTAAATGGTGTCTACATTTTTCTAAACAAGTTCTAAACTGCATTTCCTGTTTTTATACCAAAATGTATTATGGCTTTGGGTTTTTTGTGGTTAGTTAATAACATACTGTACAAAACCTCCCCTCCAAACACTTTACACACACACACACACTTCCAATATCTATTGAGAAAGACAAACAGCCTCCTACCCAGTCAGTCCTAGACAAATGTGGCACATTAAACAGAAAAAAACAGTCTTTTCTGAGCATCGAAGGAAGCATCTAGTTATTTGGAAGAGGCTCCTCAGCCCTTCCCAGATATCAGGCTATTGTGATTTTGCAGTTAAATACCTCTATTCTTTACATACTTTAAGCTAGTTGAAAGCAACAGTAACCAAAGGGATGTTACAGAGAGCCAGCAGAAATGCCCTTGCACAAGTGTGAGGCTTCGCAGAGCTTTATGTGTGAAGAACCAAGCAAAGAAGGTCAGTTCTGGTGTAAACGGTACAACTGCACTAATCTTCTCACAGCTGTGTTTGTTTAGTCCAGTATTCGGCCTCCCTCTATGGTTTAAGGACTCCGTATGTGAGAATTACATCCAAACCAGCACTTGGAGAGGTGTCCTCACCTCCACACCGCCTCCACAGCCCCGCAAACCGCATTTAACTGTGATTTCACTGCATTCCAGACAACTGTCCCGAAGCGAAGACACAGAGAAATGCCCCCAGCAGAAGTGGTTTCTGTGCTCCCTCAGCACAGGTACGACAGCCCGAGAGCAGGACCACAGCGCTCGGCTGCCTCCTCCCCAAGCCGGTGTCGGGCCTGCCACCCGTGGGCTCCCCACCACCTCTGTGGAAAAGGCCGGTGGGAACCTCAGATACGGTGGAAATTGACGGAGATTGCGGGCGTCCACGAGGTTTGTCGCCCCCGGGGAACCGCGTCTTCGCCCGCAGCAGAACGTGAACCAGGCGCGGATCTCGGAGCGAGAGCTCCGAGCAAAAATGGGCCGCAAACGAGGCGGCGCCCGCGGCCTCCCCGCAGCAGGGGTACCAGCGCACCGCGCTGCCTCGGCAGGCACGGACGGGGTTCGAACCCGCGATCTTCGGTTTACGAGACCGACGCCTTACCACTTGGCCACCGCGCCTGACGGGCTAGCAGCACCCCCGCGCCGCCACTAGAAGGCAGCGGG
>VXBZ01003945.1:206935-243133 GCA_013399135.1 Heliornis fulica
GAAGGCAGCGGGCCGCCAGGCCTGGCCGCCGACCTCACGGAGCTGCCGGTGGCGGCACCGAGAGAGTCCACCCGTTCGGTTCGCGGTAGTTCCTGCGCACACCTGCGGATACCGGGAGGTTCCGGAACAGCCGCGGCGCGGTGCCCCGAGAGCGGAAACAGGCGGCGATTGCCCCTGCGGAACCGCCCAGGACGGCGNCTCGGCAGGCACGGACGGGGTTCGAACCCGCGATCTTCGGTTTACGAGACCGACGCCTTACCACTTGGCCACCGCGCCTGACGGGCTAGCAGCACCCCCGCGCCGCCACTAGAAGGCAGCGGGCCGCCAGGCCTGGCCGCCGACCTCCCGGAGCTGCCGGTGGCGGCACCGAGAGAGTCCACCCGTTCGGTTCGCGGTAGTTCCTGCGCACACCTGCGGATACCGGGAGGTTCCGGAACAGCCGCGGCGCGGTGCCCCGAGAGCGGAAACAGGCGGCGATTGCCCCTGCGGAACCGCCCAGGACGGCGGGACGCAGCCCGGGCTGCGGGTGCGTCCCCCGCCGGCTGCCGGGGACCTGTGTCGCGGCCCTTGCAGAGCTCAGCGGCGCCCCCGGAGCGAGATTCCTCAGAAAGCCTTTCCTGCGGTGTTCCCCGCGGGTCCCCCTTCCCCAGGGTCCCTCCGGCAGCACCAGCCAGGGCAGCGCCGTTACCCGGCATTAAATTCACGTCGCACGTTCGTTTTCCGTTCTGACGAGCAGTGAACTCCTGACAGAAACGCATCGCCACAGAGACCCCGCTCTGCCCAAGGCGCCGCCCAAGGCGCCAGCCAGCTCGTTTAGCTGGGATAAAAACCCAAAAGGGCTAGGGCCAAGCTCACACACGCAGAGCCATGTCGCTCTCCGGTGTCGGGCACCTGCTAACGGGCGCTGGCCCCAGCTCCCGGGGACGGGAGGCTTCACCTCAGCACGCCCGGCCCGGCCCGGCCCTCCATCTCGGTTCCCGCCCCGCTCCCACAGCGTTTCCGCCCCCTCCCCTGGGACGGCCTCAGGCGGGCTGACAGGGGTCCGTGTCAGGAAGCGCTTCCTGACATTCAAACGGAATTTTCACATTTTGCCTCAATCCCGTTATCTTCTGTTTACATAGTAAAATCATAATAGCATAAATCATAAATACAATGCGACATTATTAATATTTCCTCCTTTGGGTTTCCAGCTACCAAATATTTCGTCTTATGGCTAATGCTTGGTTAAAACCCAAGAAATGAATCAGCTCTCATTTTATCACCGCTCGCTCCAGGGCAGGAGGGAAGAATTTGGAGGATGTGGTTTTGAACCATTACTTAGTTTTGCACTGAAATCTGTCATTCTGGTTTCTAGATGTCACCCACTGCTGGGCAACAGAAAGTAATCTGGTATTTTTTTTGCCTATGTACTCTTAAAAAAAACCCAAACACAAACCAAACCAAACAATGAAATAAAAAGATCAAGGCACAGTTAGAACTTACTATCAATCTGACACAATATAACCGCTCTTTTTACTTCCTACAACTCTACTTCATGCAATTTTACTTCATTAAAATTAGTAAAACACCACCACTGTCTGGTCAGTAGATCCGATTTATGCTGCCTTCATTACAAGGATGAGTATTGCAGTGTGCTCCTTGCACAAATAAAGCCAGTGAGGTCTGAACAGCTTTTCCCAAAGAGGAACAGCTGCTTTCCTAAGGGTATGGCCTGCTTTTAGGTGTTAAAATAAAGTTGAGCCAAACATTTCCCAGGAGGTCTCTGATGCCAAGGCTTACTTTTTGGATACTTTCCAGCCAGGACTCCAGCCGCACCCAGAGCCTGAAGTGTGGTGGGAGCTGTTGGGGTTGCAGAACTCACGGTTGGTTTTCAGCCACGTCCTTTACTCTCCGCACGCCGAACTTTGCGTTTCGGTGTTTAACCACATCCCTCTGCGGACGGCAGCCCTGGCAGCGCTCCCTTCCCTCCGTCCGGCCCTCCGGCAGCAGCGATGCGCAGAGCCCGGCCGTCCTCTGCTGGGGGAAGGCTCCACTGCACCCACCGCCCAGCTCCGCGCCGTCCGCCCATGCTCCCGCAGTGTTTCCTCGGGTGAAAGCAAACTGCTCTGCTGCTGCTTTTTTTCCAGGGCTCCCTCCCACCCCTTCTCACACACCCCAGTTCATTGCTTTGCACAGCCAGAGCTCGGCTCTTTAGTCCAAGTCTGAAGGACAGACTTGGTCCGGGATTATTTCTCTGTCCTGCAGGGCAAGTGCTCAGGCAGAGCAGGGGATGAGGGAAGGGATGAGAGCAACCCGGCCCAGTGACTTTTCACATTAAGAAAATCCACACAGTGGCCAAGAGAGACTGTTTTATAAAATACAGCCTGAAATTTGCTAGTGCTACAGTACAAGGAAAGAGTAAGGGCAGTTTTTTATCAGCTAAGCTCCATCTACCTCATTTGGTACCACACTAAAATATTAACTACCTTGTCTGTTAGTGAGCTAAGGCAGAAAGATGTAAGTATAAGGGAATAAGGGTTTAAGCACTATGTCAGAAGACATTATCACTGCAAAGTTGTTTTAAAAAACACCATTAACCCAAACAGTTATGGTTAGACATGTGGGACAATCTTCAGTTTGTTAGTCATGTACTCTAACCCCTTTTTTGTGTCCAAAAAGCAGCTGACTCCAAGGACAAAACTCTGAGTTATGCAAGCCAGGAGAGTCCCAGCTGTGTTACGTGGGTCAAAAGACATTTAGAGCGACACATCCCAGATCTCTCTCTGCCATCAGAGCTGGGAAAACATTGTTAACATTGGCAATCAAGCAGCAAACAGAGCAAGTGAAAGCATCAAAGTCACAGCTCTGAGACTGCTACACTGAACAAAACAAGCCTGCCAAGACGACATGAGGAGATCAGAGCCTGCTGCCAGACTACAGGAATTGGCCAGTGTATTCACTCGGTGCTCAAGAGATGTATTTCCTCTTTGCAACAGCTCTCCCTGCCACCATCCAAGTTTTCAGGAGTCAGAACTCCTGCAATCTATTTTCTACTCTGCTACTGAGTCATTTAACCTCTGTCTGGCTTCAAACCTCTTTTCCTTCCTCCTTTCACCCTCCCCCCCGCTGCCAAAAAAAAAAACAAACCAAAAAAAACCCAAAAAACCCAAGATAACAATCAACTCTGAGGGTGTTCTGAGCTTTAATTCCTGGTTGCAAAATGACCCAAGGGTCTCTGCTCTCCTCAGCACAGTACAAAGAGCATCATTTGTTAGAAACTACTACAGACTTTGTGATACATAGTGTTGATGCATTCCTATTCCCAGAGTAACAGCTGATTTACTTTCCTGCGTACCAGTAATTGATCTGGAAGTAGGTCAGTAGTACAGCACGTTAGCTTGAGTTGCTGAGGTTTGGGAACCAAACTGCTCCGTGTCTCTCTGGTGATTTAGCATACACAGTGGGGAGTTTTCTTTGAGCCTGCTCTTATATATCTGTATATCCAACATCTCATTGCCACGAGGAATCTGGGAACGGGAAGCCTGAGAAGATAACATATGGGCAAGTTGCTCTGTGGATTACTCACACACCAGCTTTGCTCTGATTCCCCAAATGTCTCTACCTGCTGGGAGAAAAGCTGCCCAGCAACCACATGGGATGACTCTATAAAAGACATATAGTAAGTTGAGAAACTATCAACAGTCAAATCAGAGCTGTTTGAACACTACCATCACTCAAAGATCACCAAAATGCTTTTTCAAGGAAAACATTTGCCCTGCAAGGATTGAATGGTGAAGTCTTCAGAAGTCCCTTTCCTCCTGTTCCTTGCTTTGAGCCCAGCTGGAGGCAGAGAGTTCACCATGTTAAACCCCATATTTTAAATAATTCACCAAGGCCTCTTTCTCCTATGATTCACCACAACTCACATGGGTGCAAACTGTCACATTTTTTACATCCCTCTCCCAAAGGCGCAGGTGATACTTGATACCTGAAGAAGCAGGTAGGAGCAATAGCTTTTCAGGAGGAAAACTTGAAACCTGCTGAACCACCCTCCCTACACACCCCCCCACAGAAACCAAGCTGTGAGCCATCAGTACTCTGTGGCTGTGTCAGTGTGGGCTTTGCTGGGTGTCCAGGCTAACTTTGACAACTTCCCTCTGACACCCTGCTAGGCCGATGGATGAACTTCTCTGTGCACAGGGCTGCTTGAGGAGATTCTTCATCCCAGAAAAATCCCCAATATGCCATAAAAAGGCTCAATTTTTCCCAATAAGCAGCACCCAGCACCTCTATAGGCTGAGTGTGACTGTATCTCAGTGGTGTTTTCCTAAGCTAACAGGCCTCTCTCCACACAGGGCCTGCAGACAACACCTTGAGGCTGGCTGCCCCTGAGGTGACCACTGGCAGTGCCCTCCCCTCCCTTCACACTGACTGTTACAAAGAGTAACCCTGAAGCTAAACAGCTCACCACTTACTAGGCTATTTTATTCTTACTCTGGCAGTTAAAAGACCAAAGAAACGGCCAGTGACTCTGAAAGTTCAAACAGAAGATTAAAAACCAAAAAATTACCTCAGAGTGTTGGTCAAGGTAACACTGCAGGCATTGGTGTGTCCTCTACCTTCCTGACTCACTCAGAGCCTGTTTTGCTGGGGGTGGTGAGCTTTTAAGTTCCAGCCCAAGCCTGCACCAGGCCAAGGGTCTCCTTTCATCCCCACAGCTTCCACATGCAGCACTGGGCCCCAGTTCCCAACCACTGCCTGAGGTTTCCCACCTCAGTCCTTCACAGAAAAACTTTGCTGTCCTGCTCCTCAGAGGGCTCATGCAAGCACACCTGGTACCATGGCTGCTCCTGGGGCTGCTCAGGCTTTCCCTCAGGTCTCTGGCACAGGTGAGCAGGGGGAAAGCCCTTACCTTTAGCTTAACAGTGAACCTCCAACCCCCGGGCATACCCTGGGGTGGTGAGCATGGCCACCTGCTCTTCCTGGGATGGCTGCAAGGTCAGACCATGTGTCATAGAGCTTCAAGTTGTGCCCTCTCCACAGCAGCTCACTGCTCCCCAGTAAAGGAGTCAGAGTACACATCCACTACCCACATGGGTCACTAAATAATTATATTTAAATCAGATTAAAAAGCTGGCTCCAAATCCTGCTAACAGCTCACAGCTGGAGTTCCCATCAATTGAGAAGGGGAGTGCTGTGGGCGGAGAGATTAACAGTTTGCTCCTGTGAGGTTTTGGTATTATTTATCTTACAAACTTAGATAGTTACAAATTTAATGTAGTTGTTGCTGTTGGATAAGGCACAGACCAAGACAAACTCATTCCCTAGTAACTTCTCTGTAACTCAGACAGAGCTAATACAGTTGGCATCAAGGCAAGAGCAGGACTTCTTCAGATGCACAGAAATCAAAGCTGGTAAACACTGTGTGTGCCAGGGATCCAGAGTGAAGAGGGACATTGAACACTCACGCACGACAGACAACTTTTTAGTCATGCAGGGAAAGCAAATAATTTATTTACATATCTGATTGTACATTACAGCTACCTGAAAGGACCCACATTAGCAAGGACAGTTTTATTGTCCCCAGAAAGTATTTCAAGAAAATACAGAGGAAATAGTGTAATGGCACATTGCAACAGTACTGACATCACTTCACTTGTGTTTTAAATTACAGAATCAGGTTTAAAATAGTCATATGCCACTTTTGCTGGCTGCTTTTAAATTTTTTTTTAATAACAGAGCAAGTGAACTTTGCTCATTTTCATACCAAGCAGCCTTTGAATTAAAAAATAAAACCACCTCCTTGCTTCTAAGGCAGCTTTATAATCTGCCAAGCAGGTTCTAAATTCAGTTTAAAAATATCTACTCGATGAAAATGGAACATATTGTTTTATAGATCAAAGCTTTGTATTTCCAGAGATTATGAGGATATTGATGATTTGTTTCTTGTGACTTACCACAATTTATTATCTCACCGTGTCCAGGGGCTGGTGAGCAGGGTGTTGATAAACCAATAGTGCAAGAGAGGGAACAATTCAAGCTTCTCACCAGATGAGGGGGTCAACGCTCAAGAAATGAAAACACCAGCTCGGGAAGAGGTGGATGGTGGAGAAGGGCACGTCCAGGACCAGCTGCCAGAGTTACAGATGGCCCAATCTCACAAGGCATCTATTGAGCTTCCCAAATGCTGCAGGAGAGTGAGGTGCTACAAAACCCAAAGGAAGGAGTTTTTTCCTCAGTTGCCAAAATGTAAAAGGGGAGACAGCCAATTTCTCAAATCTGCAGGGGGAAGATCTCCAGTCATGCAGATCCAGGGTCTGCCCTTAGGAAAAGCTGCCACAGAAGCCAGGGAGGGAACAGAAGTAATCCAAAGCATTTTACCCTCTCTCTAAGAAGGAGGGTCTCTGAATTGGCAGTGTTATTTCTCTTCCCATTTTGATAGGCAAAATAAACCACTTACCCACTTCCCCCAAAATAATCCCAGAACTGAAGTTAACCTAAAATGAGTTCAGGAAAACGTATTGAAATGAAATTTTGGTCTGATGTCCATTTCAAGTACAAAAAGAAGCAAATTTGCTTTAGTGTGAATAAAAACTATAATTTCCAAGTCAGGACCATAACATTTAGTGAGGTGGTTTATTATTATGAATTACCTGAAATCAACAAGTGGATTGAATTGGTCTCATAACAATACTAGAACAATAAATCTGGGGAGTGTGTGTGACATTGCCATACAAAAGACCAACCACCTGAAACAACATTTCTAAAAGATGACAAAGAACTCCTAATTAAGTTACATTTCATTTGCTATGTAATTTAGACCATGACCTAGTGCTTCTAAAAAACCTGTACAAAATGAGTACTTTTTACATCTCAGAGGCACATGAATACAAACTGATCTATTTTATATATACACATGTACATTACATGAAATCCAGAGATGAAGATCAAATGAAAAAAGTGTATATAAAAAGTGCCCGATACAGGAGATAAAATGAGAAAATAAAACACATCCTCACAACAGAGAAGTAAAAGGCACAAATACTAAAATATGTATCCATGCAAAAAATGTTAAGTACAGTCTGTGCAACAAAGCAAAAGAAATGGCTCCCACAACTGATTTTACAGTAATTCTCAAAATATCTCAGTATTTAAATGTACTGTCAGTGCAACATTTACTGCCCTGGAGTGTACTGAAGTGTTCACATAACATGAAATTCCGGAATAATTTAGCTACAAATAAAATAATAAATAATGTGGGGCTGATGTTTGGTAGCATAAAGACCACTACTCCAACTGCCTGGGTCGAAGAGTAACTGCAGCCCTCCTGCACCCTTTACTGTCTGAGTACTGAAGGTGTGTCTGCTACAACAATCACCTGCACACCCTTTGCCAGGACACAAGGGATTTATGGGGGTTTGCCAAGGGGAATGTCACTCTGCTGAGAGTGGTGATGCAAAAGCTGGCAGCTCAGATTCCCAATCACACCTCTATCATCAGCTACATAAAAAAGAAATATAGATTCTTGGGGTAGGTGTCAAAATTATACCAAAGTAATCCATGCTTGTTAATAGATGTTTTCATTAGGTTTGAGGTTTAAGTAAAAAAATCATGTATCTCCAATTCTGTTTGAACAGGTACTGCTCACAGTTGACAAGATTTTTGAGACTGAAGCCAGCAAGTTTAAGGAACACAATGCAGCACTGTCAGCTGGCTCCACACTGTGACAAAGAGTGGTTCAGTGACCCTCATTGTAGATGTTTCTATCTTAATGGGATGCTGTCACTGTTTGTAAGGTATGTTTCTAGACCAAGCTAGTAGGGCTGTGCCTTACAAACAGCATGTACAGTGTGCAACTGGATGGCTATACAGACTCAAGGCAAAACCTACAGGGACAGCCCAGTGCTGCTTCACAATGCTTCAACAGCAAATTGCTCCTTGGATTGAAAAGTAAATACTGAGAGAACAACCCTGAAGATGCCACAAGGGAATAAAATGCCACCAACTGCTGAACTATATCCAGCTGTGTCCCATGCCATGACGATGTCTTTTGAGTAAGAGATGACTAATGAGAAGACAAGCATTGCTACTTACACCAGAACCAACCCAGGAACTGCTCAGTTAAAGTCTGAGTCGGTTTTCACTCAAGTCCACATAAGCCAAGCCACTGATTTGGCAAGTGTTTGATCAGCTGCTGCTTCCTTCCTTCCTTGGAATAAATCCCTCAAACCACACCACACAGTATTTGCTTAAAGAGAAAACCACTGCACATTCACTGCTATTAAAGAAGGGGAAAAAAAGTATTAATTTATTTGTAAATTCTAGTTCTTATATTCATCACATGTCACTAGCACTCTGATGCAGAGACCACTGAACAGTGACTGATGGAGCAGCCCACAATGGATGTTTATATATTAACTTCCAAGCCTTCAATTATGATCCAGATTAGGAAACCCAACTAAAAGCTGCAGGCCAAGATGCTCTCTGGAGAGTAATGCAGTCCTACCAAAGTAAATGGAGCTTTGGTGTATTCAGACAGCAAAATATTTGTTGATACACACATCTTTGAGAATAAATAATGCTGTGTTCAATTCCCTATAGAGCTGGCTGAGAAACATCAGAATTTCTCTTAAGACCATAGAAGGAATGTTGGCAACAAAAAAAAAGGATATTGATTTTTTTTGAGAATTGCTACAAATTTGCATGTTAAAACCTCCACAGAAATAGATTGGGTGGTTACAGTTTGTCACTGTTCAAAACATGACAAGTTCTCAAAGAGCTTGTGTCTTTAATAGAAGTTATTCAAAAAGCTGAAAAACAATCCTCTGATATCAAGAGAGTTTTGAATCAGCATTATACTCTAAAACTAGAACTAGGCAGCAGCTGAAGACTGATGTCTGGAGGGAAGCAGCAGAAAAATCTGGAGAGGCTACATTTCAGGTACTATTAAGTGCAAGTTTTGAAAGATATTTTTTTCTCAGTAGTTTGCCTGTGGGATTAGCCTGATGAAGGACAGCTTCCAGCCAGAAACATGTCATTTTTTTTCACTGTACAAAAAATTCCACCAGTAGTGGTTTGCAACTGGTTTGACCAGAGTATCAGTTAGCTTTTCAGAATCTACAGTGGTGAATGAAGGAGCAGATCAAGATACAGTACCTTGGACTGTGTTTGCATCCCCAAGGATCACATGAGAAGCACAGTTTTGACAAGGGAATGTTTTCTGCACACAAGTATTGCTAGAATGAGATAGCACATTTCTGTGTTGAAGCTGTTTACCCAGAGAAGCAAAGCCACTGTTCCACCAACAGTAATACTGACATGGAGGCAGACTGTGCTTCCTTGGCCAGCCTGTGGGCAAAGGAAGCCCACAGCAAAGAAATAAGATTTTTACCAGAGAATAGACACTGAAACATCCCTATCTCCCACATCTCCTATCTGTTCTGCCAATGTGTCTTCTGACACTTGATCAAAACAGACACTCTCTGCAATTTCAGTATTGGATTACTCTTGGCCCAGCCCCAGGGACCCATCAAGTGATCCCTTATTACCACATAACTTGCACGTCATAAAGCAGAATAACTTCTTTTTGGGGATTGAAGGGTTCTCCAAGGGTTGGATTGCTAGACAAGTTGGTCTATTTTCTGTAGTTACTCAGTCTAAAAATGCAATTGCTGATTAGTATTCGTAGAGGTGGGTGCCTTAAGAGGAAAATGTATCTGCTACTGAAATGCCTCTCACATTATTTGTCAAACACAGCAAGTGTCTGGATATGTATTTGAACAATAACATTACGAAGCACCACGCTGAGGGAGCAGAAGTGTAACTCCTTTATGCAATAAACAAAGCTACAACCACCACCAACATGGTGGTAAGACAATCTTCAAATGCAACACTGGAGCACGGAACAACTTCTAAATGCCAAAGCAGCTGTGTACAGAGCTAAACAAGACGACCTGCAAGGCTTTAAACAACCCCACTGCTGGGTACCCCTGGGTACAGTGCTGCTTTCAGGATTTCAGCCAGATTTAGGGACTATTTATCACTACTGGTGACTGTTCACATCTTACATATAGCCACCTGCACAGAAACTTGGCTGTCTATGACTCTGTCTTCTTCTGATCTCATCCACAGGCTCTGTGGTCTCAGTGAAGTCAGTCAGGCTTTCTGCTTCCCAAGTGCTCAGCATAATTTTCATCAAAATAGTCCTCAACATTTGCAGATGATTGAGTCTGGCAGGAATGGGTTTTAGATTAACAATCTGAAGCCCAGTCCAGTTAACCCTTTAGGGGCAAACACTCAGTCACCAGTCTGACCTGCAACATCTTCACCCTTACTTAAACCCACTGCATGACAGGAGGACAGAAGAGTAACTTACCAAGCAGGAGTTATCTCCAGAAGCAGGACTGTTGGCTCAGCCAGCCCTGTGTGTCACAGCAGGACAGCAACAGCCACCTGACATGTGAAAGCTCTTTAGGGCCTGTAAGAAGTGCAAAGGCCTTGGCAACACCCCCAAACAGCACCATGCAGAGGGAAATGCCATCCTAAAGTGCAGGTGAAGAGTCCTGTAGGCAAGGAGATGTATGAAGCACCAAGCTGGCTAACCTGTTCCTCTCCTACCTTCTGGGTGGCACATCCAGAAGCAGCAGTGGGTAGGAAAGACCTGCATGGGGTGTCCATGTTGTTCCACCTACTTCTCTGCAAGTAGAAGCTGTTGCAATTTAGCACAGAACATTTTACACTATACCCAGCTGGCAAAGGAGTAGTCTTTAAATTCCTTCCTCCAAATTGCCCTAGAGTCTCAGGAAACCAGCCCTGAGACATCGCTGCTCGAACTAGCCTGGACCACTTCTCCCAGGACACAGAAGTCCTGCAGACATCTCTGTGTGCTGGGATGTCCTGTCCCACCGTTATTCCTCTGGTCCCTTTCACTCTCCAGTTACTTTACACCTGCCTAATGCAGATACATAGAAACAAACTGTTTTTCTTTTCTTGCCTTCAAGAAAGCCTGATTTCAGTACTTTCCCCTCTTCCCATCACTCCAGTAACACATCATCGAAGGCAAGAGCACAGATAGCAGAAAAATATATATATATATTTACATCCATTACTGAATACATGTTTAATGTATTCAAATTCAGGAAAAATGCATCACATATACACACCAAGATACATCAAGAGAATACTAGGGGCAAGACACTGCCAACAGCAAGAAATACACTGAAAAGCACAGTCATTGCTACTGTAACATTCTTCTGGGGGGTGTATTCACCAGAGGAAACATGTCTATGCATTGGGGAAAGCCAGATACTGGGGCCTATTTTCCTGTGCCAGTTGGTACACATCAAAAGTGTGAAAGTTTTACTTTTAAAAAGTGCATGGAGTAACTTTTTTTTTTTTAAAGCATTCATTAATCCAAACAACTCCATAAGCTCCTTATATAAACTGTATTATTAATTAAAAAGGTCCTACCCTTACAGTACATAAATCCAGCTAAGGAGAACACAGGCACATGTTGAAGTCCATCCCTATTTAAGGCAGCATTTAAGTATACACTCAACTTTAAAGCTTATGTTCTGTCCCCCTAACCTCCACGAGCAGTCAGAGTACACATTTAAAGTTAAGCACCTGAACTGCTCATCTGAAGCAGGATGTGTTCCCTATTCTGAGACCGAGACATGCGTGTGTGTACTCAGGCTGGACTGGCACCTTCTGCAAGAACCCAGCTCTTTCCCTTTTCCCTGCCCTGTGGGCAAAAGTCACTCCACATCCCACTTCCCTCTGCTGCTGTGTCAGGAGCCAGCGGGTCCTCTCCACAGCTTGCCCACAAAACGTCAGTCGCAAAGGAGAGCAGCGTGTCTGGGGTGGGAAAGCAGCTCAGCATGTAATTTCCAGGGCTGTTCCTCCCCCCAGTGAGCTATTTCATGCCTTTTTCTTGTTCTGCTTCTTTTTTTTGTTAGAACTGGAATGTGTTCCTTCAGTGACATTGTTAAAACGAAGAGTGAGGGGCAGGATCCCAGAATTCATCTCAATGGCCCATGATAAACCCCTGAAAATAGGGGAATAGATTCAAAGAGCTTCTTAGCCTCAATGCTACAGGGACCCTGGCATAAAAAATACACATGCACACACACACTACAGAGAGGGCTGGCTCAGAGCATCCCAAAGCAGGCTCCAAAGTGATCTGACATGAAAAGCACTTTGTGCTGACAGTGGCAAACAAGTGGATGGTGATTTTTCACAAATAGCAACAAGTCTGCATTATCTTCCTCTTCTTCCCTTTGACTTTGTGTCTCCCTTTCCCCAAAGTTTAGGGTTTTTTTATCATATGTGTGGTTTAAGTACTAAAACTAGATCAAGTAAGAAATTACACAGTCAGCACCAGTCAGGAACTGAACCTGGGTATGCGAATCGGTTTGTGGTACCCAAATTCCTGGAAGAACAGAAGAACAACTCTTGCTCCTAAAGTTAGGGCCACATCCATATGTTTCCATTGTCTTTTTTCACCTTTACAACTAGAGGTAGAGTCATTTTGTCCAGTATCTAAAACAGCACGATCCAGTTATATTGTTATTACATTAATATACAGTATCCATCTCATCACAGGTATTGAAAGTGCATGGCAAAGTCTACCCAAGCCAACTCAGTGACAAGTAACAGTGTACCACACACCACGGAAACACGCCCGCGCACCCGCACTCACACGGTGGGTGTGTATATATATATATTTATAGATTAATTTACAGTATCAGAGTGTTGTTTAGATCCAGTAGCATGTGCAGACATATCAGGCAGTTGCTGCTTTTCCTTCTTGTGTTCTCTTCAATTCTTTATTTCCAAGATAGATGGGTTGTGGTCTAGGATTGCCAAAATTATCTTGTCCATATATTGTCGTAATCTGTAATTTATCTCTTCCTGTTCTTTAAGGGCTTCCATGAGCTGAAAGATACATTTCAAGAGTAATTTTGAAATTATTCTCACTGGTTTACACAACAGCATGTAGTTCAGACAGGTGGGAGCCTAGAAATCCCCCCCACTGCCCCCCCAGGAGAAATAGGAAGTTCTGTCCAGAAGAAATAAATCACAAAAAGCAAACAATTCCTCCTAATCTCCTTCATCACTAACCTGCCTTCTTCCCTGGGGGCTCTTATATATCCACTGGCCTGATGTCATGATCTGTCCTGCAGTTTAAAGGAAGCTGTACCAGCTTGATTCAGCCCACATACAAATGGGTTACCAGTAACATCATCCAAAGTGTTACCAACACTTGGACACTACCTACTTTCTCCAAGAGTTCAGCTCTGCTACAGGGAACATACAGCTCAAATTTAGATCTAAACAAGAGCTTGTTACTGAAGTAACTTAGAACTAAAAGTAGAAGTAAAAATCTAAGTAACTAGTTATGGTAATTTCTATATGAAATGAATGCCATAATACCACAATACTCTGTAAGGTAGAAGATGTTAAATCCATTAAAAAATCAGAATGACTAAACTGTTTTACAAGAGAGCTGAATGGAAGAGCCATAATAACAGAGGTATCCAAAAGCACTGTTAGATTTAAGGCAATCTTCTAACACTCTTGAACTCCTAGCAAAGCAGATTTTTCTTCATTTGTCACCTTCAAATAGTTTGCCTTGACAGTTAATTACATCCAAGTATTTTTGGATGCAGTACTTGATTAAAAAGCATGTTACCTCATCCCTTGATGCAGAATCAATTTCAGCAGCCAGTGACTGAGCTTTTGTTTGTGTTGCAAAGAGATTTTTAGCTTCATAAAGACTAAGACTCAGGATCTGTCCATTAAGATCATCATTCTGGTCACGAAGTTTCTGATTCTCCTATTTATGGATGAAAAGACATTGCTGTCAAGTTCTTCCCACAAGGTTTCATTAAAAAATTAATACATTTTAATCACAGGTAGCTTGGATAACATTCAGTAAAGCTGCAAGCTAACAGCAATTCTCACCACCAGCGACAAGTCCTCCCAGCCTGAACCAAGGGTGTTTCCTAGGCACACAATATATGTTGCCTGCACAAGGAACTCCTAGACAGATGCAGTGTGTGTCTTGTGCTTGTGAGGGAAGGAGGGGGACAAACAGTGTCCCCCTTCTGCATGTCCTGCAGTCCTTGGGGCTGCAGTTGTGGGCATTTTACAAAGCTTCCCTGCACGTTTCACACGGACCGCGAGGCCCTTCCGTGCTTACCTGCTTCAGCCGTTTTATTTCATGCTCCATTTCCACCTCTCTGGTCTTAGCATTGAACTCACTCACGCTGGATGAAGAGCTCCTCCCACGCCCAGGCCGCTCACATTCCAGCTTGTACAGCTGCAAGTGCTCCAGCTCCTTCCGCAGGTCTTCAATGAGCTGTGGGCAGGCAAGAGGCCATGTCTCTCCATCCCCTGCACAGCCAGCCCCCCCAGCAACAGCATTCTCTGGGATGCACCCCTGTACCCTGACACAGGCACTGTGTGAGCCTGACTGAGGCCAGACATTCCTTGTTTTTCTATGGAATATAGCCACTTGCTCTTCCACAGGAACACAGGACACAAACTACTTCAGAGCTGGAAGTGACTCTGATTTCTAAGCTGCATGTCCAAGAGGCATAACTGTAAACTTGGTAAAGGAAATGTTAGGGCACACACTCAAGGGTGCAAGTTCTCAAAGAGCTGTCAACCCTTTGGGTCAGGGATTGCCATTTATTATTAGGCATTCTTGCAGCACAAATCACCTTGAAGGTACCCCTCCCACAGCAACATAAACTAGTAGTAGATTGAGCCGATGTTGTATTTTCAGTCTTCACCCTCTCTGCCCATTTGTTTTCAGATGGGCTTCCATGCAGATGAGATACATGGGCTGGTCTTACATCCCTCTTCACACCTACCTCCTGTGTGGCTTCCCTCTCCTTGTTAAACTCGAGTCTGTTCTGCCTCAGCTTGTCCATCATCCTCTTGTACAAATCCATCTCATCCTTCAGGCGCAGACTCGTGTCCTCCAGCCGGTCCGACATGCGCTGCCTCTCCTAGAATTAAACAGGCACTTCACAGCCAGCTTGCAAGTGCATGAGCCACCATCAGCTTTGCAACACAATCTAGAGACACAGCCAGTCATAGCCTGGCACACATCCCAGGGGACTCACCAAAGGTGACCATATTCCAATTCCACCAGTGTTTTTGTTTAGGAGAGGCAAGTTACAGAAGTTGGGCCAATCACTATGTGAGTTTGCTCTTACACAAATCAAGCTGCTGTTAAATTGCTCAAGCACTTGGGAGCTCTGTTACCTCATCTAGTCTCTCTGTTTGCGATTTCAGTCTCGTGACGGTGATTTTCAGTTCACCATTTTCTTCTTCCAGTTGCTGAACCCTGTGTCAATAACAGAAGTTGTTACAGCAAATGCTCTCAAGAATGCAGGCATGCTCTAAAAAGCCATTTCACTTGCACTTGATAGAAAGACCAAACCAGAATATAATTCTAATCTTCACATTTATTTATCGTGAGCTATTAGGTGCTTTTCGCTTGGTTTTGGGGCCAAAAATGCTACACTGACCCTCAGTGTAGATACAAGGGATCTAAAAAGAATCGAGTAGGAAGAAACAAATGCAGACACAAGTGTTTGCTACAGCTGGTCACCATTCACTCTTTGAATCCATGCCAAACACTCAGTTAAGCTGCCCACATGGACCATGTGGATTAAAGCATTAATGTAAAACACCCTGCAAGCCTGTAGGCACTAGTCATGGAACTGCCCAGCTACTGGACAGAGCTACCAACCTGTAACCATCTGTGCACTGTCTGGTTGCACACAGCTTACCTTTACATGCAAAGCAAACCCTGGTGGCACCAAGATGTTTGTTACCTTGTATTTAGCAGCTCAATTTCGGTGCCTTTCTCTTTTTCATATTTGCTATATGCTTCTCGGTGTCTCTTTATCTCTTCTTCCAGGGTCTGTTCTGCTGATGTCTCTTGGTCTTTCAAAAGTTCTTCTAGCTCATGGACTCTAAGGAAACCAGATCTCATTTCAGTGACAGCTTCACAAGTACTTCAAAAATTACATACATTTTTGAAACTTCTTTGCTTATCTCTCCCCACCACCATGTTCCATTCTCTCTCACCATGCCTCTTGGCTTTTAGTCTCTACTAATATCTCTCTTGGTATTTAACCTTTCAAATAGCATGAAGTCAAGTAATATCAGTTCACCTATTATCCTGTCATTCTCAGCCTCAGATAGTTAGGACTATGCTCCAGCCTTTTCTCTTGCTGCACACAAGAAGAAATCCACTGGTAACCTCCTATAACAGAAGAGCTTGCTCTGTACCAGTCAGTAACATCTCTGTACTAAGAACTTGTCTTGCAAGGCCTATGCTTACTGACAATTCAGCAAGGCAGCCTTGTTCCACTCGGACATCTCACATGAAGCCTTATCTTGTCTGTCAGCATCAAGGCAGAAGTCTCAGCATTTTACAAGTAGAGATGTTCTTCCCTCCAGCTTTGCCCTAGCTCTGCTCTGGCAGGATCAGGTGAGCTAGCTCCATGTTTTATTACCTGTGAACTAGCTGTGTGTTCTCTTGTTTCAGTTTGCTCTTGAGGTCACCGTTTGTCAGACTGTCATTCTCCAGCTCCGTCACCTTTTTTTCAAGGTATGTTACCTGGAAAGGCAGTGGGAAAGAACTGAGAGTTTGAATCTCTCTTCATACAGCCCCTTTTCTGTTCCTAATTGGCATCTGGCTATGCTTCCCTTTTGAAAGGCAGCCTCCTTCCCCACAGAGCCACCAGTGACACTAACACCTGGAATCCCAAGTACCCCAGTGTCGTGGTGTTGCCCCAGCCGGAGCTGAACACCACACAGCTGCTCTCTCTAAAATGCTGAGGTGAAAAGATAGAAAGGAAAACCAACAAAGGAAAAAAACCCTCAAGGGGCAGGTTAAGGACAGTTTACTGGGACAGTAGAGAGATAAGGATGACAGGAGTTTATAATGAAATATATAAAGATGATTATAGGGGATATGTAAATACACCCCAGGCCGTACAGCTCAGAGCCGCCCCAGAACGGGATCACCCCCAAAACTGCACGTCCTGAAGGTGTGTCCCCCTCTCTCACTGACCACCCTTTACACTGAGCAGGATGTCACTGGCATGGAATACTCTCTTTGGCCAGGTTGGGTCACTTGTCCTGGCAGTGTCCACTCCCAGCTTCCTGGGTGTCCCCCGCCCTCTTGTTATGAAGAACCGAGAAGTCCTTGACTGCCTGGCCACAACTAGAAACATCAGGGTGTTATCAGCACTGCTCTCATCCCAACTCCCAAACACAGAACTCTATCCTAGCTGGAACCAGGACACCCAAACCCTACATTTTCCTTGAGGGTGACTAATGCAAATGCACAGTAAAAGAAGTACAATGCCTAGATCTGTACTAGCACAGCTCCTGCACTGCTGTGGAGCAAAGTCATCACATTAGTGGAATTCCAAGGACACTCAGGCCCCTGATAACTGGGAGCAAGAGAGCTTTGCTGACTGATGTGTGTCCCCAGCAGGACTTTGTTGGGTACATCAATCACAATGCACACAGCTTCTCACCTTTTCAGTTATGTCATTATCACAGGAGTCTATACTGTCCCTGAACAAGTCTTCTGTGCTGCCATTGCTGCTGCTGAAGTTACTGTTGTGGAAGAGCTGCCTGAAAGATCAGAAGGATAATTATTTTGCCTGATGAGGATAGAAGAGAAAGAGTCTGGGTACTTTTTCATAGCCTGGCTTTTTACTTCAAGCACCCAATCCTAAAATCTGTGCAATCATTTCAGTGACAATTACAACTTTCTAAGTACAAGCCTTAAAAGAGACTGGCAGTTAGATGAAGTCATACTGAGCACAATCAATGACATTAGTTCTAGGGTGTGAGTTCTTTGTCCATTTTGATAGGATCTGCCACCAACATTAACACAGTTTAAAAACTACTTAGCCTTATTCACACAATGTACTGAGTTGTGTTTACCTTATGAGAAATTTAAAATAAGGTCACCACTGGTCACTGGTTGGAACAGTTAATCTAGAAAGTTTCATATACTAAGAGCTTCTTTAAAGAACAGAAAAGGAAAAAAAATCTGAAGGAGTTTCCACTACAGAATAGTGTCAGAATATGGAACACTGTAAAATATTCAATCTCAGAGATCTGCTTTTAGACACTTTTAGAATTGTTACAGCTGAAGTCACATGTATTCATTAAATAGTAGAAGACACTTACCTTCCAAAAGCTGTGCTTGAGATTTTCCTGTTAGGGCTACATGGATACAGAAGGAATGAAGCAGGAATTAAACACTTATTGGATCAGTGTTGGATTCAATCTTAAATTAAGACTCCAGGTGAATTGCACAATGAAACCTAAGATTGACTTTCTTATGTGAAGGAAAAAAATAATTATTCTGTGAACAATATTCTTAGAAAACTTAAAAGCTGCAGTTACCAACAATGTGAAGATGAGAGGACCCACAAATTACTGAGATCATTAATAAGTCAATTTGCAAATACTGTTAAATTTAGCAGAGATTTGTCAGTGTAAATCAGAGTGACACTACCATTAGAAACACCACAAAGGGACACTGAGTTAGTGATGGACATTTATTCTGGATTCCCAGTTTTTAGATGATTTTATACAGTTAGTCTATCATTCTGTAGTCAAGCACAGGAATTGAGATGCTCTCCATTTCTACAGTTCCCTTTTGCAGCCAGACACTAGTATTATCTAAATGAAGGACCAGACTCCAGACACCACCACTAGAACCAAATCCAAATATCCAGCTGCATCTTTTGACAAGAGGATGTTGTGTCTGTGTGCACTCAGACACGCAGCTCTGTCAGAGCATCACTCTCCTCAGGCACACACAGCCTCACTCAAAGGACCAAAGCCCTTGCCAGTCACGGTCTGGGTGGTAACAGGGTCCTTGCTAGGGCAGGAACGTGGGTCAGATCAAGAACTACGCTGCTGTGTCACCAAGTGAAGCAGCAGGGCAGTGTGCTCTGTGCCAGACAGGCAAGACTTGCATTCCGTGTCTAGGGGGAGCTAGAAGCCCACCAAACCATTTCTTTCAGAAACACTGATTGTGGGAAGCACTGGATTCTTCCCAAGTGCTCAGCACAGCTTAGAAATGGAGAACCAGGGAGAGAAAACTAAGGAAAAAGCAGGAATTGGAAAGAATCCCAAAAGTCATTTCTGCCATATGATTCATCATTTTTCCAAGTTCCCTTGAAGACACACACACTAAAATAAAATCCACAGGAATGCAGTAGCTCTACTGACAGCTTTAGGAGAGGTGTGTGTGAGGCTAGATGCACTCACTGCTACATCAGTCCTTCCCACTGAAGAGAACAGCAGCTACCCACAGATCTGCACTAAACAGCACATCAGACCCCACTGCCTCACAAAACAACACTGTAATCAAAGAGATGATTAAAATATTTTGAGTTTATTGCACCTTAAGTCAGAAAAATACTCATTAGCTAATGAGGAACAGCATTTAGGTTCAGGCTAGGTGTCAAAGTCTGAATTTCTTACTGTCCTGTAAGAACCATACTTAGGTAAGACAGGATGGGGTATGGTGAAGGAGAGGGCTCTTTCTTCCTCTCCTCCTGTGACTAGCTAGTCCCATTTCAAGGGGACATTGCCATGAGCAGTGCAATAAGCTGCTTACCTGTTTGCTTTCAAGTTTTTCAGCCTGGCTTCCAAATCGTTGAGTAGGTTTATCTTTTTGCAGCACTGTGAGCAGTAAACATCCAGTAACTCGCTGTTATAAACATGCCTCATTTTTCGGGGGGTTTGGCCAGCACTGTTTGCAGGAAAGGAGAGAAGTTACCAGCTATAGTAACCAACTCACAACAGGTTTTCCTTTGGGGACCACCTCTAACTGCAGCTCATCTAACTTAGAGGCAAGGATGGAGATTGCTAGTCCTAGGGCAAGTCTACCTCTGGGCCAAAGCTTTACAGAGGATGTGTTCTGGGTGTCAGCAGAAAGAATCAGTTTGGGTGGCTGGAAGAATAGCACAAGGTATAGAGTCCATGTGAGGCATGTAGCAAAAGCAGCTACATTGGTATGTTCTACCTATGTTCCCCTCTCACCTTGCCCATCTTCACACTAAAGCCTGGCATGCAACCCATAAAGTCTTTTCTCCTTGAGAAAGACCAGAAGATGAAAAAACAGAGCAGTCTGGTAAGAAGTTACACAAAGCCCTTCAGATGGCAGGACAGAAGGAGCCCTAGAATGAGGAGGAAGGGAGAAGTGGGCATAACCTGAAAAGAAATAATTCTTGGCATGATAAAGAGAAAATAAACTCAAATAAAAGAGATATGGCATGAAGTGCACAGAGCCCCAGTAATGGGAATGGATAGTGCTGCATAAACCTGAGGAAACAGGGTGTGAAGGACACAAGCCATCATCATGAAGGGGCACTGGAGAGGGCTGCTGGCTCTGCATGCATGACTGAGGTGGCAAGGCTGAGCTGCAGAAGTGCTTGAAACAGAGGGTGGCACACTGGGTTGCATGCAGAAGAGGGGTGCAGTGAGCTGGTCCTGTGCTAGCAATGGAGCACAAGACCTCCCTGTGCTACTGATCCAAGCAGACAAATCCTGGAGCAGCTTCATGTTCTGTTCTTCCTCTACCCTGCTCACCCATTCCCTTACACAGGGACCAGCAACTGACTTGTTCAGAGGATTTAAGAGCTACAGAACCAGAAGTCACATCCAGGAAACTGGTGGACTGTAGTGGCATTCCCAGCTCCTAAGAGACAGCAGCTACTTGCTTTTGTTCTTTGAGACATTAAAAGTCAGTATGGATGCTGGTTTCAAACAAACCTCTGTCTGGACACAGCACTTCACCTGGCAGGTTACTGCTATGGATTTGTGGCATCAGAACATTAAAAGGAAACACCTTCTTCCAGGTGTTCACTGCATCAGGGCTGGTGCATAGTGCTAAGCTGGTTTCTAGCTCATAGCAGACAACTTCTAGTACTAGCTCCTAACTGGGAAAACTAGTCTGCAAGAGAAAGTATCCTCCATGAGCAAACCAGCCTGGTTATTTCACCAGAGGTGATCAGAAACCATGAATTTGCTATAGCTCTTACTATTAAATGATGTCTGTCAATCAGAAAATGAACTGATAACACTTTGCTTTTAAGGTGAGTCTATGCAGTCAGTGTAAACTCTAGTATGGTCACCTGTGCTCAGAGAAGAACAAAACTAAATATTTTTTTTGTTAATGAATAAGGAGCAACCTGGAAGATACAGATGAGCCAAGGTCAGAGTAGGCGTTGGTTCTGGTCTCATCATCAGGGCATGGGCTACTGGGAGTAAAATCCACATCATCTCCTTCCCCATAGTCTTCAAACTGCTCTTCATTACTGATCAGAGAGGCGGTAGAGTAAGTGGAGAGGTCAGAGGCTGCAGAAGGGTTGTGAGGACTTGTCCTGAAACAAGAGGTCAAAAGGTCTCGAAGGCCAGCTTTGATAGCATCTCACCTCACGTGGAATCCTCCACCTTCACAGCTTGTCCCCTCATTTTAAGTTGCAAACCACTTTGTGCTAGAAAAATCGATGTACTGAACACACCTGATGTGCATTTGACACAGTGCTTGAAAGGCAAGAGCGTGATAACATATGGACAAGCTACTTGTAAGACAGGTTTGGATCAACACAAACCATTTCACCTGGAAAAGCACAATCCTCAGGCATCATTTACACGTGGTGGGGAACACCACTGCTTAGGGCACTTCTGCTCTGAAGCAGGGACTGTGCAGGTAACTCTGAAATGCACAGGACAGTGAGAGGAACAAGACAGAGACTGCTGCTCTGGTCCACAGTCAGGGTTTCCCAGTAAACCCCATAGCCCTCTCCCACACCCCACGAGTTCCAGACATTCTCTTTTGTGTGGTCAGACACAAACTTCAGCTCACCACATGCCAGAGAGTCAGTGAAGCTACTGATGTGACCTAACAGAGGCTGGGTTCCTGCCCTTCCTTCCACCATGACAAAATGCATTTTTCAGAGGAGATATGGACCAGAAGGAAAGGCTGATTTACAGCCAGAAATATCTAAGAAAACACTAAGCAGGTAGGGAGTGACAGGACCCTGTGACCCCAGACAGAAAGGGCAATAGGGAACCAGATCAGCAGGGCCAGGCACCCCAGGAAAGCAGCTGGCAGAGCAGTCTGGAGCACACCACAGTCACTGCAAAGGAGCAAGCTGGCTGCAGGGGCTGCACAGGGATTCTCCTGCCCAGAGTCCAGCCCACCACAGTGTCCCCATCACACAGAGGCAGGTATCTGACACAGGGTTGCTCAGCTCCCACCTCAGTAAAGCATTCAAATGGACAAGCCAGCAAATTTACATACAAGCTCTTACAAACAAACTTCTCCTTACAGAAAACAGACATCCAAGGGCTGAAACACACACAGCTCTTGTGAAACTCTGGAGTTACCCAACACACTGCTGTTCCTACTACACAGCAGAATCCAGCACCTCTCTGCAACACTGGCAGGGCACTGGTTCCATCTCTTGGTGCTTTGTGTGGACTGGGTTAAGTTTTTCAACCCCTCTGCTCCATCACACAGAGCTTATATCTTCAACTCCACTAGCTGAGCCATGGGACAGCAGCTCCCAGTTGATATTGTCCTCCAGCAGCTCAACAACATCAGTTTCTAGTGTTCTGATGAGTCTACCCTGAGCTTCTTGAAAGGTGCTCTGGACTTTTGGAGACAGGGAGATTCCTCTGCCTGTGATACTGCACTCATGAGCTGTAAACAAGAGACAGTGCTCCTCTGGTGATGATGCAAATGTTATTTGCATATCCCTTCCCTACAAAAGCAATTAGCAGAAGAGGAAGCCTGCCAACCTTTCAGATGTATGCTCTTTTGTTTCTCCTGTTTTGATGAGATCCATTTATAACCCACAATTCATTTATCTAATTCACATTAACAGAAATTAGGGCAAGTCAAGCCTGGCACACTGTTAAAGGGTGAGGCTTGTGATGACAGGAGTACTAGTACTAGAAATAGATCACAGAATCATAGAATGATCAGAGTTGGAAGGGACTCCCAGAGGTCATCCAGTCCAACCCCCTGCAAGAAGCAGGGACACCCCCAACTAGATCAGGTTGCTCAGGGCCTCATCCAACCTGGCCTTGAACATCTCCAGGGATCCAGGGGCATCCACCACCTCCCTGGGCAACCTGTTCCAGTGCTCCACCACTCTCACAGCAAAGAACTTTTTCCTAATCTCCAATCTAAATCTCCCTCCCTCTATTTTAAACCCATCACCCCTTGTCCTGTCACAACAGGCCCTACTGAACAGCCTCTCCCCATCTTTCTTNTCTATCTAACAATGCTCCTTGGCTGGGAGGTGGATCAGTGAGAAGCTCAACAGATCACACTGACATGTGCTCATAAAGAGCTGTGGTGCCACAGGCAGAATGTACTGGTGACCGTTTTGGGCGACCATGATCTGTGTAACCACAACTGCTGCTTTCCTCTCAGTGTTGTTACACCCACTCAGGTTAGGAAGAAGCTCCTCATAACACTTCAGCCAAGAAGATAACCAGTAGATGGCCAGTCCTTAACTGGGATGATAACATTTAGCTGTCCACTAAATCCAGTCTCCAGCATTAGTCCTGGAACTTCATCACTTGCCAACAGACTGGAGTTTGGCAGCCTTGTCCCTCGTGCATTGCCTGGCTAAATCTATTTATGGCACCTATGCAAAGAGTCCCCAGTGCTGGACTAGTCTGTAGTTGCTCACAAGCTTTGGCACACTTGAAACTGCTTGAGCTGAAACAGTCCATACTCTGGGTAGCTCCTAAGCTCACAACCAGCCTCGGGTTGGAAACTGCCTAGGAACAGCCCAGCCATTTTCAAAGGAGTTGCTAAATGCAGCTCACACTTCTGAAGGAAAGCTTTCAGGTTGGGTTGTTGGGGTTTTTTGTTTGTTTTCTTTGTTTACACACAGAATTAACTTAGTACATGGGGGTTTTTTGTTTGTTAGTGGGTTTTTTTTAAGCAATTTCCTGTTTTTCAGAGCAGTGACATCTGATACACCTCACCTGTATCTTCAGCAAGCAGGCATCATGGTTTGGCCAAGGTAAAAATATCTTTCATGTCTTTTAGTACAAAAGCATGAAGCTCCCAAAGTATCTTCCTACAGATTTACCAAAGCTGAAGAGGCCTCAGAGGACAAACCAACATCTGTTAGTAATAGCAGAGCAGCTCTTACTCCATTCCTAATGCCACCTAGCACAAGGGTACAGGGTGCACAGAGACTGAGTGCCAGACTGGCAAGGAGAGATCATTTCACCATTTCAATGCAGTGCACAAAATTCAGGCACTGCAAAGATGGGTGCTTTGAAGAACTGGGAATGGCAAGACAAGGAGACAAGTGTGATAAAGAGGTCATGAAAAGTGGAATTATCTTGCTAAGGTCTCTAGGAGTGCTTGGGCAAATGGAAGAAGATCTCTGTTAGCTGAGAACTTGAGCAGAGTAGGAATGAGGCACCCAAGGAGGCCCAGGAGAGCGAAGGAGGACTGCCTTAGCAATGAACAGAGCTCACGGGGCACAGACCAAGATGACAAGCCAAAAACTAGGGAAGACAAGGCAGAGGCTTACAAAGCAAGGCCAGCTGAGCTCTGTCCTGTGGTACTGCATCACCTCAGCTCAAAGCAGCATTAAACCAAGTTGAGTCCCTTTTCCCCAGTCAGCTTTTACCAGTGCTCCCAGCTACCCACCTGGGGAGAGTCAAGTTTGGATTACAGAGACACTTGTGTTAGCAGCAAACTACAGTTACAGACACACATGCCAGGACAGCCTGTGTTAAACACAATTCACTGGTGACACTAAAAGTTATGAAAAATTAGAAACACACTGAGTTAACTTAGTACATGGAGTACAAAGCAAATCTGCAGAGCCCACATCTTCAGATAACTACATGGATGAAAGACTACAGTAGCATTACTTGTATTGTGCTGCTTTGCAGGAAGAATTTGGTTTAATTCCAGCATATAAAGGTAATGGGAACACAGCAGATAGTAAGTTTTGCAGGATGCTGATGAAGCCATCCGTGCTGGAGACACTCAATAACTCCACTTCAACATGCAAGTCCCACAAGCACACACAGAACATGCCAGAAGGAGCCAGAGCTGAGACTGTCTAAGCCACTTAAGGACCTGGACATCCATCTCCCTTACACTGTAAATGGATATTAAATTTCTAAATCCCTCAGGCATCCTCAGCCTCCCACAGTAGGGATTAGTCACACACAGGCTCCTTCCTCCCCGCTTCTTCCACACACATCTCAAAGCCATCACTCACTTGTCACCAGGCAGAAAGAGGCCACCAAGGCCACCGTCCTTCTCCTCGCTCCGACACACGTCAGAGGCCTCGGAGCTCTGGGCACTCTCGATAGCACTGTCCATGTCTGACTCATGGTGAAGCTCCTGCTGGGCCAGAGTCATCACGTCCTCATCGGGGAAGAGCTCGGACTCGCTGTAGGCGCTTTCGCTGTCCACGTAGGCGCAGTCCTGGATTTCACCACCCTGGCAAACAAAGAATTGGGAGGCAATTCAGAACATCCTTCAAGGCACTTAAGAGGACAGAGGAGATGAAGAAGCCCATCTCTGGATGCCCTGGTGAGTATGAGTGGTAGTGAGTAAAACCATGAAACAAAGAGCCTGACCTGCTCTACAAAGGCCAGGTCCTGCAAGCAAATATGGTATTTTTGCATCTTCCACAAGGGCTCAAATACTGTCTCTGACCTGGTGTCTCTGATCTGTAGAGGAGAGGGATGTGACATCCAGGCAGAAGATGGATGTAGTCAGTTTTAGCCTTATTTACTATCAAAATGCTCTTGGAGTAATAAATATCTTCACAGGTTTTGTTTTTTTTTATGAAAATCAGAGCATCTTTTGTAAGGAGATGATCACAGGACCAACTCTCAGTGATTTCATGTATTATCAATTAAACCAAAGCAAGCCAGAGAAATCCAACAGTTTACTCTGTCTTGAAGATGGGCAAAAATCTGTACAATAAATAAAGAGCTGGGAGGTGACAAAACGTTTACAGAACATCATGGTGACAATCAAAGATAGAAGAGAGCAGGGAAAAAAAAACCAAAACAAAAACCAAACCAACAAAACAACACCATCTGCTCCTGCTTCCTGGAACCACATGTTTTAAGTATCAACTAAAATAAGATGTCATTGTCATTACTGCAACACTTTTCTCCTGCTGTTCATCCCCTCCCTCCCTTTCTCGCCCCAGGAACGCTCACAATAGCCAAGACAAGCTGTGTTCTATTTGCTTGTCCCTGAGGGATGCAAGAAAATTCTGAACTTAAAAAGATAAAGCATAAGATTTTACTCTGTCCTTTAATAAGCAGCAACACAATACAGCTTTGACTGGTCCCATCCAGTGTGACACAAACAGTTGTGACACCAGAGTGAGTTCTGCAAACCCTCTGGCTCAGAGCTCTGCTCCAGAGCTCACCTCAGGCTCACAGGCAGTTTTACATTAACAATTGCCAGAAGGACAATCACACGTTTCCAGCTCAGCTTACTGGCACAAGTCATGAGGAATTTCATTCACAGATATGGCTCATGTTGAGGCCCAACTGCCACCCACCCAGCTCCTTCCCCAGGAATCCCAGGGCTCTGGCAGCCTGGCACCACCACAACCACCAGCTGCCCTTCTGGCAGGCACATGTGGCTTTTTAAGATCTGCAGCAGCTGCTCCTGGAAGTGCAGGTCTCACCTTTCATTGTTTTCTGAAATACTGGTTTATAGGACTGTGAAAACTCCTCATATGGAGATTTAGTCCATTCAGAACAACCCCACCTGCTCAAGCCTAGTGAATGAGGCAACACTCAAGCAGTTTTCAGGACAGCTTTACCTGTGGTGTTTGAACCTTAGGGATGTGCTCAGAGCAGGATTCTGGACACTTTTCTAGGAGAGCTTTCAACAGGTCTTCCAGATCCACAAGTACCACCAGTAAGACATCCCAGCACCACTATACAACAAGAAGCACATGTCTATATGCCTTCTTCCACTTCTTGGTGTCAGCCTCATTAAGCCTGAAACTTTCCCTATGTCCTGTTCCATGACATGTCCAAAAGGGTTACTCTTGGTGGGTGCCACGGAGTATTTACTGAAGCCATGGTGCCTCAGGCAGTCAGATTTCTAGCTCTCACAGCACCTTCAGCATGGCCATGACCCCTCAGCTGCAGGTTTGGCAGGTCAGACACTAGCCATGGGGGCTGCCCTGACCTGGCTACAGCCCCAAATTCCTCATCCTACCTTCTGACCTGCACCCTCAGAAGCAAGCTGAAATAATGATACTTGTTCTTTACTAAGTACCTTGGGTTCTACAAACAGATATCACAAGCAGTAAGATCTTTTTGTAGGTGTTGAAAAAGTGAAGACTGTTAAGAGCAATTAAATTGTTTCAGAAGAAGCCAGGAGTGTTTGTTTATGTAACATTTCCCCAAAGTTTCTTCCTGCATGCTAAGCCCACAGGCACGGAGCTCCTGGCTGGCAAAGTTTAATGCAACAAAGCCCTGACTACCTTTAAGGAGTCACACCAGCTGGTCGAATTCTGCTCCAGGAGGGACAGAGAGGCACAAATCACACAGTGGAGTTCGCAGACCAAGGAAGAAGAGGAAGAAACAGCTCGTGCACAGCCCTACCTCCCAGTCAGCAGGTCTTTTTTGGAGGTTTGGAGAAGTCTCTGCTTAAGCAAGTTTTTACAGCAGGAAAATCTCACTGGTATTAAACAAATTAACACAAGAAATAAAGGTCAAGAAGATCACGAAAGATTCATTTTCTGCTCCCTGTAGGTAACAGCACACATTTGCTTTTTCTAATAATAGCTGTGGCAATGCTCCCTGGAAGTCCATTAGCAATTAAATGTGCAGTGTCATCCCTAAAGGCTGGGGTCTCACTTTTCTTTCCTGTCACTTTCTGGTGATCTAGTCTTCAAATATTTCCTTGTGTCAGAGTACTGATCTGCAGCTACTGCACAGGCTGTGCTGCACCCACGCTGGTCAGCACCTCATGTTCTTTCTCCAAGTGTAACTGCACCGCTCTGAAACGTTCATGTCTGCACCCCATGAAAAAAATATAAAATTAGGGGAAAAAAAAATAAAAATCAGCTTTTTGAGCCAGTGACCCATCATAAGCCTGAACACCTGCTTTCCAGATCTGAAATGCCTCTCTGTGAGACTTGGAACCCCTCCTGGAAGCTGGTCCTCCTGTCTGCTGATCCCATCCTTGAGCTGGGGGGGCTCAGCCACTGGCTAGGTGAAGAACATGGGCCAGCCAAGCTCCTTTGAGGAGCTGCCCTCCCCTGCCACCTCACAGCAGGGAAAGCAGATGCCACACAGCATACCATGTCCTGGGCTGCCAGCCCTTAAATCTGGCACCTACACAACCACAGTGGATGTCGAGGCAGCACACAGGTCTCAGCTGCTCCTCTGAGTACCTGGCAGTCAAACCACCCGCAGGAGACGCCAGTCCTTTCAAACAAACAGTCCTGCCAGGGAGGCTCGGCTCCAGCAGCTGCATCAGCAGCTTATTCGTGCTTTCTACATGCTCAAAGTCCACCTACAGTCAGCACCCAAGATCTTCGTTCCAGCAAGACCAGGAGCAGCCACCAGGAAGCCTGTGTGACTGCTGCGGGCAGCGATGACATGCTTGGCTCTGCGGCTTTAAGAGCTACAGGGAGGGGAATCACTGCACCCCTCAGGAAGCTGTGTCTCCAGACACAGGAATGCCTCTGATGTGTCACACGACTCCTGTAAAGCTTGGGATTTGGTCATTGCACCCAGGTGTCTCCAGCTCCCTTGGTGAAAACCACTGCAATTGTCACAACCGCACGGGTAATGACAAGTTTTCCTTCTGTGACCTGAATAAACAGCAGAAGAAAGTAGATGAAACGCCTATAAAACAACCTGTGCAGGTGAAGAAAGCTTCCACAAGATGTCAGGATTGGAACTCATGGCTAATAAACGATTTACAAGCATCCACACCTTACTGACTAAGCCTGCAAGATATTTGAAGAGGTAATTGCTCGGTGATCACAGTTTCTTCAGTACCAGTGCTTTCCATGATGCCATCTAGCACAAGCTGCTAAACAGGGCACACCTAAGGAAACTAAACTAAAAAAAAATGAAGAAGAAAAGGTTGATTGCACAGCTTAACCTCTCACATTACACCTCCACAGTTCAGGTATCAGTACTTCACAATCCAAACTAAAGGTTGGCAGGAACAAGTGTCATTTAAGTGGCATTACAAAAGCTAACTTGAGTTTAAAGAGTATGTTAAAGATCAGGAGACGCTTCTATCCCGAGTCACTGGGTTTAGTGCACATGCCATTAGCTGAAACCAGCAAAAGAAGGAGATTCTGACAACCTGAATATGAATCACTGCTTCTCACTCTGCTAGGCAGCTCCCTCCTTTGTTGGCTGAGTCAACAGAGATGAAGTTGCTCCTTATGATCTTGGAAGATTCACATAAAAAAAAAACCAAAACCAAACCAAACCCTGAACATTAAGATACCACCGACACACCATAGCTGCGGGCAGCTTCAAAGCAGCGAGTACTTTGCACTTTATCTAATCGGGTGCTCAAGATAACTCCAAGTGCTTCACGGGCAGTCAGCCAGGCACTTGTATGGCAACTGCTGAATATTCAGCAACAGTTTGCTCTATAGAAGCACCTGCTGCCCAAAGATCCAAGGCCACTTCACAAAAACTAAGGAATTCCCTTCCTGGAAAGGAGCATTCTGTGGCTGCACTGATGGATGAGTAAGCAGAGCCTGCCTTCCCACAGCCCCCCCCACCCCAAAGAGGGGCAGGAGCCAGCAATTCCCATGGATTTCTGATCGGGAAAAGTGGTGTCAGCGTTAGGTGGGTACAGGACTCCAGCTCTGCCTTGACCTGCAGTGACCTGGCTGATGCTTCCCAGGGTGGAAGCAATCCCTAAAACATGCTGAAAGGATGTTTGAAAGCAAACCTGGCTGACAGGCCACATGACATGTACACCAGTACACCTAGTTAAAACCCACTCCCACCACAGCTCTATCACCGTCGTCCCTGACACTGAGACAGCCTAGAAACACACAGGAGAGAACAGAGGACCCAAGTCTCCCACCAAGGGACAGTCTGATCAGCAAGAGCTGAAGCCATCACACATCACCAGAAACAAGAAATGCCACACACACATGGCACTTCCCATGCCCCCAGCCTGTGCCCACCCAACAAGCTCTATCTGCTGCCTGGGGCACAGACCCAAGTCTGAGTTCTTCACTCTCCCCACCCAGGAATCACAGGAGTCACCTCACCACAGCTGGAGGAGCAGTAGTACCACGTGGAGGTGGTGTGCCAGGCTTGGCAGTCTCAGATGAAACGTTACTCAGTGTTGCACATCCCTCTCAGAGAAAACTCAGGCTCCCTCATCTTTATTTAAGCAGCCACTGCATTGGAAGGCAAGTATTCTCTTAATTACAGGGCAACACAGGAGGGTGTGAGGCATTTCTCACCAGTATGTTTTAGAAACATGCTACTCCTCTACAAACACTTGCATATTTACACCAGGTGGACTACGAGCTTCTCTCAGAGCACAGATTCTCCCCCTTCCCTGTTCAGTTGTCAGGCAGAGGTGAGGAGATGCTGACTTGATCTGCTGGAACCAGGAGAAAGGATGCAGGAGGACAATGCAGAAGCACTCAGAGCACCCTGCAACCATGAGGAAGATGAGCCAGGGCTGTGCACAAGGCAGAGCAGGGGCTGCCACACACGTGAGGGGGCTCGTAGGTGGGCTGGTAGGAAGCCAGAGCAACTGCTTCCATCTCCTGCCACAGCATGGAGGAACAAGCTTCCCCATGTAGCTGGGAGGGTAAAATCTCCCAGGTCAAGCTCAGTGTGCAGAACATGGTTATTTTATTATGCTGTTCCAATCTGGAGCTATTTCAGGGCCACAAGTTACTCTGCTCACTGGAGAGCTTCCTCTGACTGGTTTCTTGCTCAAATCGAGCATCTGGAGCTCAGTTCAAGGCAAAGCTTCACGTGGGGCTGCTGTGGGTGCTGGAAGGGACTTCCAGGGGCAAGTTTACTCCTAATATCCAAATGTGGGATCGAGTGCTGGACAGGATCCTGGAGAGCTCCTGGAGTCTCCAGGCAGAGGGCAAACTACACCTGAGCCCCAGGGCTCTGCCAGCCTCCATGTCCTTCCCAAGACAACATCTGGATCTCTTGCAGTCCTGCAGTTCAAGGACCACAGGTCTGGCTGAGAGCCCAAGCCTCCGTTTCTGGACTCTCCACGCTGAACTACACGAGCAGAGGACACAGGGGTTTGAAAGGCTGCCTTGTGCTCTGGGTGAGAAACTCAAACTGGTGCTCTTGGCCAAGGCAGAGAGAGGGGCAGTGTGCAGGCAGAGCCCCAGGAGTCAGGGGGTGGTTACACTCGGCTACCTGTCACTTTAATTGGCGGTAATAGACATGCCAGACCTCATCAGGCACAGGGTCTAGATCCAAGCACTCCTTTTTACAGGTCATTGCTTATGCTCTGGAAGTTTTAACATTAAAAGACTTTAACAGACTGATAATTTGATCCTCCAAAGAAAGCAAAAGAAAAAAGGCTCTTTCCCATTACTTTGAAGTTGCTCCCCATCACTCCCAGCAGTCCCTGGGCTGCTTCTCGCTCCTGGGCTCAGAGCAGGGAGCATCCTGTGGTGAAGAGAACACCCCAGTCTGCCACACTGGGAACACCAGTACACTGCCTTCATCTCTGACACGGGTGGAGCCATCACTGAGGTTCAGAATAAACCCCACTGGATTACTTGGCATCGTCTTCCAATACTGATCAGGGCAGTCTTAGCTTGGAGCTGCAAGACAATTCCCTTTCTCTTTTACATACCTAAAAAAAGGTGTAAAGTGGCACCAAGTTGGCAAGCAATGAGGATGTCACAAATGTCACTCAAACTCCACTCCAGCAAGGGTGGGAATGAGGAAAGAGACCCTATCATCTGAAAAAGACTCTGGTACCATTCCTGGTGTGAAATGCATTTCACTGAGAAGCTGCCAGACCTTTGTGACTGGTACCATGGCCCTGCCCAAACAGCAAACTGCTGGGACAGCCTGCAGCCTGTCCCACCCTGTCCTGCAGGGCACCCAGAGGCAGCCCTATGTTGAAATGAGCTGTGGTCACCTCAGTGTTGCCTTTGCAGCTTGCACAGAGATGCTGCAGCCCTTGGTTTACAAAATCTGGTGTACAACTAAAAAAATAAATATTCATTTATTTGCTAAAAAGATCTGCATAGCAGATAATAAATGTGACATACTTAACCCTCTTGAGAAGCCTTTGCCTTGAGATGAGACAATCTCTTCCTATTTTTAAAGTCAGTAATGCAGTAAAAGGGAGGGAGGACAGAAAACCTCAGGCTCTTACTGGGGATCTTTTCCTGATGGTCAGGCCTGCCCCTCTGGGCCAGCAAAGTAGGTCAGAGGGTCACAGGCAGTGGCCCTTACCATCATGTTGGCCATGGACAGGTGGTGACAAAATGATGAAGACGGCTGTGCCACATGGCCAACTGCAAGGCAGATGTCACAAGGCTGCTCACACATAGGAAATGCAGAGCTGCACCTGATAAAGACAATCCAGAGACACCCCAGTACAGATCAGCCTTGAGAGCAAGGGTCAGAGGTAAGCTCAGACTATGTTATTTTGAAGCAACACTACAAGTGAGCATTCATGCCACAGACATCTGGAGGCTGCTTGCAAAGAAATATCTTAATATTTAGCCTAAAGCATAGTTCCACTCTCCCTTCTCAGTCCAGTCCCTTAATTAACCAAATCTGCAAGCTACAGGATGCTCTTTGCAACTGGTGTTTGCTGCTCAGGAGACAGCTGAGCTCACACACAACCTTATTTTCCTTGACAAGCCTCAAGGTCACCCAGTTGGGTACTCAGTAAATACCAAAGGACTCGCATCACACTTACCCTGGAGCGCTCCGTGGTGCTGCTCCTCACCGGTGCTGGTACCTCCAGGAGTACTGGCAGGCACAGGCAGCATGGGGAGCAGAAAGAAGCTGTCCCAGACAGGAACAGTTCTGCCTGTGTCCATGTTAATTATTTACAGGAGCCTCAGTCAAACTCCCTTCCCCCAAAGAATTTGGAAACTGTAATATTTACATTTATTTTCTACACTGCCACGAGTTTGGCCTCCAGCAAACACAAGGAAATAAACACATTTTAAACAAACAAACAAAGAAAATCAGATTTTTGCTGCAAATCATATTTCTGTCCTCCCATGCAGCCAGGTTGGATTACACTGCAGTCTCCAGAGGGGAATGATGATGGGGGAATGGGGGTGATTTCAGACCCCAAGAGGCAGAGAAACAACTCGAGTTCCCCAGCACAGTAAGGAAAGCAGCCATGCTCGATGAGGAGCAGTTTGTGTTGGCAAGCAGAGGGAAAGCATTAAGGATGTGGCTTTAGTTTATACAGAAACACTTCCCAGAACTCACTGGTCACTCTGAACACAGACAAGTCTAATAACTTATTTACTTCATGTTTAAGGAATAGTGAAGTAGCTCCCAAGAGCTCTTCATAAGGAGGGGGAAGAAGCTCCAGGACCTTGGCTACTCTTCAGCTGGTGGCTGGACAAGCCCCAGGTTAAGGTGTATTTGTTGTTATCCAGCAAAATTTGCAAGCAGTGATTTAAAAAAAAAACACCTCAGCCTCTCCATCTATTTATAAAAAGCATTTATTTTGAAAGACAGGCTCTCACATACCTGCTCTTTTCTTATAATGAAGTGAATGCACTAAATTGTAGAAGGGTTTCGCTTTAGTATTTCTTGACACCTCCCAAGCACATCATAGTGCTGACACATGACAATCACATATGAAGATCCCATCGTATGTAAACTCTGGCACAACCAGGAAACTGTGGTTCTCATTTGTACTGTAAACTACAACACATGGCTCCTTTTCAAGTTCACAGCAATGCACAGGCAGGAGACACTTCTACCCTTGAACCTGCCCAGACAAAACAGATAGGAACCAAGTAGAAATAAACTGCAACCTTAGTTTGTACACTGAGAACAAGACTCAAAGCAGAGCTGTATCTACACACTCCTGCTGCTGCCCAGCAATGCCAGCTGCAACACGGTGCCCAAAGCACCGTTTTACGTGGTCTGGAGGCACCTACAGAGCCTGTCTTATGTTTGGTGCAGATATCAACTTAAATGACTATGGAAAGAACAAAAGGAATTACATTGTTACACTGTAATTCAGGATTTGGGGTGCCAGCTACCCAAACACAGCAAGCATTTGAAAATATTAAAAGCTGGATAATTATTAACTCAGCAACAACCCATGATTAGTTTTATAACCATTTAAAATGTCTCAGTGGGATGCTGTATTCAAAAGGTGGGGAGAGCTCAGGTCTAGGTGTGCTGGACACATGCAACAGGACTGGTTAATCAATAACCACAGCAGAGCTGTAACGTTCCCCTTGCCATTTTGGCATGGGAAGGGCTTTGTTTGCAGGCTCTGCACATGGCTAAGGGCCCCAAGCACCGTGGTGGTGGTAAGAGCCCTGACAAGGCAACTGCAGCTGTGAAACATCTGCATATCAGGTGGCTTTTGGGAGACTTGCTGTTGTTTGCAGTAATTCTTCAAATAACCAAGTTAAAAGAAGCCCATTAAAAGAGGTTTTTAAACTGCTTGCAGACTACCACATGTAGCCACAGAACAGCTCAAGATCTTTTTAACTCAGGCAGATGCTGCCTAACAGCCCCCAGAAATTCCACATCTCCTCCTGTACCCCGTTGTGTGAACAATCCTCCACAACACAGCACACACCTGGCACTGACACAATACTGTCCCATCCCAGAAATCAGAAGGGCCACAGGCAAAAACCCACCTGCATCACCAAGTTCACATTTCACCTCTTCCTGATGACAGAAACAACTAGAGAAGAGCAATCCAAGGCCATGACGGGAGCAACTCCACACTCAGAACCCCATCTGACTGGTGAGGTTATTCTGAGCAGAAACAGCCACAAAAACATGTTAAAAAGGACCAAAAGAATCACAAGTCATGATAAGAGCTCAAACCCAGGGACCAGAAGTCCACGTTCAGGGTCCCCATTCTGAACCCATTTAGAAGCATTCTCTCACCTGTCCCTCAACATAAGTTCAGACAAATAACAATTTATCTGGAAGAAACCTCACGTTATTTCTGCCCCTAAAGCCACTAATGATATCAGTCTGCCAGAACAAATGAAGATTATTGCTGCTGTGGAAGCAGCAGCATAAACCTGCCACCCAGACCCCAGCAGCAGCCCAGCACGGGGTGAGGACGGGTTTGCCCGTGGCCGGATCAGTGCCACAGCTCACTTCCGAGCACCACAAAAGCACAATTTGCCTCTCTCCACTTCAGAGCTACGACAGACAATCCCAGACCAAAGACTGGTACATCTCCCACGTTGCTGAGAGCTTCAGAGGAAGATCTCAGCTGCAAACTGCTCTCTTATGCTGCTGAGCACATGTAGTGCTGGCCCATCGCTGGTGCCATTCCAGTGCCTCTGCACCGGCCGTGCCAGGGCAGCTCCAGGACCGCCTGTCGGGACAGCCACACATTAACCACAAACCATTTTTTCCTGGCTCTGTCACCAGCATCCCAGAGCCAGCAAATTCACTCTGAACCACAGTTGGGTATTAAAAACGTTCAACAATAACTGACGGCGACCCAAACACACGGCCAAGCGCCACGGGAAAGCATCACAGAGCGAGCCCCTCGCTTGCAGTCACCCCTCAAAATTACTCGTTCCCCCCCAGCCCCCTCCAACCACGGAAAGCCCAGACCCTCGGGCATCTCCAGGTGACATGGCACAAGGCTCAGCTCGCCCCCCGGCCAGGAAGACACCCCCACTTCCCGGGTCCCCCACGACCCGCCTGCTCCCACAGCGAGTCCAACCTGTCCGTGGCCGCGGCGTGACAACCCCTCCCTGGGCAAACACCAGAGGAGGGAAACCCAGCTGGGGTTCGCTACACCTGCCGTGTTTCGTGGCCCTCGAAACGGCCGTGCCCACGCACACACCGCCGCACAAGGGTCGCAGCGACGCTCCCGCATCCCCTCCCCGCACCCCCAAACCCGGTGGGATGCTGTGACCCACGTCCACGGGCGCTTCACACCCCACC
>VXBZ01003945.1:243196-256002 GCA_013399135.1 Heliornis fulica
CTGTCCCCACGCCCCGTCCCCACGCCCCGTCCCCGCCCGCAGCGGGGGCGGTCGGGGGGCGGCGGCACCGGCGCGTCCCGCCCCGCGGTTGCTGCGCGACGCTGGAGGGGGGGGTCCGGTGTCAAACGCTCGGTATTGGGGTTCCGAGACGTCAGAGCGCGGGGGTCCGGACTTCCCCCGGCTTCACCGTGGGCGGACACGGACACAAACGTCCCCTGTCCCACGCGGGGTGATTCGGGGGGATGGGGATGTTTGAGGGGGCTCCTCCTGAGTGGCGATGTGCTGGGGGGGGGGACAGACAGTCCCAGCCCCTCTGGTNGTCCCAGCCCCTCTGGTGCCCATCACACAGTTGTTCCGCCTTGCTCAAAGGTGACAGCGGTAAAAGAGAAGCTGTTTGGGGCTCCAAACACCCCCACGCCCCCCACACCCCATCCGTGTGCGTGCAGTCAGAGCTCGGACAGGGACCAGCACGGGGGGTAAGGATGGGGACACTGAGCACCTCTCGGTCAGGGCGGGTACAGGTGACACACCAGGGTGGGTGCACCCCCTCTCCCCTCCTCCCCGGGGTCCCTGAGGCGCCGAGGCCGCACGGGGCACAGTGAGGTGCTGAGTGAGGGGTTGTACAGAGAGATCTCTGGTTTGCGGTTCCTCGTACAGAGAAGGGCAGCGGGGGGCAGGTCCCTGGAAGGGTACAGCCTCTGGTGACACCAAGGTTCACTGGGGACAACCTCACCTGCCCGATGTTCCCTCATTCCTACAACTGCAGGTATGGCCACCCCAGGGCAGTGGGGTCAGAAACCACCCTCAGAGCGCTGCAAGGGAACCAGAACCTTCCAGGAAGTGATGTCTGCTTCATCCTCAGCCCTTCAGTTACGAGATAGAGGAAATCAAACCAAAGGCTGAGAACACCCCCCTGACTTTGTTATTTAAAATTCACTTCGCTTCTTACAAGTTGTGTAACTTCCTTTTTTTTTTGCAACACCTCCTAAGAATCCTGTTTGCTGTCAGTGCTAATACAGAAGCAAGCAGAGAAATAAAACCTGTTTCTGTGGCTTGCAAAAGAGAACTTCAAACAAAACCTCTTATCCAGGAGCCAAACTCTGCCCTTACTGCCAGCCTTTAACTCGTGTTACACACGGCAGGAAGCACCATCTCTTCCCACCAAGAGCATCTCCCTCCCAGATGTGGAAAGACTCAGAAAAGGAAGGAATCCCCTTGCTGTGCCACTGGATGTGGCCATATTCCAAACCTATTTTTTAATGCTAAATTTGGGGTATTCTGAGAGTTACACGAAGCTGTTTGTGGTGTAATTTTGGTGACACTGCTCAATTCAGAACTGCTGAGATGCTGACTGGAAGATCATCAAAGTACTTTACAACTTCTCCAAATTTTTGGACTCTAGTGTGTCCCAAAAAAGGAGGCTTTCCAGGGAGGAGAGAGGCCTGGGAGTTACTCCAAGCAGAGGACAAGAGACCCAAGCAGGCAGTGACAAACCACACACTTCACTCAAAGCCATCCAGCCAGCTTAGCGTCGCATGTCTCAGAGATGGCCTGAGCCCGCCTTCATTTTCACTGCAGCCAGCAGCTTGTAAAACACTGTTGTTCAAAAAGCAAAAGAAATTAATTAGCCTCAATTCTTAGATGCAAAACTTAGAGCAATTCACTGAACTTGACCCTTGAACCAGTTCACAGAAAGAAAATGAGAGGAGAGCACCGGCGGGTGGGGGACGCCCTGGGTTTGGTGCAATAAAGCGCAACGGCAGTAGATGAAAGCAAAGTGCAGCTCAGGCAAGACACACTGCTGGCCTTGGTGTCCAGGGAGGTCCCTGGGACACAGCAGGGCATGACCCAGCAGCCCCTGGGTTCCCTGATGTTGGCAGCAGGGCTCCAGAGCCTTCATGTTCAGCAGCTCTCCTGGGAAGCTGAGCAGAAGCTGATAATGAATGGTGGAACAGGGATCAAAACTGCCCCCCCAGCCCTCCTCCTATTCATTAATCTAAATTAACAGAAAAGCAAATTCTTACAAGACAGGTCTGGGGACAGACAACTTGGCTGCTTATTGAAAAGGATGCTCCTACAGTCTGCTTTTGCTTTCACTATCAACTTTGAAAGAGTTGCATGTCAAGAGTTCATTGCAGAATAAATATAATTCATAAATAAAATAATTACTTGCATGGTGCATTATTAATGATTTCTTGAAAGATGCAAGAAAGTGCTTGCATTGTAACACTGAAGGCAGCATTGTGGCCTTCAGTGTTACAGTGTTACTCATACAGAATGAGTAGCCAACACAGCTAGACCTTCAATAGCTTGTGTTGAGGAAAAGGTGAAAAAATACAAGTTTACCAGGTAAAGCAGAAAGAGTTAAAACTAATATTGTAATAGGGATGTTAAGAACACAACCTCAACTGCTTCGTGCACCTGCTGAGTGTATTAGTGTGCTACCCAGGGCTTTGCCATTCATTACTCAGTGATAATTGAGAAGGTGTAAATGTCTCACTGATAGATGCATTCATCAGGAAAGGTCCCAGAAAACCTGCAGGATTTAGACAATCACTCCTTGTTTTGGAATGACTGTATAAAAACTCGATTAAGTAACAACCACATCTATAATACAGGTCCATTTCTCACTTCATTAAAACTAAGCCTGATTAAGTGGAGATTTTTATATGCTGGCTTTGATCTCCATTAAGACAAACCCCCTATTTTTTATCTATTTCACAGCAAAATGATGATTTTCTGTTTAATATGACTTACACTTGTTTCCTACAAAGGGCAAAGCAGAGCATGCTGTCATGGCTGGGGGGAGGGGGCAAATGGCTATCACTGCCTTCTCTTGGAGGAATGAGAACTCTATTGGGAGTGACACAGACCTTTAACTGCTTCATGCCTAACAGTATGGAGGGTGAGGAGGAAGGGTTGTGTATCTGCATGAAATACCCAGGATAGCAGCTTCCACTGGCAGCTGTGACTCAGATGAGTCAGCACCACAGAAGATGTTGCACGCTATGTTTTTCCCATCTGAGATTGGAGGTCTATGCTGTTGCCATGATTTCAGGCAGCTCAGGAATCTGCACAGGTTAGTAATAGCTCAGATGACCACAGATGTTGAAATGTGCTCCAGGCTCCATGCTGAGCTTGCATGACCAGGACCTGACACTGCAGACCCTCACAAGCATGGTATTTTCTGAATCCATCGACAGCAGACTTTCTGCTCCTCAAAGGAAAGCCATGCAACAGCAGCCATGCTCCTCCAGTATGAAACATCTGCCCCCTGCAACTGGCAGGGCATTCCCTCACACACCCTTTTGATCTTACCACATCTTGCTTTTCCCTAAATCCCATTTGCCAAACACTCACTTGTACACAGTGGTGTTTGCAAAGTATGTGTATTCCCGAGGTTAGTGTGGTGACAACTACCTGTCTGTGAGTGGAGAGTAGACTCTTAACCCCATTACCAGAAGAAAGGAGAGAGATGTCTGTGCTGGCAAAAGGATGCTTGGTACTGCCAGATCCCACAGATGAAGAATGCTCACAGAAGCATGCCAGAGAAAATTTGGGTAAGATCTTCATATTCGGGTGCTTAAGAGATTAAGATTGCTAAACTGCCTGCTGAAACCAGGGGCTTCTGGCCAGGAAACACCAGGGTATGTTGTTGGAAGGGTTTATGGCAAGAGAACCTGCTGTTCTTGTACAAAGCACTGCAATTTCTTCTGGAGCAATTCTGAATACAGGCTGGCACCTCTGCTGCTGTCCCAGAGACAATCTCCTTCCCCTGAATCTCACTAGTGCATCACTCACAGGCTAGTCACCCTAATGACAAGAAACTGGAGCTGCAACGTGAAGAACAGAGGCTAATTAATAATTAAGATAATGAGATCACCAGAATGTATGTAGCAAACCTGCATCTTAATTATGTCATGAAAACTGGCAACTCCAATCATGCTTCAAGGGCCTTTAATCATGCTTTCTCTGATGAATATTGGTGGCTATATTGCACAGATACTTCTGTAAAAAAGCCTTTTGTGTGGGTTTTCCCCCCTACAATAACAGCTGGCCAAGTTACTACTGCACATAACTGCTCTGCTTCAAAATGAGCTATCTCAGACTAGTAATTACAGCTGGCCTGATCTTCATCTCCTTTACTCTCATCTTATTTTGGAGCGTCTCCTTTGAAGCAAACGCAACGAGACTGGTGTGAATTGCTGCAGTATTATTATGAATCCCTTTTATTATGACAGAACAACCCAGGAGTGACCTGTCACTAAGCCAGTTTCAGCACACAGAGAGCACAGAGCCCCTGTCCCAGAGTTCTTACAGTCAGAAAAGGCAAACCCAGACTCTGAGCTAGGGGAAACAGGACAGAGGGAGTGCAGAACAAACTCTCTCCAGACTAGTTTGGTCCCATTACTTGTTTGAAAGGGAAATCCAAAGGAGGCTAAAATAGGATGAACACAGGAAAAGTGTGGAGCTGCTGAGCTGAAGACTGGAGGGAGGAAGAAGCAGGCTGCATTTGCTGCAGACAGAGCCTGTTTAGAGTTTTCTGCTGTTTCCTCCCTGCCCTCCCTATCCCTGCACCCCTGGATGAGGTGAGGATGTCAGCTCCAACCTACACTGAGCTGTGTGGAGCAGTCTCAGCTCCCACTCCCCCAAACCAAGACCCCAAGTGTCTGCAGAGAGGCTTATTCTGGTGAGCAAGGAAGCAGCTCTTTAGTTGCTGCACCACGGGGTAGCCCGGGGGGGTGGGCTCTCCCTATGATCCCCATTAACATTAATAAGAGCAGAGAGCTCGTGCAGTACCCTCAGGAGTCCAGCAGGCAGCCTGGCAGATCAAACAGCCCATGTTGAGAGAAGGGCTTGCAACAGGACATCTCTGTGCAGGACAGAGCACTGAAGGCAGGATGGGGTTGGCTGAGGGCCCGTCAATTCCTTGGGTCTATTATGAAGTAGGACCTAACTCTACTGGCTGTAATTACAGCATAAAGACATTCCAGGGGATTTACCTATCATGCTTTCTATAGATACACTACTTACAACCTCCTTGCCATCAGTAGGTTACATTTTTGAGAGATTTTTCCATATTCCTTTCCAAAAGCTTGAGGGATGATAAGCCAAAACCTGCAAATCCAAAGGCCAGATAATGGAAGAGGACATACCCCTCCCTCTGCAAAGCAGTTCATTTTTCACTCATCACTGGCCAGGACAAGACTAGCTCATGCTCACCAGTGGCTAATATTCCTCACATGGCACATGGCTAACAGAACAGAGCATCCTAAAGCAATAAAAAGCCTGTACTTAGCTCACAGGTGCAACTCCACTTTGGCCCTATTGCTTGTTTGCATTAACATATCTCTTCAATCACACATCCACACGCTATTTCCCACCAGTCTGGATCCATTCAGGACACTGGCTGGATGATGCTCAGTTTATCAGCAACTACTCAATATCTGCTTTAGTCCACTTGATCAAAGTGCAGCTTCATATCTTATTTACTGCTACTACTAACAGCCTGCTCTGGAGACAGAACTATTTATTTCCCCCCAAGCTTTTCTGTGGTGTTCATCACTCTGACATCTGAGTGCTTTGCAAAGATTAATTCATCTTCATAAAGCTTCTTCAAAATGAGAGAAGATGCTACTCCCATTTTACAGATCAGGAGCTGTTACACAGACAGATTGAGGTCAAACATTTCCACTCATGGTTAGTCCTAATATGAAATGTCTCAGATCTCAATTTTTTTAGATATCTTCAAATATAATGCCAAAACAAAAATCTGGTTTGAATGTTAAAACAGAACTCTGACTGGCTCCTTATGAAGTGAGGTATTGCAAGAAGTGGAGAGGAGTAGGAACTGTAAATGCTGGTCACCAGAAGTAAGATGAAAGCTGTCTGCCTGCCAGTCTCAGGAATGCTGAAAACAAATACAGGTAACCCATGTGAATGTAAAACACGTTACAAGCCTTCAGGGAAGGAGCAAAATATAACCTGAAAACCAGCACACAGAGGAATTCTTCTCTGCAGTTTACAACACAGGACCAAATCCTGAGAGCACGGTTTAACACAGGATGAATTGCAGGTTCTCTCCATTTCTTGGGGTCTGGCCCATTAAACATGGACAAAACCAGAAAGCTTTGTAGTGTAGAAGACCACCCTGGGAAGAAAAGCTTTTGTTTTACTAGTGTGTTAAAAGCATCTGTGTATCAAATGTGCCAGTATCACTTTACAGCACGAAAACACCGCCCAGGGGACTCTCAAGACTCATCTTTTCAAAGGCTGATACCTCTTTGTCAGTTTTAATAAAAGGCAGCTACAAAAACAAAGTGGGCCATGTGGTCTCAATGAAGCAGAGACTGTGGCAATCAAGGACAGAGACAATCTGCACGTACTTGCTGGGAGAATTTGCTTTTAGCAGCAACATCCATATAACACCACATCACTCGAGACCACCCTGTGATTTTTCTTGGGACAATGAGCTCACTGTGCCCCAAGTGTCTCTGTGCCTATGAAGAGCTGCAAATCCACAACAGTGTTTAGACTGATAACATGACCATGCAATATACAATGATGGATCAGAGCCTGCATGATGTCTGATCCTCACTCTTCTGTCCTAAACTGGACACTTTTCTGTCTCAAAAGAAAATTTCTCTGATTAAAATGTTGATTTCTTTTTTTTTTTTTAATGCCATATAGACATTAATTTTTGCTGCAAATCATGGTTTCTTCCACAGAAGCCAGAGAAGTACCTTCCTGGCTCTACATGTGGATCTACTTAATACAAGCTCCTGACTCTGGCCCTGTCCCTCAGCAGATGAGTGGGGTAGGTGTACAGTTAGGAAGGAGAATGAAACTTGAGGAGAGGAGGAACAAGAAAGCCTTTTTCTTTTTTTATCCCTGAAAGAGAACAAACTGTGCTACAGCAAATGTTTCTTAGGACTCCTGATACGTCCTGGGCCCCCAGACTGTGCATGACTTAGATCAGTTAAATTACACTGCTCCTCAAAGTTTACTGGTTTGGAAAGTTGCATCTGAGGCCATCTCCATGCAGCACATATCTAGTAAGCAGGGCTCTTGCAACACAGATGGTCATCTAGCCAAATGCCACCAATGCCACGAGCTGGCTGTCACCAGGGAAAACACACTCACCAGGAACAAGGCAGCCGTGGCTCAGAAAAACCCTGCTAATTTCTGTAATGCTTAGAAAGCATTTCAGTGGTTGGATAATACAGAGAGAAGTCCAATCTCAGGAAGAAACAGAAGATTTTCATTTGAAAGTCTCACTTGGACAGTCCTATCATCTGAAACACCAATTGCATTCTAGCCTTAATGACTCGGTATGGACATCAGAACAATCCATTTTCCAACCTGGACCATCCCTAGCACATTCCTCTCCCTCTGTGATCTGTGGCTCCTACTCACCACCCATTCATTCATCTGGATATCTAGCAAGCCAGGCACTTCCATCAGCACTGGGCTGCAGCAGGAATATACAACAAGTCAATTTTCTGTAGCACCAGAGAATGACAACTCCATATTTTCCAGGACATTTCATTTTGGTGGATTTTCACCTTGTCCCCAAGAGACAGGAGCTGCTAACCACTGGTGGTTTGGGTTTTTTTTGCAACTCACAGATGCAGAGTAAGGAGAGGATCAGTGGAAAGAGAAAGAAAACAGTATTTTTGCATGGTGAAAGTGATGCTAGGGAAAACAACATTCCACAATTCCAGCAGGGCAAAAACCAGAGATTAAAAGAGAAAGTATGCATGCAGAAAACTTTTTTGCCAAGCTTTGAACCAGAGTTATGTATGGCCTCCTCCTCCATGCCACTCCTGCCCAGTCATCAGATCCCTTTTTCAGTATTTTATGCTGGTATCAGCCAAGACCCCAATCCAAGGCTCCCTGGGGGCACAGCACTGTACTGCATAAGCCAGCTGCATGCAAACCAGGAGCTAAGTCAACAAAGTTCAGTGAGGATCAAGAGAGTGAGCAGCAAAGGGGAATTACTCAGAAACAGAGAGTCTATGATCAGCCAGTCATGCACAGGGACTCGCCTTGTTCCCCAGGTATTTTCACTCCAAGGTACACAAAAAGGCTTAGAAAACTGTCCTGATCCTACAGCAAACAGCTCTACAAGGGCTCTAAAAGAGTCACCTAATACAGAGATGAGAAAGCAACAGGGATTTTTCTTGTACAGTCATTTCATGTTCTGCCCTTTGCTCTGGCTCAGCCAACTAGAGACAGAGCCTCTCGGGACACAAAAAGCCCAAGATCCCAGAGCACAAGACATGAAAACATTTCTGTGCACTGATTGCCTCCTCACAATAACCTCATTATCACAGCTGTCAATCAACAGGGCAAGCCAGTGACTAGCATGGGAACTACTGATAAGAGATGCTCACTCTCAAATGCCTTTGCTGCCTGGAACAACACAAGTGATGGCAGCTTCAACAGGCTCTTCAAAGCCAGTCTGTCCTGTCTCCTCACTGCAAAGGACAGGGCACACCAAGAGATTCCCCTCGGCTCTGTGTCACTGCAGAGTACAGCCCCTTCAATTCCATACTGAACTATCACTCATTTGGAGATAATTGCTTAAAAACCAGATGCACACCCTGTCATTTAGATTTATGTCCCACAACGGTGATGTCCTGTGATCAGCTTGAAAAAGCTAAGGGCTTTTTTCCCCTATAGATTTCCCAGCACATACATCTTGTAGGCACTTGCTGTCCCCTTTCATAAGTGGGTATGCAAAACCTGAGTATTATTAATCACTCACCTGCTATGAAAGCTGTGTTTTCTGCAAGTCCTCCAGTTACTGATGGCTGTACCCCTACCCATGCTGATAAAAGGCTGAATTCATCACTGGAGTCCAGCTCTTATCTCAGTATTTATCAGCCACTGTTCAAGGCAGAATTTGGTCCTGATTCACAGACCACAACAAGAGAAGTGTTTTAAACAAATTTCAGAAGAAAAAAATAAAAAAATCTGTCACCATGTTAAAATCAACAGACATTTTTCTCCCAAGGCAGAGATGTTCACAAACCTACCGAATGCCCCAAACGTTCTGTGCCTGACTCAGAAGCTGTAACAGATGGACTCAGAGGGCTTTTAAAATACTGGCTATTAATAAGTGCAAGTGTTCAGAGTGACAAATGCAATGTATTTTTAGCCTGTACCAGGATATTAGCCTGGTCTTCATCAGCACTTTTTGTCAAACTTCCCACTTTGACACAAGCCCACAATACTGTAGGGGAGAGGCCAGTGTTTGCATGTGCACCCACAACCATGAGCCAAGCTCCTTCCAGCCACATGTTCCTGTTTCAGAGGAAGGTCTGTGAGCTTTCTCATCAGTCTGACAATGTGCCAGGCATGTCCATCCATCCACTGTGCTTTACTTCTCTCCCAGCACCCAAGAATATAACTGGGATTGTTCAGTGACTGCAGCTTAGTTCACCTGGAATTAATCTCACATAAATCAACTGCGAATCAGGCTTTGCTGTTGAAATGAATGGATAAACTCATGATACAGTTAAGTAGAAAAACCTGGCTCTGTAGTATAAACATTGCAAATATAAATGTCTTTAATAAAGTCATGTCTTTCTTGGTATTTTTCAGAGGAGAAACTGTGCAGCAGCGAGGAGGGAAGTTGTGGCTGTGTGGAATCCAGCCCCAGCAGCACGGATCAGCATGTGTCTGGGGTCCCATCACCTGTCTCAGCCATGTCTTTACTTCCCAGCTCAATACTTGTAAGCACAGCTACACCAACATCTCCAGAAGACCAATGCTGTCAAATGACCCTGGCTGTGTGCAACACAAATATTTAGAATCTGATCCTTGTGGCCACTGCCCCAGGTTACACATACAATCAGAATGGTTCCCAAAAGAGCTCTGTGGTAAATGTAAACTGTGGTAACAGTTTGACAAATGCCAGCTGATGTAAAATGGACCTATTGTTTGTGCTTAATTGGAATTGGTCAGGATTTCAAGTCTGTAGTTTGTGGTTGCAATAGTTTCTATGTATCACAAGTTTATTCTGGTTTTGGATAGAGAGCACCAGAAAGGACGTGGGGAGACCTGGGATTATAGCACAGGGTGCTGCTCACCTGTAATGCTGCTGTTTTGTGAGCAAACAGCTGCACTGGCTGCCTCAGACTGGCACAGGAGAAGCTTTGCTCAGTCACTGGCCCTATGGAGGTGCTTCTGGAGCTGCAGGGAAAACGCAGAGCAAGGGAGGATGCTCCCAGGACATACAGCTTGGATGATATTGGTGTAATTTTATACAACTTGCATTAAAAATAAAGTGTCTACTGGCATTTCACTGCAGAGAAATCTGACATAGGGTGGCTATGGCTTTTAAAGGTGTTCAGACACCTTCCCACCCTTTAATTGCTTCTGTTCCAGAATTGTGTGATAAAAGCTCAGAAACAGTAATGGTGTTTGTAAATAGCAGGAATTCAGCCTAGGTGGTTTGTAGCCCTAAAACTACTTCTAAGTGACTTCTCCAGGCTGAAACACATCACAGAGTTAGGACTGGGATACTCATTTCCCCACTCTTGCAGTGGCACCCCCAAGGCTCTGAGGAAGCACCTTGCTGGGATGGATGCTGTACAGAGCTAAAACGATCCTCACCCAGGAAACATCTTTTCCTCATGCATTTGGCTTCACTCCTTTCCTCCTCCCTGAGCAATGGGCAGCTATGGGGAGAGAATATTTCACATGCTTAATTTTCTGCTAGAGAGGATGTGTTTCCTTCTGCATCTGTGTTCTTGTTCAGTGGTGCTCAGACAAATGACTAAGCCGTGGGCAGCGGTCTGGAGTGACAGCAGCGCTCTGGGTCCCAAGCACACTGCACAGCAGTTATTTGTGAGGGCGGCTGACTGGACTGATTGTCTTTCCTTCCAAGTAATAATAGCATTTTATCATTAAATCACAGTTAACATCCAAACTCAAAGTCTCCCCAGGGTCTGAATAAAATACATCACAGAGCTCCTCAGCTGAAACCAATTTTTCATCTGCTGCTCCTGGGAAAAGCGATGAGGTTTTTGACATGCTAACGCAAGCTGGCCACCAGGTACAGGCAGCCCATAATAAACCAGTGAACACCAGCACTTCTGCCAAAGCCAGGTCTAAAATCTACTGACAGCAGCAAATCTGCCTTGCATTAGAGACTCACTTTACATTAGCCCTCAGAATCCTCACTGTGTTACCTCTGCTCCTAATGCATGCTTTATGAATGCCTCCACTGGGGTGAACTGGTTTCCCTGTTAGGTGCTGTTGTTGCACTGGGGACAGCACGAGTGACAGCTCCTCCAGGCCACCTGAGTGTCTCCCCATGGCTGGGTGATGGGGTTGGGAACTTCTGGTACCCTCTTTCCACCAAGCTTAAAGGGGAAGGGAAAGGGTGCCCTACCAGACCGCCTTGCTCCTGGTACAGAGTAATTGCTGTCAGCCCTTCCTTGCAAGGGATAATTTTTATCTTTCAGGCTCACAGAGGACAAATGTTCTTCCTGCATTTTGGCATTTTCATGCACTTGTGAACAGCCACAGATACAGAGTAAAAGCTGCAGCTACCCAGCTGAGTGGCAGCTCTGCCAGAAGAGTGAACACTCATGCCTGCCTTGCAGATAGAGTTGCTCTTTGTGGGAACAACAAGAAAACTGGAAGTCTGGTGTAAAACCACATGAAAGTCTCAGGGGGAAGCTTAATCCAGAGATAATCCTGCCCTCCCTCTCTTCCATCCTCTGAGGATGCTCAGACCAGGCTTACATGTCTGTCTTCCACACCTTTGCACTTCTCTCATGTTTTAATTGCTTCTATTTTACATTTGGGTGACCAAAGCTCAAGAGGAACAAGTTCAAAGGCTTTCTCAAATCACAGTAGGTGCCCCCCCCATGGCAATCACACATCTTACAATTAGACAAAAGAAAAATGAAGGAAATAATTGCAGTGTCCATATAGGGTCCCTGCTGTCAATTATCTCTGATGGGGGTGTCTGCTCTCTTGTTTCTTTCCCAGTGGCTTGGCCCTAGGCAGACAGAGGCTCAGCACCATCAGTCACTCCTAGACAATGTCCATCATGAGGGAACACTGACTTCAGCTGCCTGAACACAGACACCTCATGCCACTACAAAGCCCTAAGCTGCTCAAGGCACTCACACAGCCCCTCCAGGAGACCATGCTGCCCACACAGCAGCACCACACAACCACTGGCACAGGCACCCAAGATGACAGTGACTAAGAAGAGACACAGCCTGCTCTGGTGGTGAAGCACAGGGCTCCTCTCAGCACCCAGCCCCACAGCCCTGTGGCAAGGTGGACACCCATTCACTACCCAGCTGCAGCTCCCTGGGCTGCTTAGGACTCCTGTGTGCTGGGGCTCAAAGGACCCATGTTAGAGGCATCACCCTTTTTAATAACCTGAGCACGCTGGGAGCTGTGTGATTCATTCTTCCCTCTGTCTTTTTCTGGAAAGTGCAATTTAAGTGGAACAGCAACAACTGAGTTTCTCCACCTGAAGCCCAGAGGAATGCCAAGACCCAGGGGACTCTCCTTTGAGGCTGCAGACACCTGGGAACTCCCCCATGGCTATGCAGGTTCCTCTTAAGACAGTTATTGGATTACAGTTTCAGGCTCAGTGCTTTATACTTTAGGCTCTGTCAGACCTGTTTAATCAGCTGGTAATGTGACACTTCCTTCTATAAAGACCTGAGATCTACTTCCCTGGCAGCATGCCTTTTCCTCCAGGTCAGCCTGGATCCCTGGTTTCTGATATGCTGCTGGCAGCAGGGAGATGAAGTAATTAAAAAAAAAAA
>VXBZ01003946.1:5854-88203 GCA_013399135.1 Heliornis fulica
AGAAGAGAAGGCTGCAGGGGCACCTCATTGCAGCCTTCCAGTACTTAAAGGGAGCGTATGGACAAGAGGGGAATCAGATTTTTACAAGAGCAGATAGTGGTAGGACAAGGGGGAATGGATTGAAGCTGGAGGAGGGAAGGTTTAGGTTATTTATCAGGGGAAAGTTCTTCACAGAAAGAGTGGTGAGGTGCTGGAACAGGCTGCCCAGAGAGATGGTGGATGCCCCAAGTCTGGAGGTGTTCAAAGTCAGGTTGGATGGGGCCCTGGGCAACCTTGTCTAGATCCAGGCCTGGAGGTTGGTGTCTCTGCATGTGGCAGAGGGTTGGAACTCGATCAACCTTGGGATTCTTTCCAATCCAGACCAGTCAGGGATTCTGTGAAAACAACTGGTGCCTACATGAGCTCCAGGTCAGAGGTGTGTAGTCTGGAGCTGCTGTGTATTTGACCTCGAGGAGTAAGGAGTAAGTCTGCTCCCTGAGAGAGCAGAAAAAGTTTGGGATAGGATAGGATTAATGACAGATGGTGTCTAATAAGAGGAAAAAAAGGAAAATTGTGAATGGGAAAAGGCACATGCTAGGTTGGGGCAAGGAGGGATCAGGAGGTGTCCACTCACTGAGGTGCTCAGAAAAGTGTGTTTTGGGAGGGGAATCCTAAGGACAGGGGTGTCCAGGGGTGTGGGTGATGGTTACCCCATAGCCCTCTCTCCCCAGGAGCCAGGGCAGGGAGGAACCATACCCACACAGAGCACCTATGTCCTCCCTGCTTCGCTCCCACTCCCACCCCACCAGCACAGTTATGCCAGAAACCTGCTCCTCTCCAGCTCTTGATTTGCAGGCAAAAAGATAACCACCCCAACTGTGCAAAGAAACGTTTCCAGGCAGTCAATCTTTGCTTGGAAAACGTTTAGTGTGAAGACACGTATGAGGGTAAGGGATGGGAATGACAGAATGCAAACGCCCTGAAAACAAATCAGTGTTACAGTAAAGGAAAATACATTTCAAAGAGGTGTTTTGGGGACTTCAACTGCTGCCAAGTCAGGCAGCAGAGAGGGAGAAAAGCCTGTGGGGAAGTAAGGTCAGACGCTTCTAACTGACTGCTAGTGATTCCATAGCAAGGTTGAAATCACTACTCCCAAGCCCTACCTGCATCTTGCACATCCTGGGCACTGACAAAGATCATTGGAAGGGAATTGCTGCCCTTTCACCAGATTTTTCTGACCTATAAAGCACTAAGATACAATACTTTGCCCAGCTCTGCCTTGCAATTCTGCTTCCGTAATGAATGAAGGCTGGGCAAACAGTCATCCCATGAAACCAAGCTCAGGCAGAAACAACTACTTAAGCACTGGAAATTGAGCTGTTATTTATTATCACAGGATCTGGATTTCATGCTCACGCTCCCTGCTGCAATAATGATACAACCAAACCAGGATATTTTATGTCAGTGACTAATTGAAGTCCAATCAAAAGGAAATACCACTATGGCATTAAATGGCTTATTTATAGGTTCTGAGCATTCCAAACATCTACATTTAATTATTAGATTTCAAATCCCAATAATAGGTTGGAATTTATACCATTAAGTTATATACTGCATACATTTCATTGCCAATGACTTGTAACTGGCTTGGTAATTTAGAATACGAAAAGTGAAAACAGCTCAGATGTCAGATTTAGCAGGGATATAAATGTGCTTGATTAAATGAGAAGAAAGAAAAAGAAGGGGGAGGGTGGGTTGTTTAACAGTCTAATGTAGTTAATTTCTTTTCAAGAACAGTGAATTCATAATCCAAAGGGTCGGCTTGGTATTAACCTATCCAGTATTGTCTGCAAGACAGCGTGTGAATGCTGGAGCCCTTCTTGGTTTGAAGTTGAAGCACTTGATACAAACTGGGCATAAGCTGCTGTTGGAATAGCACTTATCATCATCCAGGCAAGGTACTGGTATCCCTGTGCAGTAAAGTTTCCTGAGGAAACAAGTTCTTGCCTACCATGCCATGTGCACCTGACTGCTAACAGCCTGCTAACAGCTCTCCTCTCCACAGCTTCTGTCCCAGTCACGTGCAACCATGTGTCAGAGGAGTCAGTGCCTCAGAGGTGGCTCCCGCATGCTGTACCTACGGAGCCCTACCGGAGAGACTTGGGAAGCCAAGCATCAGTAGCTATGCTGCTCCTGGAACTGCTTGATCCTTCTTACCAAAGTGTGTTTGGACCACAGAGGAAGCCAACACACTCTGCAACAAAGAAAAAAAAAAAGTGAAAATGCAGGGAAAAAAAAATAGAAGAAGTTTAAAACCTGTGGATTAAAATACCAAGTCTGCTCTCCCAAATTTTGACCAAAACCCGCAAGCCAGCAAGAATTCTTGCATGCTTGGTCTGTGTAAACTGCATTAACAGAAGAATAAAATGGCTTCCTCATCCTGTGAGGCCATGATCTTTGCAGATATTGATCACAGATACCCCAAACCTCAGGCATTACATCTCTAGGAGCTTTGGGGGATACCTGGATATTGATTTCCACGTAAAGAGGAGGCCATGAGGGAGGAGCACTGAAGGTTGCACTGTCAGGGGGACTCCCATGGATCTTGGAAGCAGCTTTTTTTCTCCCCTTTGGTTTCTGTGTTGCACATATTTGAATTTACCATCAGCAGAATTAACTCTAGAGAAAAAAATAGAGAAATAGGTCAGGTTGGAGAAGAAAAAAATGAAGGGGGAGAAAAATCCTTTTTTGGGTGATCTTACATTAGGGTGTCAAATCAAACCCTTTACCTCTTCTCTCTTGAGCTGTTCCACTGCATGTATTGCAGAAGCATTTCTAAATATTGGAGGAAATTTATAGATTTCAACATTTTCAATGTGCTTTCACCAACAAACTCTGAATAATCAGATAGATAGCAATAGGATTTGAAGCAGGGGAGGGGGTCTCAATCATTCACATCAGAAATTTTAGGGGGATTTAATGGATTGCAGATCATTCTAGAAACAGAATTTCATCTGGGAAAAAAAAGCAGCTTCAACAGTTTCTGCTAAACAGAGTTACATTGTGAAGTACAGCCATGGCAAAGCTCCACAGGACCTCTCAAAAAAACGGATGGAAATCCATTTTTTTGGGTAAGGTTAAAATATCCACCAGTCCATCATTATCGATCCCATCCCCCTTGTGACAGTTTTTGACAGAGCAGGTTTCACTTAAAGCCAGTCGCTTGCAAGCCTTCACACTTGGGTTTGTGGACCCTTGTTGCAGGAGGCTGGCATCAGTCAGCAGCACGAGGGGCGTGTGGGTCACCACACTCCAGGGAGAAATACTCCTTCCTTCGTATCCCCAAGAGGAGCTTTTGTCTGGTCAGAATTGATGTTCAAAATCTAGCTCATAATCAGAGACTATGTGAATAATTACTGCCTGATGAGTGTCATGGACAGCAAATAGTGACAGTTTGCCTTTGTGTTTGTGAAATAGCCTGTGGACTAATAAACTAATTACCACCGAGTTCCACATTTCCTTGCTCCAGAAGGTAAGTGTGTGCTTTGCCAAGTTTCAGTTTACCCTGAGATCTGTCAACAGCAGACTTTAGCCTCCAGGATGCCTGAAATGCAGCCTGTGTAACGCAGATGCCCATCTCAGTTTAAAACAGTTAAAGTACACAGCTATTTTCCACTTACACCCATTATCTGCACAGCCAAAGCAATCTCTAGAAAACACATGGGAGCCCTCCTGCAGTCACAGGGACCACAGACGAGGAAGCTGCAGTCCTACTCAGTGCATTTTGAAGAATTAATATCAAAAGATGCTTAAAATTCATCTGGACTGTTTGACCAGCTCTGGGCCAGCTGGACTGCGACGTCTACCTCATCAGAAGGGGAAAGATTCAAAATTGCCCCACACCTTCTCACTTCAGAAGAGGTCTGCAGGTAACCTCCACCTTTCACTACTGGAGGTTTGTACACATGCTTAAACAAACACCAAATCTCTCCTTTCTTGCTGTCAGGGCAGTTCTGCTTGAGGTCCACTCTGCTTTGGCTGCAGGCTGGTGTATTTACGTACCCTCAGCCCACAGCTCTGCAAGCTGGATGTTCTACAAGCTGTCTATGGGCTTGCTGGTTTCTCTGATGGTGAAGAGCAGAGCCTTCGGCACGATCACCTTTGTCATGGGTGGTGACTGAGTAAGAATTTTGAAAATAAGGTTCAGCAGCTGTAGACAATGTTCCTTTCAGGAAAGGGGAGGGGAAAGGAGAAGGGGAAAGGGGAAGGGAACTGTTTTTGGAAGACCTTCCCAGACTCAGGGAAATGCACGGCAAGCTCCCAGAAATGCACATGTGCATCAAATGTATGAGACATTGTCAGGCAATAAAAACTACCAGTTTCCTTAAATGTAATGCAAGCTTTCCATCCTTCCTCTGTGATCCCCTACTTCTCACACCTTAAGTCATTTCAGGGATGAATAAGTACTGAATGGACAAAAAAAAAAAAAAAACCAAAAAACCACCAAACCAAACCAAAAACACCCCAGAAAAATAGAAATGCTTCCATATAGCAATGTTTTATGTAATAGGAGACTTCCAGAAAAGCCTGCAGTCACTATCCACAGTAAATTAGCACACTTTCCTTCTAGGTATTTACTAACATGGTCAGGATATTCACTTCAGCATTTTACCTGTAAAACCATAAAACCCAGCTCTGAACTCAATGCTTGTACCCGTTTCCAGTTTCATACAAGTTGCTGCTTTACTGTACATCAAAGTGATGGCTGTGAATGGACTTGGGCACAGCCCTCACCTGCGCACAAACCTGCTTTGTAGGCCACACACTGTGATCTGGGACCAACTTCACGTAAGATAAACTCTGCTATTACACGAGGAACTAAAGCACTCCTGAGGAGGAAAGACAAAGATGAAAAATTAGCAAAGCAATTACTGTTACAAAATGTAGGAAATGAATTTAGGTTTTTCATTCCGACCCGTTTAAGGTTGTTTTCTAACTTGGTAGAACTAAAGACAAAACGGACCCCAAAGGGGGGCCTGATGCCTGTTCTCATTTTCTGTTTGGAAAGCACTTGTCGTGCAGTAAGACAGTAGAGAGACACGACTCAGATCACAGCTCAGTGATCTGAGTATCGTCTTACAGGTATTTAAAGAGATTTGAGATCATGAGCTCTTCTGGCTAAGGCATGCCAGACCCAGCTGCCGAAAACCTAATTTGCAAATAATTAAAATGTGGTTTTTTGGCAAGAACTAGGTTAATGGAGCAATTCACATAGGTAACTGCCTTAAAAACAGGTATTTAATGCATCTTGTCTCCAGTTTTATTGCAGCACCCTTACCTACTGCGCTTCTGCTAGCCGTTCCTCAGCACCAGCCCTTACCAGGCTCTGCCCGTGGTTCTCTCCAGAGAGCCTTTCCCAAGCATGTAACCACTTAAACCTTTGTCCTCACTCCAAACTGGAAGACAGAGAAGCAGGAGGACCAAAAGAGCAGGATGATGATACTACAAGAGTGCTCCTTCGCCAGCTGCAGTCTTTGTAAAGCACGTTGGGTGGATGATCTAATGCCTCTTTCTCTGTCCACTGCACTTGACCTCCCTCCCTCACAGGGGTGGTTGCATGCAGATGCTCACCATCGTGAGGACCTTTAAAAAACACAAGCTTAACATGTTTACAGTAATTCTGGTAGGAACTTAAAATTACACCACCTGAGTGCTCGGGTGTTGTTAACTCAGCCGGGTATTCCCAAAGCATATCTGATGGCTGGAAGCTCACTGTTGAAAAGGTACATGAAGTTTAGGGAGGAGGTGGAAAAAAAAGCCAAGCACCTGGAAAACACTTCATTGCTTCTTTATTTAGATGCACCCACAGTACAGAGCCTCTTGAGCATGTGCAAAAGAGGAGGATTACACATTTATAGCTGGGAGCACCATTGAGTTCGAGTTTCTTTGATACCATTTTTAAGAAAGTAAACTATTTCCAGAGAATGACATTTGAATCCAAGAGCTTAAGACCTGCTTGTACTTATCCAGAGGTGGAAGGTATTTCTCTTTTTCATTATTACTTTGATGTAGAGTAGAAGACTTTTTCACAGTCTGGTTGGACCAGTCTATATATTTTCATATGCACCTTTTAATATATATAAAAAATGTTTCATTTTTCCCCCTTACCCACAGATAGTTAAATGCATCTAAGTTTAAAAACAGTAATGGACCAGAGCATTCCTATGGGGAAAAATGAACTTCTGCTGCCCTCTCCTGCTTAAACAATGAAATGCTAAAATATTAAGATCTATGAATCTAATGCTAACCTTGAAACGAAAAGCATGACAGGTCATTCGCTATACTACGATCAAAAATAGGACAACAACAAGAAATGTATCGGTACTATTTATATTTGAAAACTCCTCATCGTTACATGAGGTTATGAATACAACATATTTACAGTAAGTGATCCAAATAACAAAAACTTGTATCCAGAGAGGTCATGATAAAAAGCATGTGCTTCTGTGGACAGGAAGCCACACTTGGGTAAAAGTTTTCGGTCTAAATCAGTTCCGTTCTGTTTCAAGATACCATTTCATAGATTGGAGAACAAAAAAGCGGGCTATACAAAATCTGCCGCACGTATCAGCTAGGAAAACTAATTTGTGGCTCACTACAGAGCTGCTAAGGGAAGCAGGGGAGCTGAAATCAAAAAACCACGTGTAACTAAGCACATTCTTAATCTTGCACATTTTCACCTTTGTCTTGTTTTAGGGCAACTGCTTTGGGATGATCTTGTTACACAGCTAAGAGAAAAGGCCGTCTTTATTTTCCAAGACACAACTAAAAGCACATTATTTCAGTTTTATTTGGGGGGGGAGAAGAATCCAGTCTTTGCCCTCCTCACTAACAATAAAGAGGTTTTTAAAGCTCCTAATATATTTTTCTTTCCACAAAGTGAGAGAGCCTAAGGCTGTACTTAGGCGTGTATAATGTAAGTACAGCTGCTGCATTTCTTACTCGAGCGATTCTTGGCTCTACAACCTCAATTTTTCCATATATAGGAGATAAAAAAAATAAATTAAATCCTTTTATTTATGCTAACAAAACCAAGATTAAATTTACTGTAACCCTGCTAGCAAACGTTCCAATGGCATTAGAATACTTTTTTTTTCAAGCACTCCAACCTTTGGAAGAGAGACAAAAAACACTCAAAAGCAATGAAAGGAAAACAAGAAGGGAGACTTGCAAGATGAAGAAAGCAATGTGTGCTCAATTTAAAGTACATGAGAGGAACTTTACTTTTACAGTTGTTCTATCCCCATGACCTGATGCAATGCCCTAGTATTGAAAATGTAGCTCTTCCCTTTTACCAGAGAGCATTCGATCCTTTCTCCTGAAACCAATATGGCACAGGACACGAGTGACCACCCAACAACTGCCCTATGAGCAGTTAATAAAAACATTTACACAAATAAAGGTAGTTTCTGGAACTCAAGAAGCAAACAAAAGCATAATTAAATAGACGCACTGATCACACCTGGGCCCATACGCTGCCTTCTTCTTTGCCTACAACTCCAACGATAGCAACGGGAGCTCTGCAGAGCGGCAGGACATCGCATCTGGATTGCAGCAAACAGTGGATCCCGGGGATGTGGTCGTATCATTGTGGCAAGTGCTTCTCCACATACATCACACAGTGCAACCTAGTGTCATATCAGCCTTTTAGAGTCAAGTGACTAATATCACATCGTCTAGTTCACTTTAAAGAAACATTCCTTCTCGGAAGTGATAAATCATCTATAAACTTTAGATACTCCCCACTATCCCCCACATCAGAGGTAACAAAATATTGCAACCCATCAGGTTCTCATCAGTTTTGTATGATCAATACCAGAATGTCATGTCAAAACCAAAAATAGTCATGAACAAACAACACTCACCTAAACTCTAAGTACAGGACAAGGTGCTTTTTCTAAGTTCACATTGCTGAGTTTTACTCCACCAAGTGGAAAACATTAATCTTTTTTGCTCCGCTCTCAGTTTTTCACAATTGGACACAGTCTTTAAGCATGAGTTTAAGTCCACCCTCTCATAGAGCATGATCATTTCACACAGAAATCACACTAGCAAATAATTTTCGGTAACAGAAATAAAAGACTGTCAAAATCAATGGGCTAAAGGACAAGATTTGTTATAAATTTATTTAATCTTCAGTATTTCAGCTTGCACCTTTGCTTCAGCACTTTAAAATGGTTCAACTAAGACAGTAACTGCCTAATTTACATTGCGTCCCAGTCAGTGTTCTTAAAAGAAGCTCATGTTAATCCATTAAACCACGTTGTGTTTGGTGTTGTGTATGACTAGTTCTACCTTTTGTTTTCCAGAATTAACAGTGTCAAGTTTTTACAAAATCATTGCGTTTACAACACTCGTGTGTGCAGACCCAGAAGTACAAACTGTGACCTGATAATCCTGAAACAGTAGTCTAGAAGGGAATTCTTTTTTAACCTCTTTTCTGAGCCTGAAAACAAGAAAACTTCAAATCCTACTGTATATTTAAATGGTAGGAAGAAAAATATACAAGCTTGTATTTATACTGTATTTCTATCAATGGCAACAGGTCATAAATTCATGTTTGCAACTATCACAAAGACTCATGAACACCAATTCAGTTTTATACTGTAGATACTGCTGGATTGATGGTTTAGGATTATCAATTCACTGTTGTCATATGCCTATAACAGTTCAAAAGCATCCTGGAGAAAAATCCTGAAACACATACCTTTCGGTATATAATAATGCAACTGCATTAGCTAAATATATACTGTACATTAGTCTTATCAGCATTTTACCTACCAAAGATGTAAGATTCCACTTTCAAATACAAAGCAGATAGCCAATAATGTATACTTATAATACAGCCCTCTTCTTTTTGTAGGTTGTTTTGTTGGTTTTATCTTTTGTTTTAAACAATTTGGTCACAATGCACCTTTGATATAAAAGCATTTTAAACTTTATTATTAATACTCAGAACATTAGGATTTCCAGAATTTTTTTCAGTAGCATTTGTAGAACCACTTTTGGTAACAAATACAGTAGTTAGGAATGAGCATCCAGATGAGAATGCAGAAGTATATTATCCAGAATCCTTTCCAGCTAAGACCATAGGGCTGGTACTGTGATGAGTAATAGTACTAGAACCACAAAAACACTATAGTATGTTTCTTAGAGGCTACATCCTCTTTTGCTGGAACACTTTATAAATACATATTAAAAAGTAAGGCAACAACTCCAAACAGCCCAAACTTGCTATCTCAACTCAACTTCCAATTAGATCCAGGACACCTGGAGATCATTTTCATGCTTGCACTGTTTAGTGTTTGTCTTTATTCTTTCAAAATGGTCCAATAAAAACATACTGCAATAATTCAGCAATTAGTATTTCTAGAACAACTCCAGTATGTGTGTCCAATGCCATATCACTAATACTGGTTAGGTACTGAAGTCCAGGGTGTTACCACTGCCCGTTTTTAAAGGATTGTGGACACTAATTTGGATTTGCGATAAATAGGTGCATGAATCCAAAACTCTCTTTCCCACTATGTTTATCACCTACTTGGGTTTTTTAACTCCTAATGTTCAAATTAAGGAAGCACCAGAGACAGCCTGGTACTACAAAAAATGCTCACACCAGTAAACAAAACTTTTATTCAGGACCTATCTTTTTCATGGCCCTGATCTGAATGGACATTCAACTTATGAAGATGTGCAAAAGGAAAAAAAAGTCAAATTACAGTAAAGTTATCCAGAGAAGGAGGATGTTACACAAACTTATAAGGAAATGACAGTCTTTTTTCTCTTTTACTATAAATACACTTAACAGTTTAGCAGAAAGACAAGCTAAATTTTAAGATTGTTCACATTTGAAAGTTGTATTATACTCTCTGCTAACGATAAATAAGGAACAGGTCCTGACAATGGAATCTGACATTGCAATTTTCATCAACAGATCTTTGAAGACTGGTTTTTAAAGAAGGGTTAAAACAAGGATTATGTTTGCAAAGTTCTGAGAAGTCCATCTGCTGTCCAAACTTTGGATTAAAGTCCTTATTTTTTTTCCTTTACTTAGAGACAGGTATATACAGTGCTGTTGTAATAATGAAACAAATGTGAAATCTACTGTAAAGTTGCACAATACAGAAAACTGTTGCTCCATCTTCTACTACATAAATGTGTGACTCCACAGGTTAATAATGCTGTTTTGTTTTTTTGTTAAGTGGGAATTATTCCATCACGTCTAAGACCTCTCTTTAATTCCAAATCCTCCAGTTTTTTCCACAGTTCTTCACGCTCTTTCTCTTTCTTCTTCTCACTGACAGATGAAATAAAACAAGGAGTTAACAAGAGAGAAGACTGTAGAATATTTATAATAAAAATATGGTTGACATTAATTAGCAAAGCTAATTTTCTTGAACACAACTGCATTTTTCCTAACATATATTTCATTTTTTGATTTGGTGGGGTTTTTTTGCTTTTCTTACCTACATACCTGTCTAGACTACTATACCTGTCTATCACTAGACAGCAGGAAAAGAACAGAAAACACAAGCTGAACAAAGTGGAAGTACTCGTGGACACTAATTTGTAATACAAAAGGAAAAACTGCAGTGGACGTATTACAGAACAGATATGTCGTGATTCTAAAAGTTGAAATTCCAGGACTAAATTGCACATAATTACTATCAAGCTTATTTATTTAAGCAAAGTGACTTTTAATCTTTTAAGTACCAGTCACTTACTTGAGCAAGCATTCGCTTATTATTTTAGGCTCACTGTTCTGACTTGTATTGACTGGTGGCTTTCATATAGCTTAGGTAGCAGCCAAGGGAAAATTCAAGTTCCAAGAGGTGTCTTTTGTTCAGAGATTTACTTTTTTCCCCCCTTACCAAATTCCTACAAGATGATCTACATAGCATTGTTATAATGAGAATTTAATGGCCAATTTGATAATATTAAAGAACTCACCTAACATTTACTTTAGCTGCATTATTTGCTTTTCTGTCTCTGCTATAGCTTACTTGGAACAGACCTTGACACTGGCAAAGTACAAAATGCTTTCAATGTCTATTAAATCACCTTGAAGGTTCAGATGACACGGAAATATATCAATTAGAGTTACAGATTCTTTGCCAGTCACATCAGAGAATTCTTGAAAAATATTTCAGTGGAACAGAAATGTTTCTACACATGTTGATTCAGTCAAAGTGCCAATATCTGCCTCATTTATTTGAAATTTTAATTTCCCAATAATAGTTTAAACATGTACAGAAAATATACAAACAACATGCAGATAAATTCCTGAATAACAATTATTACAAAAAAAAAAGTCCAACTAGAAAGTTCGTAATAGCCTACACTTTCAGGCTAGTTACAGATACTTATCTTAATGACTATGAAATATATACTTGCTTATGTAAAGCACTGTTAGAGGATGATCACTTCATCCAACTTATCTGAGCTATCATAATCATTAATCTCAAATATATTTCTCTTCAAGCTGCTGGTGTTATCAAAGCTATCCTTTTGAATTATTATGAGAGTCAAGATTTTCTGTAAACTTTAAGGTAATAACCCAGTTTATGCAATTAGGCATTTACGTGTTTTAAAATTTCAATAGTAAATTAAAATGGTGAATTGGTTTGGACCAGCCTTGAAATAAGATATTAAGTCATTAGAAAAATTCTTTATGTGGTTAAGTCACTAAACTTCACTCATTATCCAGATACCAGACATACTACTGCAGAGTTGGGTCCTGTCAAGAACAGGGTTCCACATCTTGAGGGGCAAAGTACAGTCATAAACTCATTAAGTCACTGCAGTTCCTCAGTAAATGGCTGGATTACATGATCAGTCCTAAGATTTTCTACTTTTCCTGCTAGGAAAACCAGGCAGTGTCATTTCAGCTGCCCTAGCAGACTGAGCCTTATTCATCAACACCTACCTAGAATTCATCTGGCATTGATGCCTCTTAGCTGAAGTATAGATCTAAGTCTCTAAAACTAAAATCCTGTATTAATGAGCTGACCTGCTAATTTCAGATTTATTTTTAGTACACAAAACTTTATATATTACAACAGTAAACTGAAGAAAAGGACAGTGTGACTCCAGCCACACAGTTCAAGACATGTGACCCCTAAAAGACTATACTACTAAGAGACTACTATACTATTCTAACAAGGTCTGATGATGTACAGTACCCTCTGCTTTGCATGGGGGAACTCTGAGTTGTGTAAATGACTTAAATGAAGTTATAAAATGCTCAGAGTTCCTGAATTTTTTTTTTTCATCTGTTGCTTTGGATAAGCTGAAACTTTTGAGAAAAGATGCATTACGATTGGAAAATGAACATTAAGGAAAACAGGACAAAAAAGGAAAAGCATTTTGCTAGGATGGAGCTAATGATTGTATGAGTGATGTACATAACTGATCCTGCACATTAAATATTCAAGATAGAGCATTCCTCTGAATACGAAAGGGTTGAGAAATCTTCTGCTTTAAGATCACATTTAGCCTATGAACAGTAGTCTGAGAATTCAAATCTTAAGGTTTTCCCTCATGTCTCTCTCCAAACCTCAGTGGTTTGTTAAGTCTTTTTGTTTTTCTTTTATCAGTGAAGATCTTGATACCCTTAAGTGTTTTCAAATGAAGAGTCCAAATTAATTCCATGAGGAATGTGGATTCCCAAGCAATGCAATAGGTACTGTATTTCATAAGAAGAACCTGGACATGGTTTACATACTTTACTAAAGAACCTTTACATGGTTCTTCAACGTTACATCATGAGACGGCTAAAGAGCACACAGGGGAAAATGAGTCATTGTGTCTATTGTACGTGAGATAACACAACTGCACTGGAGTGTAAAGGAAAAACTAAACAGCAGGCCTTATGCTCAGCTGACAAAAAAAGCTTTAAAAAGTTACCGCTGACGATCTGACTTGTAAGTGGCTGTCAGCTCGTCAAACATGGTGCTGTTCATTTCCATAAATGCCTTCAATACATTGTAGACTAAAGCCACAATCGCCCTGTGAAACATTAAGAAAGAAAGAAAAAAAAAAAGGGTCTATTAGTTTCAGGTGAAATCAAACGTGAAATAAAAAGTCTTCTCTTACTGGCATTTCTGCAATCAATTCTGCTCTCACAAGTACGATAATGTAAATTCTTTGATTTCAGTGAAGCTACTTTTCATTAACATATTTAAAGGTGAGAATCAGCTTTCATGTCTCTACTGACTACTTAAATGGAACAAACCAAAACTCTAGGGTAAATGTAACAACACAAAGCTATTACATATAACTACAGACTCTTCCCTCATCCTGTGGAGCAACTCTGAATGCAACTCCAGGGAATCAAATCATCAATGCTGGCAGAAAGAATAGAATTTAAACACAAATGGGAATGATCCAGATTTCCTTATGATTTTTCTATGAAGGTGAATACTCAGTGCTTCTGTGCAAAATACAAACTTCCATTTCAAGAGCAATTTCCTTGTACTCATGTATTTCATATTCATTTTCACTTTGGTACAGCAAAAAACTCTTACAAGAACCTGCAACCAGACCTTCAGATGAGTTCTGCATTATCTATACAAAATTCTGTGTTTATATACATATATATATATATATGAAAATATATACTCTGTATACTTATAGACATAGATATATGTCTCTCTATATAAATCTCTGTCTACTTTTCTTATTCACTGTTCCTCACAGAATCACAGAATCACAGAATGTTGTGAGTTGGAAGGGACCTTGAAAAATCATCTAGTCCAACTCCCCTGCCCGAGCAGGATCACCTAGATTAAATCACACAGGAACGTGTCCAGATTGGTCTTGAATGTCTCCAGAGAAGGAGACTCCACAACCTCTCTGGGCAGCCTGTTCCAGTGCTCCATCACCCTCACAGTGAAATAGTTTTTCCTGACATTCACATGGAACTTCCTCTGCTCCAGCTTGGACCTATTGCCCTTGTCCTATCACTGGACATCACTGAGAAGAGCCTGGATCCATCCTCCTGACACTCACCCTTTACATATTTATAAACATTAATGAGATCACCCCTCAGACTCCTCCAAGCTAGAGACCCAGCTCCCTCAGCTTTTCCTCATAAAGAAGATGTTCCACTCCATCATCTTGGTGGCCCTGCATTGGGCTCTTTCAAGGAGTTCTATGTCCTTGTCCTATTGTCCCTCACCTCACCAAAAGCCAACACACCACTCCTTACTTAAATTTGAGTTGTTTAAGTGCATAAAACATGACAGGCATGATCTGTTTATAGAGAAAAAAATGATAGATTTTTGAAAGGCTTCAAAGGCATTTTGTCCCACATAGTTCAAAAAGGTAGAATACTCTACTGTCATCTGGCTGGATAACTAGCCTAAAATACACCAGAATTCCTAAAGTAAGGTGGATCTCCCAGCAGTCTAATTATCCAGAAGTCAAAATTCCTTTCTGGCATAACTAAACATAAAGAAAACAAGCAAACAAAATGAAACAAAAACAAAACAAAAAAAAAAGGCAAAGGCAAAGAAGCAAATCTAAAAAAAAAAGAAAAAACATTTAAAGAATTATTTGGAACAGATAATCTACTCAATCAAGAGATCCACTACTCTGGTTGCCATATTCAGACTGCTTAAGAAACAGCTCTGCAATGAGGAAATAGTGAATGACCATTAGAGGTGCCAACTGGAACCTCTGGAGCTAACCTATAGCAGACAAACCATGTGCCATTTTCCATGTATCCCTGCAGTCTACCATTCACCTCTCTCAATAAACTTCCAGTTTGGTTGCCTGCATTTAAAAAAAATTCTTATAAATATAAAGATTCTTTAAATAACTTCTTTATTTTTTTTTTATACTGGAATACTCTCTTTAACAGAAGCATCCCAGTGCACAGTATATAAATGGTTGGGCAGGAGCACAGGCAGGTGGAAGACTAGCAACATGTTACTATGCCATGGAAAGTGCTTTTTTGTTATGAGCATTAGTTACAGAAACTTTCCAGTAGCATTAGATATGCCATGAAAGCACACAAACTTGAGGTTAGGCTAGATACAAAATGGATTGATGTTTCACAGGGTGAAATATTTTACAAATACTTTACAGTATGGTCTTAAAGCAACTGGGACCTTTGCAGAGATCATTAAAAATACTGGGTTTACTAAATGGTGACCTCCTTAACTTAGAAAAACTTTTCAATTAATTTGTAGACCACATGGCATCTAACTGTAATAGTATTTTCTGTTAAAATTCTTCCTACTAGGTCACTGAGTTAAAAAATAAAAAATCCAAATTAACAGGTTATCAATATGAAGCAACTGCTCAATTACAATGTGTAATGGAGAACCCTGTATTTAAACACATTTAGAAAAAAAACAACCCAACCTAAGAATATACTGATGCCTATATGCTTAGGAAAATGCTAGTACGAGAAGTATCAGTATCATCTACAATACTGCCACAAAGCTTTCCTAATGCAAGTGGTATTATTCTAGACAATTTACCATCAGGCTTAAGACATTAACCAGTTTATAAAAAAAAATGTGTAGGAGAAATGCTTGATGAGCAATACTTTCTTCAATAACAATGTAACATCTAATTTCTCTTTATTTCAACTTGTGAGAAGATCTATTTTTATCCTGTAAGGTACTGATTTTTGTACACATACCAGATAATTAAAAACATTCTGTGACAAGCTCAAGTACAGACTAATTTATATTGGCATTAAGAAAGTTGCACCTGCTAATGCCAGCTTTGAATCTGGATCTCTGCCGTCCAGATGTTCTTCAGCAGACACTCCCTAAGGTTATCAGTGGTAATGTCAAATGGTAAGAGTAAAGAGTAATGGCAGAAACTTACGGATTCCAGTGTTCTTTAGAAATCCTGTAAAGGCTGGAAAACATGATGGGAAGTATAATGTTTGAATTCTCCTCTATCAAACTCATGATGTATTCATTATTCCAATAATACAGTGCTCTTTCGGCCACCTTTGAGTCAAAGGAAAAAAAAACATTAACAGGAATTCAGATACCTATAATTTTGTAATTTTCTAAAGGAAAAACAAATCTCGGGAAAATTTCACAAAGATGAATTAACAAGAATCATTAACTTTGCAATTAAAACTCTAATCAACAGTGTAATTCAATTAAAGGAACTAAGATTTCATCCTATAATTCAGATAGCAAAACATCCACTCAACCACTCTATCCTTCCCCTGCTGCTATGTTGTCACTGCAGACCAGGTGCCAACACTGCATTAATGCTGCAGCTGTGGAGGGGAAAGGAGAGCAGACAGACTTCCCCTTTCCCTCAATCCTGTGACTGCAGTTGGAAGGAAGAGAGTAGTGCTGGGATACCGGAAGGAGACAGGGAAAGGAATAGTAGTGGGGCTGAATAGGTGTGGAGATATCTTAAGTGTGAGTCAGGTACCAATGATGATAATCACCTTGGGGAGGAGATGGGGGAATAGGAGGGAAAACACAGGTCTAAATTATGTTAAATCACAGTATCACAGACTGGGTTTGGTTTGAAAGGAACTTAAAACTCATCTAGTCCCAACCCCCTTGCCACATGCAGGGTCACCCTCCACTAGCCCAGGTTGCCCAAAGCCCCATCCAACCTGGCCTTGAACACTGCCAGGGATCCAGGGGCAGCCACGGCTTCTCTGGGCAGCCTGTGCCAGAGCCTCACCACCTTCACAGGGAAGAATTGCAGCTTAAGACCATTTCCCCTTGTCCTGTCACTTCACACCCTTGCAACCAGTGCCTCTACAACTTTCCTATAGTCCCTTCAGGTAATGGAAGTCTGCAATACATTCTCCCCAGAGCCTCCTCTTCTCCAGGCTGAACAAAACCTGTCTTCATAGGAAAGGTTCTCCAGCCTTCTGGTCATCCTTATGGCCTCCTCTGGACTTGTTCCAACAGCTCCATACCTGTCTTGTACTGAGGAACCCAGAGCTGGACACTTCACAGAATCACAGAAATCTAGAGATTGGAAGGGACAAGCCCTTGCTGATGGCAAAGAAGGTGATGAGCTGTGTGACCTTCAGTCCAGCAGACAGGGCAGGGAGAGTAGGACATAAAAGGAAAAAGCTCAAAGGAGTCAAGACGGTCCTTAAATGCTGGGCTGGAATCAATAGGACTCCAGTCTTCCAGGGACTCAGTGCAGAGATTCACAGAATTGTAGGGGTTGGAAGGGACCTCCAGAGAGCATCAAGTCCAACACCCCTGCCAAAGCAGGTTCCCTAGGTCACACAGGTTGGTGTCCAGATAGATGGTTCTTGAATATCTCCAGAGAAAGAGACTCCACAACACCCCTGGGCAGCCTGTTCCAGTGCTCCGTCACCCTCACCATGAAGAAGTTATTTCACACATCAGTGCAGAACCTCCTGTGGTCCAACTTGTGACCATTTCCCCTTGTCCTGTCCCCACAGGCCACTGAAAAGAGGTTGGCCATCTCCCTTTGTCTCCCACACTTCAGATATTGATAAACATTGATGAGATCCCCTCTCAGTCTTCTCTTCTCCAGGCTGAACACCCCCAGCTCACTCAGCCTTTCCTCACAGGGGACATGCTCCAGGTCCTTCATCATCTTTGTGGCCTCCACTGGACTCTCTCCAGGAGATCCCTGTCTGTTTTGTACCGGGGAGACCAGAACTGGACACAGGACTCCAGGTGAGGCCTGACCAGGGCAGAGTAGAGGGGAAGGATCACCTCCTTCCACCCGCTGGCTACACTCCTCTTAATGCACCCCAGGATCCCACTGGCCTTCTTGGCTACCAGGGCACACTGCTGGCTCATGGGCAACCTGTCATCCACCAGGACCCCCAGGTGCTTCTCCACAGAGCTCCTCTCCAGCAGGTCATCCCCCAGCCTGTACTGATAACCACGGTTGTTCCTTCCCAGGTGCCAGACCCTACACTTGCTGTTATTGACCCTCCATGGTTCCTCCGTGCCCAGCTCTCCAGGTCTTGCTGAATGGCAAGCTCAGCATTCCTCCACCACTCCTCCCTTCAAAAGCCTAAAACAGTTACCTTTGCCTTTGTGCCAGGACAGGTCACCTATCTTAATATTTGGAGACACTTCAGGCCATGAATAATAGAAGGGCTCAAAATCTGCTTGGATACAGTTTAAGGTCTTTTGTGGCTCAGAACTGCAAGTCCTCTTTCTCACAAGGTCAGGTACACCTAACAAGTTATCCATGAAGCTGAGAACTGAAATGATCAGCATACCTTCTCCCATAGAAATCTGTAAGAGAAGTACTGAAAGCCACATAACTTAAGACGACATCTATGTTTGGGGGTTGTTATGTTTGAAATGGAGACTACACATTCCTATGTGAACAATAAGCTCTATCACTGACCTGAAAGTGAGGGCTAGAGACACACTTGGCAATTTGTTTAAACAAGGGCTCCTGTATTTTGACAAACTGTGATGGTTCAATTACATCCAATATTTCCTCCAGCTCTCCTAGGAACATGACCTAAAACAATGAAGAAAGCATTGATTATAAAACCTCTGAATCATCTGGTCAGCAAAATGCTGTTAACCCTCAAATTCCACCACTTAATGGAGAAATGGAAGCCTCACTACATCTCTCAAAAAAGGTGATCAGTTCAACCTTTACCAGTTTCTAGATTCAGTCTCTTAAAAAGCAGGAGGAGTGTGTGGAAATGCTGTTTTTGAAGTAGTCCTTTACAACAAACTTCAGAATTGTACCAGTATATCCATACTGAAACCCAAGCCTCATACAGACAAAGCATTTGATCAAGGCTTAAACTTTGTTAATTAAGGAGATTCCCTGAATTTTACCTACTTTTTAGAAGCAATATTAAAAATAATGATTTTGCTACGTCACAAAATCTCATTAGGAAAACCTGAATTTGCATCAAGAATTTGAAATAAAAATAAAAATGTCTAACTGCATCTTTTATATGTTTAGTAGGTAAATGCCAGACAATTAAATGTCTTTCATCCTCCTTTGATAAATACTATCCTCACATATAAACAATTCCACATCTAACAGCGTTTTCCAATCTATCCTCAACTGTGTTTACTTTCTCTGTTCTAAGCCATAAAGAAATTATCTGCAAAAAAGCTAGTTCTTGTTTAGCAAAGAGAAGCCATGGTTATCAAACTTTGCTCTTCATAGACAAAACTGTCCAAAAAACCAGAATTCAAATATGGAAACATCACCTATAAGAATTAATAACAAGATCAACCACAGTATGTGTTACCTGCGTGGAAACATCTAAATATTCTCTGCTTATAGTAATTCTGTTTCGTTAATATAATACTTACCTCTTTCTGACTGCAGGTTTTTGGCCAGAATTTCATTAAACCTCTAATGACCTAAAATAGAAAGAAAACAGTTAAAATTTTTTTCTTTCAAAAGGGTTAGTTTATGATACAAAAAACCTCCAGTATAAAAGTAATATTTACGGGTTCTGTGAGTGAGGGGTCTTTCTCCAGAAACTGTACTATGCAATACGCCAGCTGTAAAGAGGAAAAGATTTAAGAAAACAAAGTTAGGACATTTCTACAAAGAAACCTCAAAGAAACAATTTTTTTAAAAAAGACTCAAGGCAAGATGCCATAGAGATTTCTCAAACTGCATCAAAACTGAGATGAAGTTTGTACTGTGCAAATCCACTCGAAGTCCAGTTTGTAAGAAACAACAGAGTACCAAAAGAGTGACAAAGTTGCATAAACAATAAAAAGCCTGAATTCCACATACACTCAAAACAATCAGTATTTGAAGCTTCTGTTACCCTCTAAAACTGTGTCTTTTAAATATTTTATACATTTGCAAAATCATGAAAACTCTGGCAAGATGAACTGACACAGCTAAAACCTGGAATAATCTATTTACAAAGGACAGCTTTAACAGCCTAAGAAAGACTGCACTATCTGAACATCCGTGAGCAAGGCAACAAGGTAACCCTTATCAAAGGGAAAATTAAGTCATGAAAGCTGAATGTATAAAAGGATGTATGAGAGCATAAATGCAGCATTCTCCATGAGGGAGAATGTTAAATATGATGCAAAAATGTGGCTATCAGTATACAGAATGTTGCCAAGGTGAAGAAAAGCCTTGATAGTTCTAGACTAAAGAGAACAAAATATCAAAGCAAACTTGAGAGTGAGAATACAGCAGAGGAAAACCTAGAGAGAGTCTGTCTACTAAACAAAGCCCTCAAAATACTACTGATGTGAACTACACTTTTAATTACCTAATCAGAACAGAAGCAAGACATTTATTATACAAATTATACTAAAGAAATCTACTTCATTTTTCCACATTTCAAAACTTCCTCACGACCTTTTATGTGCTACACAATTAAATTTCCAAAGCAATCATTAAAAAAAAATTCCAACTGAGCAGAAAATATTTGTATAATTTCTACCTGTGCATGGAAGAGTGATAAACTCCTGACAGTATGTAAAGGAATCAGCACCTTCACCAGAAACTGTTTATGCTCTGCCTTAAGAGGTAAAGCAAAACCATTGATAATACTAGAAATGAGAAGAGAAAAATTTGTTAGTGTTATCATGACAGAAAACGCTCATGGTCTGAACAAGCACCTCCTAGATTAAAATAATTTAACAGTGAGTACCCATCCACAAATAGGAGGCTCATGCCATATCTAAAACAGGACAAAAGTCAGTCTGTTTATATTAGCAGTGCAGTGTGTGTGTGTGTATATATATACAGGTTGCAATTCTGTTCTATTCGGAATAATCATATAAACATCTGCTCAAATCTGTTGCGAAAATGATGAGACCTTATCTATGTAGTCTGTAAATTCATGTAAGCAAAGTGCTCTTGAGTAATTAACAGAGAATTAGGTTTACTCAGAATATTCACACTGTTAGTGTGCTGAAGAAATAATAGGATTAATGCGGCATGTGAGGATGAAGTGCATTTAACACACACACAAAAAAAAAACCCAGTTCAACACTTGTGGCTGTATCTCATATCCAGCTATATACTTGTATATTCTTGGCCAAGATGTGACAGAGATTTGCACATGGGCTTAAAGATGAGCATGCCCATACATCTGTTTTCAGAATCAGGATTTCTAGTAATGCTTTTTCCCAATCTGACACTATTCTGATGTGTCCAGAAGATAAAGTTTAAAATAGATAATAACAACTCATTTACCTTCCTAAAATTTCCAACAGTTCAGCTACGCCATTGAAGTGTTCAGTTTCATAAACAAATCTAAAAAAAAAAAGGTAAAATTAAATATAAGTAATATATCAATTTCAAAAAAATTCACAACTGAGAAGTACCTTTGCCCACAACTTACCGTAGAAAAATATTATTAATCTGTTTTCGGATAAATGCTCTAAGACCCAGAAACTTGCCATAAATTCTGTGCAAGACTGTTTTTAGGTAGTCTCGTTCTCGAGGGTCTTCGCTGTCAAACAGCTCCAACAGCTGTGTTGAGAGGAAAACAGAGATCTGAACAAGTAGACATCTGACAAGTATATTCAGCAAAGCATATGCAATATCTGTGTTCCACAAGGTGTAGAAATACAGCATTAAAAAACCTATTGTAAACCCCAATACAACATCACAAAACTGTTTATTAATTTCAACTTCTGATGTAACAGAACTTTGGAAAATCTTCAAACAACTTAATGAATTAGCTCCAAAAAGATGTCCTTCCTTCTCCTCAAAGATAAATAAAACAGATCCTTACGTGGTGCCATATCTACAAAATGAGACAGTTTGCCTCTCTCAATCCACCATTCCTTCACTCTGCAGAACTAAAAGATCCTCATTTGCTCTAATATTTTGTTCCCACAACATTGTGTCAAGGTCACATTTTTCTAATTGCTTGAAATTTACATTAGGAGTTCTTAAGCATACATGGGGATTGCATGGCCTTCGCGCTGTGGAAAGGCTCAACAGTGACATCTACAACAGCACTTGATCTATTACACATGGTCTCTGCTGACTGACACAAATCAAAGCACCAGGGGGAATTAATCCTCAAGGTTGAACAAAATTACAACTTCAGTTCAAAATTAAAAAAAAAACCACAAAACATGACAAAAAACAACAAAAAAATCAACAAAAAGTAACAGAAAATCCACCTTAAAAAAGTAACTCTTAAGTAAGATTTTTAGAAGATCAAAATTATTATGTGACACTCAGTTAACACCATCCAGTGTGTTACACTGTACAAGATATATCCCTAAACACTGACACCTGAAGTTGAAGAATTAAAGGCATGAAATGAGAAGCAGGAATATCACCTGCAGATCTTTGTTGGATTCCCCTTGCATCCTCAAGAACAAAAACATGAGCTTCTCCACCCACCCCTTAATCTCTTTTGACACCGTGGCATTGTCTAGTCTGGCAGACCTTGGGAATAAACTAGAAAGTAAACTTTATTTAGCAAAATAAAACCAACAAAAATGACAAATAAAAAGCCACATGCCTTTGACCTCCTGCAAAACCAAAACTCCCACAAATGCCCAGAAATTAAGTTGGGCGAGGTAACTGCAAGAAACCAGTGTATCTTGCACGGCAAAGAAAGTAACAGTCAAAAAGGCCCATTCTTGCAAGAAAAACGAAGACAGTTTGCCAAAGAGACCTAAGAAATATATAAGATGCTGGCAGAAAATTATTGCTGGAATGGTAGGAAACAAAAGAAATTATAATGCCTATTATAAGTAGGTTGGTCAGTGTAGAAATACTACCTGATCTCTGGCAAACTGCTACACAACTCTGAGGAGGTGAAAAAATCAGACAAAGATGACAAATGTTTAAGCTATCCAAGATGTTTTTTCCAACATCCACGCTTAGGACTGATATACATCCTCTACTTCAATGTTTTGGATGTTTCTGGAGCTTGTAATGAGATCCCACTACCTTTTCCTTGCAGTAAGAATCTGTGGTGGGAATTTCATGAGGAAATTATGAGGTTTGTCAGCTGCCCTCCAGAGGTTATAAACACATTGCTTTGTTCAATTAGTTCTAGAGTTAAACAAATAAACAGTCACCTCGTCCTTCCCCAAATAGCAAATTTCACCCAAAGACAGCAAACAGTTGGAAACAATTACAGTTTTAATTTTCTTATTGGATTGCTTTTAGGTGCAAAATATTTATATTTCCAATTCTGTTACACAGATCCTCTCTGGAAACATTGCTGAGATAAGAATCAAGTCTCTCATTTAATAAATAAAAAAAAGAAAAAAAATATTTGTTTGATATGTCCAATTTGTTATCAGGTTTCAACTCTGAAGTCTTATTTTTATGGATAAACTGCAAGACTTTCATGATTTAGGTGACTATTCTGACACTAAACATACATAGAAAGGGAAATAAATCTACTAAAATAGCAACCTACATAACACAGACACTTGTGGATATATTTGAATAGTATGTCTCTTAGCAACCACTGCCAACCATTTCAGACTGTATATAACCAGGCTTTAAAAATGAACAGTTAGACTTAAGTACGGCATTTCATCAGAATGTACAGCTGAAAGCCAGAAACAATATTCTAAACACAAAAGCAAAAAGCAAGCAAACAAGGAAAAGATTGAAAAATGCACAATTAAAAGAATTCTATCATTTTTATCATAGGCTTTCAAGAAACACTTCATTAAATTCCCCAAATTAAAAAAAAACAAAACAACCCCAAATTAATTTAAGCAAGCTGGTTTTAAAGACTGTTACACTTGTGTCATTAAACACCAAAGATGCTTAATGTCTCAAGTCTCAAATTAATTTCCTGTGTAAGTGATCTCTCGTCACAGATTCTTAGGAGTTACTCTAGAAACAGAACACATAAAACCAGGTGGGAAAGGACACACCACTTCCTACAGCCTCAACACAAACACAGCAAAATATATCTACTTACATGCATATGTAAGGGTCAACAGAACTTTATATAGAAAAATGTGAGCTCTCAGTTGACACGCTGTGCAGAGCGATATGCAGAAATGCATCACCTCACCATGTGGCAAGAACTTCTGAATTCTTATCATTCTTTTGAACTCTACATTGTGGCATCATATGTTTTCAGATATGTCAGTTTCAAAATTTTACATTTCCCTCTTTCAGTAGCTACCACTTCATTTAGATATATTAAAGACTAACAGGATTTTTTAAAAAATAAATTGAAACATTCCTTGGTTTAGACCCATTGTCCTGTGCTAAACTGTAACAGGTTTGAATACTGTGAAAAGGCGTGAACTGGATGCCAGTAGTCATGATCAAGTTCAGCAGCACTTAACAGTAGCACGTAGGAATTATTTTCTCTAGATTTTGAAGAGCACAAGTATTCCTTGTAATGCAATCTTGCTATATCTAAGGAAGATAAAATCAATCTGGAAAAAACTGCCAAGACTGATTACCCACCATGTCTGTTCTTACATCACCACCAACTACTGGACTATCTAATTGTTCAAACTGAAACTGAGATAACAAAAAGGAAACTCCCTTATAGAGGTTTTTCCCAGATGAAAAATGATCTTGAATTCAGAAGATGGATAACATAAAAATGTAAGTATATCTCATCACTTTTTTATTGCGAAGAAAGTCTTGTGATATTTAAGAAACTGAAGTCCCTTCTTTGAATCTTTGAACTTATGGATAGAGCTTGCCCATGTCTATATTTTTCAGGTATTCTTCATACAAAAGAGTAAAAACACTACTTTTATTGCCTTAGTGCCACAGGGACAAAAAAAAGCCCTCAGTGACAAAAGGGGTGAGGGGAAGGTCTTCAGAAATGCTGAGTGTCTCCTGCCACTTCTAGTTTAAAGTCTCAGCCCGCAAGGAAACTCCCTTCTCTAACTAAACGGGAATCTTTCTAAATTTCCCTGATTTCAAAAGCAAGCTCCAGTCAGCATTAGACATGAAGCTCTTTCTGACTTTGCGGTTATACAAAAATTCACAATGGGAACAAGGCAGGCCTGTTCCTGAAAGCTGAAGACAAAGGTCAGATCTGTGGAGTTTTCTGGCTTATCCCAGAAAACATCTTCCTTCAGCCATCTTCACTCTGGCAGTTGTCAAGGCCTGCACAAAAATTCCTCTACAGAGAAGTCCAGCTACTGTATTTATTTTCAAGGAGGAGAAATTCAAAATACATGTAAAATACATGGCACCAGCTGACTAACTGACAGAGATCATCTAGTCCATTTATCCATAACAGTGGCAAGCAAACTACAGAAAAAAGCTACCCATTCTTTGCCAATGTTCTTTATTATTGGTGCTACTTCTTCTTCCATGCTTTTAATAGAGCTTGAACTTCACATGGCCTTTTGATGACTTCCTCCTTGACTGCTATAGCATCGCTGTTTTCAGTGCCGTGCTGAAACAGGGTTTGTTAATGAACTTCTGCTCCAGTTGCCAGCTCTCCAGCAGAGATAGAAGGGAGAAATATTCTTCCCTTCCAACAGAAATATTTGAACAATATCAAGACATATTAAAACTGGCACTTAAGTAGTAGTCACTCCAGATAGCAGGGCTTTTAGATTCCTTCATAGTAAACCTTGATAGTATATTTTATTTTTCAATAGTTATTGTTCCAGCTCCCTCTCATAACCAGTAAATCAAATATTTTGATTAGGGTATCAAAACTAGAGTCAAACCAACTACTGTATATATCTATAGAAACAGATACTGACATTAAAAAAAAAAACCCACACATGCACATTTCCCTACCTCTGTACACTGAAAAGTTCCTTTGTAGATGCTTATTTTGCCTTTTTCTGTGGCAAATAAAATCACAGTTTCAAATTCTCATCTTTTGGAAGAAAGTTTTTTCAAAAGCAAAACGAAGCCTTGAAAAAAACCAACCAAAAAACCCAGAAACCACCACATCAGCTTACCTGCAATACAAATTTCTGATCTATGTACTTTTTGGCAATGCTGGGCTGAAATTCTTGGCTTTCCAAAAATCGTATGAAAAACTCGTATACAAGCTGCAAAAGAAAAGGAAAAAAACACCAAACAAGTATCGTTTAGTTTATGATTTGATTCTACTTTTATAGATTTTTTCCCTGAATTCTTGTCCTATAAAATAATTATTTTTCCACAGAGAAAAAGGTTAAAAAGATGAAAAGGATTTATCTTCTATATCAAATTGCTACTTTAAAGTTAAAATTAATTACATGGGTTTTAAGTTAGGTTTGCTTATTTAACTCCAGTCAAAGACATCTCATCACCAAGAACAGACACTGACATCTTGTAATGCTTGTTATCATCTTGTAAAGCTTTCTAGAGTAATTGGAAAGCACATTTAAACTGCCCTCCGAACTGCTGAAGTCACATCAAATGCAGACATTACAATTCTGAAAGGGTTGGTGAAACAGTTGGAAATATTTAAATTAAAGTAGAAAGTGCTTAGAGTAGCATTCTACTACAACTTGAAACAGAGAAGAATACAAACCAGAATTTATTCAGAAATTCCTAACTTACTACAAAGATTAGCCTCAGGGCTGGAGAAAACCTTACTTTCATGCAATTCCATCTCTGCCTAAATATTCAGTGGGACAGCAACAGACTTTTCAGTTAGTGGAGAAAAAGAAGCATATAAAAACCAGGCAAAAGAGCAGTGAAATGGAAAGGGACTGTGGTGGCCTCATAAGACTGCAACTCTGACCTGTCACTGATCAGATCAGCTATGAACTAGCAATTCTCTTTGTGGAACCTTTCCAGGAAGGGGAGCCACTGAACAGTTCTCCCTCTCTGACTTTGGCGAGTGTGAATACTGATACTGAAAGGAGACAGGAAGCTAAAAATTATATTTTTAGTAATTTTAAACATTTTCATGCAAATGCCAATATGCTGCAATACCGCTGCTGCTGGTTGATGTCAATGTTCTCTGACTTCTAAAAGGAAGCAATAAATACAAAAGGGCAAGAAAGGTTTCAAAAAATGACACAGGAAAAGTGACAGCTTACATAACTAATATTAAATCATCGGGAAATCACTTCCATCAACTCCTGATAAATACTTCGTTGCATTTCTTCCTGACAATGGCTAAGAAATTCCACTATTTCCATGGAAGTACTACTGACTTTTAAAACTACAGCACTAGTGTCAATGAACAAAACAGACATTTATGCCCGTGCTGTTTCCAGCCAGGCAGAGCTGTCCAGAGCTGCCTTGGAGATTTTAGGACGTTTAATTTTTGTGAGACTTAAATATAAATGAGGGATGAAACAGATTCTAGATTGGAGAGTGTAATAGAATGAAACAGTCTGCTCTCAGGCAAGGACTATGCATCAAATCAAAGCCCCATTTCAAACTGAGATCAACTGTGTGGTCCTTGCTCACTGGAATTCCCAGACTCCACAAACTGTTACCTCTGGCAAACTTCTGAGTTTACTAGTGGTGTAAGCCACCACCCTGACTAACACTGATAGGGTCCATATGTGTATTTTATACAAAGGAATTCACTGCGTTAGTATCAACGATGATTTCTCCAAGATTAGTTCATGTTCTTTGTTCCAAACACCTTGTGTTGACAACTGAGGTACAGAGGAAAGGATGACACAGAGCAGTGAGCACGCACCCCTGAAAGCAAACCTTGACCTTCAGAGGAAGGAAGACTTAGATAGGGATGTAGCTTCTTGTTGACTGTTCTGATCAGCTGCCAACACCTGTGTACTCTTACACAAATTGTAACTACCCTCAGTAAAGCGAACCTGTCAGCAGTACCATCTTTACAACACTCTTGCTGAAGGTGCTGAAAAAACTTGTGCAATAGAGCAGTTTGAAAAACGAAATCGTTTTTAAATCAATGAAAGGGAACAGGAATCTGAGGGAGACCATCAATTTTTAAAGAAAGCTTTTGCATTTTCCAGTTTTCAGGAAGTGCTCTTGTAGTTTTGTAGGTACTGCCAAGAACAATGTTAATAAATGGTAGTGGTCTCACAGACTAGTTCTGATTCACAGGTTAAAAAAAATGCTTAGATACGCTAACCAATGATAAGCATTTTTCCAAGATAAAAGATCAAAAACCTGTAAGTGTGGCCACGATGCCTCCAAGGTGGGCTCATCTTCTTCTGGATCAAATTCATTGCTGTCACTAGGTGGGAGAGTTCTGAAGATATTGCAAGATACCTGAAAAGTGCAAGAAAGAATGATGAGATCTGGTTTTCCAAACAGGGAATAGATTTCAGGACTCTAGGCCTGTACCTAGTCAATCCTCCATCACGTCAGAGGTATTTCTTTCTGTCTGATGCCTGACAAAGTTCTTCAGCAACAGTGTGGGTCTAAGGAACCTGTCACTTTACAAACCTGCCACTAGCCTTGCTTTCCTTTCTCCAGGTCTTTTTTGTTTCTTCTTTCCACTGATATCCCAGCATTGCCCAGTCTGCCACCATTTCTGCCCACCACATTCCAGATGAGCCTACCAACATGCAACTGCCAATCCGCTGGGCACCAAGGGAAGAGTGCCATGGCTGTCTAGGTGTCACAGGAAATGCCATCAACATCCATTTACAAGTGTTTTTCCACAACATTTGGTTATTTTCCTTTACATAGGGAAAACAGTAATGAGTTTCATCTGTAAAGGTAGACAGTAAAGGTTTCATCTGTCAACATTTGCTAAAAGTTGCCAGTGCTATTCACACTTTATATGCCTGGACACCTCATGCCAAGTACAGAATTTGGTCCTAAATGCAAGCAACAAATAGTATTTGGATGACACTTAGACTGCATTTTATTTCATGGTTGGTTTCCTTTGCTTAATCTTATTTAGAGTATTTTGCTGAGACTGCTTGGCTTTGTGAGGTTCATGCTATCAGCAAAGACTGAACCAGAGTGCTCTCCTCGGTTAATTATAGTGCTGAATGAAGTGTACCGCTTATTATGCAGCAAATCTGATAAACTGCAAACACGCTGTAGGGACTTTTCTGCACTTTGAAGGTGATGTCCTGCCTTCTTTGCACTCTGCTACTGCATCTGACCCATCTCTAAGCTGGTTAATCAAACAGCTGGGAAAAGCAGCATGTTATCTCCTAATCCCGTCTATACGTGACCCCTTCATAGTAGTTCAAACCAAGCTATTTAAGAAACAAAACTAGTTCTTCAGTACACTTATTTATTTTTCCATCCTTTTACTCATATAAATGTTTTTAAGTCAGTCTATAAGGTGTGTTTTCAATATGTTGGCAACTTAAGAAATGGTACTTTAAAGCCAAGAGTTTAATTAAAAAATTCAAATACTGCCAAAACCAGGCAGAAATAGAGTGCAGGTTTAGATTTTGCAAGACAAACAGAACAGATTCAGGTACTGCATAAACATAAAGATGAAGCAACAGAAAGCTGTAATAAAGCACATGTGGTTCACACCAGAGGGAAATATTCAATACAAGGGAAGAAGACAAACCAGTGAGCATAGGAAGTAGGGGGGGGGCGGGGGAAAGGAGGTCACACGGGTTTCTGTTAGGATTTTTTCCTTCCCACCACACGAGGGTGTATTTCCCTACAGTTACAGGAACACATACTGCTACAAAAGTCTTCACTGTATATATAAATCTCACGTTTGCTAGTCTCATGGCTTTCAACCCTAACAGTGATACAGCACTTCTTATAGCCTGTGCTGACAGATCCCTGTACACATACCTGTCAAGTGATTACTGGTCTTTATCAGGATGGAGAAGGGAGAGTTATCTTCCCTTTCCCCAACTCGTTCACTTCCCTCAAGAGCCCCTCCAGGAAAAGACTTTTCTAGTCTCACGAGAAGTCAAATAACTACTCGAGGAATACACAAATACAATAGTTTGTGTTTCCTCAAGGACTCCTAAGCTCCATCCCTCTGCTATCCACAATATGAAAAAGTAGGGAGAGGAGAAAAGTCACCAGAACTAGCTGGACAGAGTTGTTTCTCTGTTAGGGCATGAAGTAAATGAGGGTACACAGCCCAAAGGATTCCCAAGGAAATGTACTTATTGGTGCCTTGGATCCAAACATCTGGGATTCTGCAATACTTACTGAAGCATTTTTGGTTAATGCTTCATATTCAAAATCCCAGCTTTCTCAGGATTTGGACCAAAACAGAGAACTAGCAATACTAAAGGCATTCTACAGCTTCTTTTCCTCCTGTTGCAAACAAGAAATAATAATTTTTCAATTACTTTTCTTTTCAATTATCAAACAAGTTCAACTGTAAATAAATTAATGAAACCTATACCGACAGATCAGGGAAAATGTAAGTATTTTAAGCTGCTGTGTCTACTAGCTGGAACAAATACTGAATTATGGCACAAGCAAAACCTTTATGGAAACATACATGTTTTCTTTTCCTCCTGTTGCAAACAAGAAATAATAATTTTTCAATTACTTTTCTTTTCAATTATCAAACAAGTTCAACTGTAAATAAATTAATGAAACCTATACCGACAGATCAGGGAAAATGTAAGTATTTTAAGCTGCTGTGTCTACTAGCTGGAACAAATACTGAATTATGGCACAAGCAAAACCTTTATGGAAACATACATGTTTTCTTTTCCTCCTGTTGCAAACAAGAAATAATAATTTTTCAATTACTTTTCTTTTCAATTATCAAACAAGTTCAACTGTAAATAAATTANCAAAACCTCTATGGAAACATACATGTTTTCAGAATGAAAAAAACTGAGGCAAATTGCTGTAGGATTTAAATTAAGTCAAACCCAGACTCAAGTGCAGAGTGCCAGGGCCTTAACAACATGATAGAAATATGAAGGTTTGGCAACAATTACTTATGTGCCAGCACTGCCACCTGAATCTTGACCCTGTACCAAAGCCAGTACAATTTCTGGAGAAGGCCTGTTAAAACATTTTTAAAAGCCAGTCTCAAGGCAACTCAAAAGCAGGGATTTTTTTTTGTATAAAAAAATCAACATGCAGGAGTAAATGCAGCGCAAGTTAGAATATGGTCCTAGAATACAGTTTGCTCTCTTTAATTACCTTTTTTTGCATTAGGAGTAAAGATAAGCTATATGGAGCCAAAATGCAGATACTCTCCCAAGAACAGACAGAACAGGTTATCTTTAAGTGATTTCCCCAGGTTATCATAATTTTAAAAGATAATGTGTGCCATTACAGTTACATTAATCACCACAACACAGCATGATAGCTCATTTACATGCAGTGTCAATTTATAGCATGCTTATCTAAATCAGTAGCCTCTGGGTGGCTAATGTTTATAAGCCTCTAAGGAAGAACCCAAGGCAAAAAGTTCTTCCATGCATGAACAGCCCAGCTGTTTGCTGGAGACTTTGACAGCCACCACATGAAGAAGGGAATATGCTACATCAAATCTGGTAAGTAATTTTTCTCAGATAGGCATAAGGTAGCTATTTAGTATTTTTCCCTGGGCCCAAGCAACATGCCAGAATTCCTTCAGCTGGATAGCTGAATCATTTCTATTCTGACCTCAGTTGGATCATCAAGCCAAAGGACATCCCTGCCAGCCTGCTTATACAGTCCCTGATGGTTCCTCTCCTATAGCCAAACAGAAATGACTACTGATCAATACTGACTTCCGTCTTCCACCGATTAGGAATGCCTCCAAGCCTGGATGATAGTTTTGTAAAGCAAACCAGAACTCTGATATTCTAGAAAGTTGCGTCATGACAGATCTTCCTTGATGTCTCCTCAAAGACATCTGAACACTGTCCCTCACAACTGTCCCTTTCACACCAAACCAGGTGTAGAGAGGTACATCACTGCTACCCAGCTATGCAGAATTTGAACACCCAAGTGCCAGAAACCAATTTACTCATCAGTAAAACCTAACCAAGATCAAGTTGGAAATGCCCAAACAATAGATTTTGAATTGGAGATGCCCAGAAACCTCAAAGTTCCATGTCAGTGTGTCAGTCAGGCACAGCTCCAACCAGAAACAAGACAAAAACTTTTCCAGGTAATTACAAGTCAATGCCAATTCATTAAAAGCAAACAAGAAGATAGGGAAGGCTGCTCTTGAAGACCCCACAAACCATGAGCTGCAAGTTTTAAACAGATCTCATGGCTGGTACCTGGCAATACAGAAGTACGAAACTATGAATATACAGTTAAAAGGAAGCTTCAAGAAAGCTCTCATTTTATCTCTGTATTTATATTTGAAGTAACTTTTAGAAAAAAAAAAAAAAACGACTAAGAAGCTTAAATCTGAAGCCAGGAATAAACGTTTTGAGGAGTCTTCCCCTTGTGCCTCACCAGAGCGCTATAAAAATGATGACGCTGTAACAGAAACACTTCACAAATTCAGTTTCAGCTCAGCACTCCTACTCTCTGCTGTTTGAAACAAAGATTTTTATCAGTGATAGTTTTCCTGAATGGAGACTGAAATAAAAACAAACATACATGGAGGGAAGTTTAATACATTGGCTATATAAAACCTGGGGAAATGAATACCCAAGTAGCTCACAAGGAACACCTGTTCTTCTCTCACCAGCATGTGGAACCATCCAAATAAACCCCATGTATGTATGAAATTGAAACCAAGTATTAATGCAGACACAAAGCTCAAACTCCCATGCATACACACGGCAACAACAAAACGTAATTAAGCCATAACATGAAGATTATAGCAGCCCCTGGAACAGACACTGCACTTGTCCTTCTGAAATAGATCAGCATATGTGGGGGGGGTTATTTATTGTTTATGGATTTAGGTTATTTTAGAGCCTGAAGTGACTACTGCAGTCACTCAGCTATATTCTCTATGTATAACCCTTTGAATTATTCCCAGGAGTTTGACTAAAGTATGTCTTACAATAAGTAATATCCAATTTTATCTTAAAAGAATATAAATGATTCCAACAGCTCTTTTCTTCTGAAGTTTTACTACTAGTTTAACTAGAGCACTGCTTCTGATTTCAAAGTTGGATCTGTCCAATTCCCTGCTGGTTCTTGTTAAGCCACCAGATCTCTTCTTCTACACCTCTATATGTATTTGCATGTGCCGTATGAATCTATATAGAGACAGATATTTTTATATATGCATGATACCTCTCAACTTCTGTGATGCTAAATGGAAAGAGAGAGCTTCTGAACCCAGAAAGTTGTTAGTTTCTTTGTTTATTTTTAATCCTGTGATTATTTTCACTTCCTTCCTTTGGGCTCCTACCAGTGCATCAGTGCGCTGGGGTGTGTTTAAAAAGCCAGATCATCTCCCTCTTTTTTTCTACATGCTGCCACTTGAATTTATCAACACTGACTTCTCTGAATAGAGTACTGTATCATAAACTTGTATTAAGAAAGTCAAGATACAATGTTCAGGTCCTTTTCTGCACCACTGCTCACGTATTCAGTCTTTCAGGGCTTAACATAGTATGTCTTCCTTTTTCCCCAGCATCATTACCTTTGGCTTGGCTGCATTACAATGAACTACGTAGGACTGGGAACACAGTCAACAATCCAGATCACAGGGCAAAAGAAAACAGACTTTCTCATCTTTTCTTGACCTTTAAGACTTCTAAAAATTCAATCAATAACCTGCAAGAATTTAGCTCTTGATCAGGGCTCCTAAACATGTTAGCTTACCATCACCCACTTCAGAGATGGTAGCAGCTTCCACCCATACAGATGAGCAAGTAGCAAAATTGAGATCTTTAGGCTATGCTTCCATGGGCAGAGAAGTGCAATAGGTACAGATCAGAGTAGGACTTGATGGTCCTTATGGGTCCCTTCCAACACAGTATCATCCTGTTGCAGAATCATATATCCTATAAATTTTACTTTAAAGAGCTGGTGCTCAGCTGCAGTGTCCACACTATGTACATCCGGAGGGAGGAGTTTCTTTTAGTGACCTCTTGCACTGAAACCCATCAGGAATTTGGAAAGCATTAGGTAGACTCCTACAGTGGCCAGTTTTTCCAAAAGGAATTGAATTCACAAGCATTAAAATGGAATCAAATGAGGGACCCACTCGGTGAGCACGCTAAAACCTGAGTTGGATTGTCAGGACAGAGGCAGCCCCAGCAGCACGTCTGGGGACAGCTTCTCACTGCTGGAAACTGGAGCTCTGAAATTCCACTCTAGGTCACTTAGACCTGAGCCATCATGCAGTACCCTACATTGCTATCTCTGTGGAACTACATTTTGAGATGACCCAGTGGAAGAGTTATTTATTTAATGGGTACACACAGCTAATTCTATACAATACAATCTAAAATATATCACAGTAGTAACTAAAATATCTTGCACAAATTAAAGCACTCAGTACCAGCAGAAAGAGTCCCTCATCTCTAGAGTAGGCATCAGATCAAGTAAAAGCCTGCCAATATGCGAACTTGACCTCTAGACAGCATCACAAAATGCATACTGTTGCAGACTCCAACAAAACAAACATTCAAAACACAAGAAAACAATCTCCCAGAAGGCTCACACTGTGCTTATCTACAGACACAATGCTCAAAAGGTATTTAAGAAGATGACACAGCCAAAATGAGGGGTGGGGGTGTACACTCCTTTGAAAAAAATTAAAAACTAGCTGCAGTTGACACAAGCACTTCTTGGAACAAAAATGTTTTTCTAGTTTATTTCTTTGCTTTAGATCTAGTCACTGTACTATTGTACAATTATGCAGATAAAGTCTGACAAATGAAAGGCCTATGTAACCAACTGGAGGAATAATGGATACGGGTAAATGTAATTACATACTGTCGGGAAAAATTATTAGGGACAACTACTGCAAGAGGAGCAGCCTCCAACTGATTTTCTGAGAGGAGTACAGAACATCAGAGCCTGTTAATAAGCATTGTGGTTTTTGTGCAAGCTAGGTGTATAAAGAATATGAATAAAAGCATTTAACAGAGGAATTTTGATACAATGCATGAAGCCCCCAAAGTTAGTTTCTTTTCTTGCTTCTACAGGATTGATAACCCTCATGTTAAAGAAACAAGAACAGATTTCAAAATACAATGTGTCTTGTGGTTTGTTTTTTTTTTTAAATTTTACTTTAATAGCATGCTTGCTCTGTCATGGCTGCATCTATCTGACAACTTTTAATCAAAGTCCACTTGGGGGGTCCAAGGAAACTGCATCTTCCTCGCTGCAGTTCACATGGCTTCAGAATAATCTGTTCAACTTTTACTGATTCATGTTGAGTTTAAGATTAATTCCTAATATTTTACAGAATTCCTTGAGTTACATAAAATTCATGTTAGAACAGAATTTGTGAATTTGTGTAAGAATTTGTGAATTCTTGTAAGAATATATGATTTATTTCCCTTAAACTGAAAATGACATTCATTGTTCTGTTTTTTAATCTATTACAAGAACATATGCATAGTTTCTGCTAAATCAAAAAGGTAAGAGTGAATTGAATATAGGTAGGCTTACATAAAAATCTCTATCAAAGAACATTTTCACATAGAAAACCCTTAACAGGATGAACATTTAGGAAGCAGGGTGTCATACTTAGTCATAAGCTTTAGCTAAAGCTACAGAAAATAAAGAAATTTATAATGCCTATGAAGTCTAACAGCTAGAACGCTCCCTAAAAATAGGTTCCTTAGCATGCTAAAAAAATCATGGCTTAACAAGATATTCTTTATGTTTAACAGGTTTGGCACAAACAGAATCCTGATCAGACCCTGCCCTCACATCTGTTGAGGCAAACCTGCAGAAAAAGGAATGCAACTCCTCTAGATTTATGCCAGCAGAAAAAGGGAGGGGAATAAAAAAAGGGGAGAGGGATGGATGGACCAGAATCTGACCTTTAAAATGCAATTTTGGTATTTATTTGGGTGTTCATTTAACCAAGTTTATTCCTCTGCGCTGCTCAACATGGCTTCTGAGCCACAAGACATCTAATACGATGTTTCACTCTGGCTACAGAGATCATTTTACTTGATTCGTCATTACAAAAAAAAAAAAAAAAAATAAAGACTACAACAGGTAGCCAATTTTTCCCTTCCAATTTTTCAAAGAAAGGAAATTGATTCCTATGTCTTAATACCCAGAAAACACAAAAGGCTCTACTACATGCACCCTTTAGGATGCTACAGATAATAATGTTTATTTCATTCAAGTACTACTGCTTAATCTACCAGCAAAATCAGCATCATTAGTTTAAGCCTCCACATTTTGTTCAGACAGGAACAAATTTTAGATTAAGTGTCCAATTATTGGCTCATAAAGTCATATTACTGGCATTTCCTTCTTAGCAGAGTCTGGTTTAATTGGCAAGGGCCTTTTTTTCCTAAAACTAGCCTAGTTGTTAAGAATGTCATACGCCGCTCTGAACAACACATCAAACTGCAGAGAAAGCGCACTGAGCAATACCCTCCTGAATAAATCTGTCCAGCTTAGGGCCATTAACACAAATCCCAACTGCTCTTCCCATCAAGTGGGATTGATGACAGTGACGAGGCTCCTCAAGCTTGGTTTGCTGGCCAATGGTGAATTCAGTTTTCCTGTATTTTTTTTAATCACCAGTGAACCACTGAACAATTCCGTGCGTATTCAAGTCAAGGGAGTGGTTTAAAGGAACAGACATGCAGACAAGCTGACAAACAGCCAAGTGACTTCACCATTAGCTGTACACAACATCATATTGCAGGCTCAGAAGAACACGATGAAAATCTGTGAAATTACAATTAGGGATTAAAGCTTTAATGGCATGAATTTAGGATGACTGGCAGTAAAAATATCCAGGAGTTGTTATGCTGGATACCACAAATGACTGTTTTTCAAACCCTTACATCATAACACAACCAAAATTTTAGAAGTAATTCAAAATCTGACAGTTTCTGAAAAAATTTACAGGCAATCTTTTTCTATCATAGTATCTGCAAAGCCAAACAAACTCCTTATGGGTTATGAATATACATGTTTATTATTAAAAAAACCCAAACCACAAACAAAAAAAAAAACCAAAACCAGAAAAAGGCTCTTCCACAGATAATGTTCTTAAATTTAAAAAAAAAAAGAAAATACTTTAGACATTAATCCTTCTTTGTAAATATCAGTAGCTTTTAAAATATCAGCTTCAGACTGGCGTGCCTTCTTTCCTGCTCTTACATGATGCCAAAACTCACTAAACAGGTTCTTTCTTCTTCCCCTTTTTACAATACTTCCCTTCACCTCCAACTTAGAGCAGCTCAAAGGGTTGAGCAGGAAATATTCATTCCTGGATTCATAAACACCAACCATACAAAGACCTTCCAAAGGGACAAAGAACACTTGTGCTCCATTTTGATCAGTTTTAAGATACTGGTCTTTCAATCAAAACACTCCCATGACAATTGTGGCAGCAGGCAGGCAGTGGGGACGCTAATTTGGTCAAGACATAGATACTGCTGTTTTCTTCACTGTCATGGCAGGTCAGAGATTGTCAGTGTGACAGCTCCTTTGTGAGCACAGCTGGAGACCTAGATGAAAACCCTCCAAAGCAGATAAAGGTGGCAGTTGCACCATGAAGCCAACTGCATAGTTAACTCTGCCTCAGTATATCATTATGAGCACAATTCTGCACGAGACAAGAACGTGCACTTATTGAAAAGAACAAGTTACACCAAATATGATGCTTCAGCACAAAGTGACTAATGCCATCTATTCACCAAGCAGTATGGGCTGAAAACTTATTTTATGCAATATTAGGAGTCCTACCTTTCCCTCTAGGGCTTGTATAACTGCACTCAAAGTGATGGAGATGTCTTGCCTTTATAGACAAAGACCCAGAGGAAAAATAGCACTTTTACCAGATAGCTTATCTGTAAGATACAAAATACCTGGACCCACAAAAGCCCTGATGATGCAGTTTAGCAGAAACACTGCATTAGCATTTGTTGGCACAACTGACAGAAATCATCCATGCATTTCCTATGGATTCACTCACATAAATGCAACAGCAGAGCACAGCACCCTGCTCACACAGAATGAAACCTCTCAAGAGATTTTCCAAGGGAACATAGACCAAGAACACTGCTGGCTGGTACAGGCACACTCTGGGTATGACAACATGCCAGATATGAAACTTTCTTTGCAATTGCCTACACCTTCATCAAAGCACAGGCATCTGTTACAGGATAGAGTACTGTACAAAATTACAACTTTCTCAGGGAATTCTTTAGGGAAAAAAATAAATAAACATTTCCCCTTCCCTAATCAATTGGGCATCTTTTTATTTGTAAAAAAAACAAACCAAAACAAAAAAAAACAAAACCAAAAACAGGTTTGGGCAGTCAGAGGCCACTGAGTAGCCAGGACCTTTTCTGCATAAGTACCCTGTCACCAAAGAGAAAAAGGTAGCCTGAGTTCAGTGCCAGAGCCCAAATGCAAGGCAGAAGAAACTAAGATGCAATGAAAGGATCAAGGGAACTTTGGAGAAAAGAAGATACAACAGTTTTCCATTAAAATAATGAGATAAGCTGAAACTGGAACTCCTGAGCAAATTTATGTGATCCTAGAAAAAAAATTCATGCTCTATCATTACTTCCAGTGACTCCTCCATATCATAGTTACAAACTATATTTATGAAAACTGTGCAAAACCATGCTTTTCAAACCAATTAGGCAATGAATCAGTTATGATAAATAAAACTTCTTTTGTGAATCACAAGAGGTAGTAGGACATGCTAACAAAGGGGGTTTGTGTCTTTTCTATACAGTTCAAGTTCAGATTGCTTCGTAGGTTATGATTTATGATTCAAAGTGAACTTTATGAGCAGTTACAGATTAAATTCTTCTTGTTCTTGGGGGGCAACCTAAGATAACACCAGCTTGCAGAGTCAGTATTACAGGGTCTGTTTACTGTTGCCACAGTAAACAGCTATAACCAAAGTCTCTGTGAGAATACAACCTCAATTACGGAAATACTAACCAAAAAAACCAAAAAAAAAAAACCAAAAAACCCAAACCCCCAAACCAAGCCAAACTTTACCAGGAGGTGAGTATGCAGATGCCTTTTATACACACAAGTACTCAAATATACTGGGGTTACCTGTGCAGCACTGTGCTGTCTATACAAATGTATGATATAATTTGTTTACTACAAAGAATACAAATAAGACTAAACCAACATTTGCAAACTATTTAGATACTACAGTACAGCACCAGCAGAAGAATTCAGCAAAAAAAACTAGTAATTCTGTATTCAAACCAGTTCTTGAATGATGCTTTAGGCCACATGCTGAACAAATAACTCACAGACTGAAAAGCAGTTCATTCCAAAGACTGGTCCAGTGCAGAAGGGACAAAGGAAGGGTGAGGAAGAAGGGGAAGGATCTGATCACATAACTACAGGCTTTCTGACAATGCATGCACACAGAGAAACCAGCCTCAGATTTTTCCATACACCCTTAATTATGGTTGTTGTTTTTTTTTTTCTCCACTATTAACTGCTTGATGATTCTGTCAAAATTTACAGCTATTTTTAAATACTACAGACAAGCAACACAGCATGTATCTGTGTGCCAGAAAAGAAATATGGAGCATATATAACATAATGTAAAATCTATTCATATTTCTCCTCTTAGGGCACTAGGGTCAGTGGATTCCATGATCAGACAGTACCATCAGGAAACCATCACCACCAAATTACACGTAACTAACTGCCTCGTCACTTAGCTAACAGGTTATAGGTGTTTTGTATGGTAGGTACTACAGAATAAACATGTTAAAGCAGTGAATGATTTTGCCAATCACAATGAACATTCTTCACCATATAGCTAGCATCTGGTACTGTTCTCATTTTTACACTGACAACACTTTTCATTTGACAATTTATACACACAAGGTACGGCTCGAGTGTTGAGTGATCCTGCTCACTCTAATGACAGCTGCTATGAATCCACATAATATAACCAGGGAATTTTCACACTGATCCTATACAACAGCAGTTTTAGCATTTATTATTCAAAAATCATTATCTGTGCATACTTTAAGCTATCTCTGTCTAAAGTACACATTCAAGAGCTTGGATAAAGTTCAAAGATAGATAAGAAACTTGCAAAAATTAATGCATTATTTATACTGGGAAGGAAGAGAGAGGGAAGGGGGGTGTGAAATGTGAGGGACTGATTTTATGGCTGCTGGCTTTCTCCATCAGGAAACAATACAGGTTTCCTTTTGTACAATTATGACAATATAATAACCATCATCTACTTGACTTTAATTAAGTATATATAAAAATTAATATTTTTGTCTTTTGAGAACTATCCCCCAAGTGATGTCTACTAGGAAATACAAACCAAAGGCCTTATTTAATCCACCTACTCCAGGGTTCAATTTCGCCCACAACGTGTAACTGGAATTGCAAGTGGTTTCAAAGAGACCATGAGAAAGAAGGAACTCACCATTCTAACTACTTCAGGGTAAGTCTGCTCTGTCAAACAGCCTCTGCTTATTGTAATGTAGTCCACCAGTTCATTAAGAGTGGAGCGCTTGTATTCTTTCATTTTAAGGTCTGAAAGCGTGTCCATGAAGTCAAAAATAACACAGCACTGTTGAAGTTTCTTCAGGAACAGTTCAGGCTGCTCTGAAGATGGAACGTCTAGGAAACAAGAAAGGAAATCTTTGTGAGTCTGATAGCTTATTATACATAACAGGGTTTCTTTTTGAAGATCAATTTCAAGGGAAAGCAACATTCAAACAATTTTTGTAAAACAAAGCTCAGATTAACGAACCAACCCCTTATAGGAGCTGTATTACTACTGTGTACTTGAGATCTTGAACATGTTGGGGAAGAAATTTAATCACCTGCTATTAAGAAAATAAAGTTCACTAGAAAAGTCCAGGCTAAAGTAGAGAATCAAACACAACAGCATCCAAGAGTTAATTCTATAATATACTACTATTTTCACTGGAGGCTGACACTCATCATTGTTAACTTACACTCCAAAGAAGGACGAAAGAGCTGTCAAACAGATCAAGCTTGATTAATTTATATTTCTAAAAACACTGCATAATTTGTAACTCCATATGAATACACATGAATATGTATAGAAATACACAGCAAGACTGTAATTCTGCAAACAAGTTTTGAGATTCAATCATTACCCCCTGTTGACTCTTTTCACAGCAAAATCCATTTTACTGAAACAGTGAAAGGTTTTTTTTTTTTTGCTGTATTATAAACACATAACATGCATCAATAGGAACATTGTCACACAAAATAATAGTATGTGCTTGACCAATAAAGCAAGCAGAATGTACTACTTACTATTTTTTGCTGTTTTCTTCATTCTTCAACTAGACAAATTTTAATAGTTAGGAACTGATTTTTATTTCTTAAAACTTAGACACAAGTAAAAAGCCAACCTAAAATGGAATTTCTTACTGCTGACACAGGAGTATGTCAAGTTAAGGAATACTTGGTAAACATTAGAAGCCTTTAGTAGTTGTAGAGTAGTTTTAAGGACAAAGTACCATGAATCTCTTTTAATTAAAACCACGTACACAACAGTTACCTGTTCCAAATTCAGAAGACCTATAAAATATTAGAAGGTCACCCTATATAGCTGCATAGCTTAAAAAGTACCAGTAGAGATGCAAGAACTCCAAGGCACTTCATAACAACTCTCTGCATTGCTTAAACACTGAAAAGAACACATACAGATTGCAGTACAAATAAAGATGCTTTCTGAACTTTCTAATGTATATAAAAGCTCATTCAACCTTTTCCTGCTTACAGCACAGCAGCAGTGACAGGATTCCATAGGTTAGCAAACTGCTTCCCACAAAGAACCACCAGGATCTTGGTAAATTTTAATTGATAATACCAGGCAGCACAAGCCAACCTCATATTCACTGGGCTTGGGTAAGGTCTGCAACTGCTGTGTCCAAAGGAGATTAAGAGAGGAGGAACAGCTATGGTTATGACAACACAGTCTGTATTATTGGAATTGTTCACTCCACGTTCCCAAGGGCTATATTCACCCATGGCAGAGAAGTTGCAAGAAATGTGGTCCTGCAGAACCCCAACAAGAAGATTTATGTGGGAGAAGAATTTCTCCTCCCCCACGTCCCTGTGTCTGCCCCCCACCCCACCACCCCAAAACCTCAGGAAAACTGAGGGTCCCAAGAGCAGGTCACCCTAAAGTGGTACCACTGGGCAGGTCTCTCACATGAGATCAGATGCCTTGCAGCAGGCAGTGCTGAAACCTAAGACAAGCCAGGGAGACAGAGAAACTCATTAGCCTTCAGCCTTTACAAAAAAGACGACTTCTATTACCATCCTTTCTAAGTTTACAGCCTTACAGGAGATAAGGGGCCTGGAGAAGCAAGGGACCTGAGGCTGCTTTCTTGGCTACCTGTCTCCAAATAATAAAAAATAGAGAATGGACTTTGGAATTCACTGTTATTAGCAAGCAATGCACTGATTAACATTTTCTCCCAAAAGCCAGAAGCTGGGGGAGGACAAGATAAAAGTGCAATCAGTTACTTTTCAATAGTATTATTTTTAATACTAACTTCCACTCTTTCATATGTTAACTATAATCCACCACAGATCAGGACAACATGTAAACAGTGTCAGTGAAGTTTATGATGTTACAGGAACATAATGGTGTTTTGGTTGTGGTGTTCTACATGGCTTGTACACTGAGCAACAAGGACATGGCAGTCAAAGAAAAACAACCACTAAGATACGATTCAGCACAAGTTATAACCAGACTCATATGACTCGAGGTTACATTCATTTTAAAGCAGGGTTTGTATTACATAAAAATTAAAAAATGACTAAAGCATTAAAATAACTAATAAAACTTTGTTTTCTTTTTTCTTCCAGTTAAGTATCTGGAGGTGTGGGAACAAAATGAAAAATATAATTAAGTTCTTCTCAAGAAAACCCACTCTAGAAACACCACATGAAATTAATGCCAGCCTTTCTATGTCAATGAGCCCTGTGAACTATAGGCACAAACTCAAAACAAACAAAAAAAAACCCAAAACAAAACAAAAAACAACCCAACTTAAAAACCCACAAACAAGCAAACCCCACCAAAAAAATGAAGACCCACAAAATAAAACCCCAGAAAACAATGCACAGAATCACAGAACATTAGGAGTTCAAAGGGACCTTGAAAGATCATCTAGTCCAACCCCTCTGCCAGAACAGGATCACCTCGACTAAACCACACAGGAATGTCTCCAGATAGTGTCTTGAACAGTGTGTCCAGTTCTGAGCCCCTTGGTTCCAGAAGGACATAGAACTGCTTGAAAGAGTCCAGCACAGGGACACCAAGATGATGAAGGGAGTGTAACATCTTCCTTATGAGGACAGGCTGAGGGAGCTGGGTCTCTTCATCTGGGAGAAGAGGAGACTGAGGGGTGACTCAATGTTTATAAATATGTAAAGAGCGAGTGTCAGGAGGATGGATCCAGGCTCTTCTCAGTGATGGCCAGTGATAGGACAAGGGGCAATGGGTCCAAGCTAGGAGTTTTTTACTTGGAAACTGGAAAAGTGTATGAGAGTAAATTTTAAGGGGTGCCAACATGCAGAGCACAAGGTAACGGCAGCAGAAATCAATCAGAATCAGCATTCCGTGTTCCAAACTTCCTAGAGAGACCATGCCTTGAGTTGGTCTGGGTTGTTAGCTTTAGTTAGGTTTGTTGGGGGGTTTCTCTGGTGTTTTCCTTAACCTTCTAATGCCTCTTTCACAGCTGTACAGACTTTCCCAAAAGAGACTGGACTTCCCCAGTCATCCTCATGCCACTATCTGGAGCAGGGAGCATGCTCACACTTGGGGGTCAGACCTGCTGAGCTCCACAGCAGGGCTGAACTCTTTAATGCAAGGACTTGAAACAAGACATGCCATTCCCTGGTAGTTGATGAAAAACAGCAAATTATTTTTTCTCCTCTGCAAATGGATATTCAATGAATCCTGCCAACACTTTACTCCTGTGCTAATGTGCAGGCAAACCTTTAGGTCCCAAAATTTAATAAACCACAATATTACCATTCTATCTTCTTTCAGATTAAAAAAATGAAAACTGAGCAACTGTTCTAGTAAAGCTGGGTAAATACCTATAGTACTTTAATAACCTATAAAAATCAAATCAAAATGGTCCTACTAAGTGGCATGTTTGATTTCTGTCCAATGCACAGGAGAGTATACACTTATTAACAACAAAATTTAAAACAGAAATAAACTTCTGTCAGGATGACTGGGAGAACTCTCATTTTCCAAAGGTCTTTGCTAAGAGCTAATTTTCAAGCTCATCAGTTTTCTCTCAAAATGCAGAGAGCTTTATAAATGCCCCAAGTATTCACAGATTCAAAGGAAACTGGCTTAGTGAAGGAAGTACTAATACATCTCTAACACTGATAATCAAGATAGAATCAAAACTTTTAACAAATTCAAGTGTTTTATAAAGTTATCAGAAAAAATTGACACAAAGTACTGTAATTTTTGTTATAGATGGACCAATAGTTGTTACTACAAGTGCTGAAATACTAATTCTAAAATGGCCAAAGCAATTCAGTTTCTCTCTTAATAGCCTTTTTATAAAATATTCTAATCCACCCAGCCAATCCCTTCTCATCTGTTATCTCTGCAGTCTCTGCCTTCCACATCCTTTTATCAAATAAAGACATTAAAATCTGAAGGTGTACTTTTACTGCAAGTCTCTAATATTTAAATATATTTATCTTCATATTAAATTCATATTATAATTAAAGTAATTTACAAGTAAGCCATTCTGGATTACAGAAAACTAAAACTATGCACCAGACCAGAAAAATTTCATCCAGAGAACTGAGCTGTGGTTCTTCTCTCAGTGGCAATGAAAAGCCAAGAAGGTGGGGGAGATACTGAGCTCCAGGATCAATTCTCCAATCCACTCCAGCCTGTGGTTTTGCAGTGAAGGGGACAATGCTGGGAAGTGAAGAAGTGAAGATGGTGGGGGGGAAAAGATTGAGCTGCTTAAACCAACACAGCAGCTGTAAGAAAATGCCGCAAGACTGTAGGCACAGGACAGTACAGGGCCTAGAATGAGAATAATACAATGATGCAGATTACATAGGAAATATGAAGAAAAGCTAGAATATACTCATACATACTCTGTACCCACTTGTGTACTATCAGAACATTAAAACTGAAATGCCCTCAAAGTAACTACTGCCTCCAGTATATATTACTGCTTCCAATATATGTTACTGTTATTAATTAGCTTGAAGATGTTTGCATAAAGAACTAGAATCATCTTGTATGATAGTGGAAAGCAAACACCACAGCAAGCATGAAAAATAAAAAACACATATTAAAAACAAACTGTGTCCAGAATAGGGGACAGAGAGATTAATGGTAATTTTATGTAAGTAATAATCACATTAATTTTAAGAACTTCCTTATAATTTCCCAGTATCTGAGAAGTATGTATTCACTCACCTCTGCTCACTGAGATTTATAGGGAAAGAATAAAGAAAGTAATCTAATAGCAAAATAATTCCCTATTTCTCTTCTTTTCCATACCTTCCAGTTATTAAACAAAGCTAGGTTTAACTTTTTTCTCATAAAGTAAAATTTCCTTGTGACAAAAAAAGCTCTAAAATACCAAGCAACCTGTTCCTGTTTCACTGACACCGAGTTGACCGTAACCAACCCGCAGCAATGACCCACCTGCACAAAGCAGGCAGTTCTGCACAAACCTCTCTATGTCTACATCTATCCCTCACAAGTCACTATGAAGTTTCTATTTTATAAGAAACTTTCTAGCTTTTATTCAAATAAAACTTGCAAATTTAAATTTGAAAGCCTGTTGGTTTCCTTTGAGAAGCTGACTTCAAGAGAAGGTCTAGGTGACACCCAGCTCAAAGCTTTCACTAAGCCAAGGACCTCTCTCCTACATATATCCTAGAAGGTAACAAGCCACATTTCTATAAAACACTTCTCTGAGTCCAGTACTGGTGTTAAGATGCCAAGAAATACAAATGTTTGCCCTTTCTTTCTTACATGCACTTCTTGAGACAAGCAATCACTGTCCTGATTGCATGCATTTAATTTCCTGACTGGCTGTCAATAATAGGTAAGCTTTGTGAAGTCAGTAAACACGCATTTTTAACAGGTGCCTTTTTCAAAGCTGTTTTCCCAATCCATTCTCTATAATTAATAATTACACAGGCAAGGCAGCAGCTAGCATTGTGTTCCAGATATATGAATCTAACCAGTACCAACACTATTCACACAGCAGTAAATACAATGGGACAGACTCAAGCTGACTTTCATGAGTGAACATGCACAAAGGGAACACAAAACATCCTACTTCCAGCACATTCAAAATTAGAAATGCGACCCAGGATATATCCTCCATGACCTTCCTGATAATCAGTGACTCTTCAGACATTCAATCCCAAAATTGAGAATCTGAACTGACTAATTCTCTGACTGTAAATTTCTCCCTCATCAAACTGAACAGGTTCTTACCAAGTGGGAGTTTCCTGGCTAGCTGCACAGGGATCCTGGATGCTGTGAATCCCTCTACCCTTGCTACTCCACTGCTTGCAAATACTCCTCCAATCATTTCACATGAGTTTTCTACTAGGGCAGGCAGTCTCAAAGCAGTGCAGATCTAGCATTTATTTGAAGCGCACAGAATAACAAGCAACAGGGGATACTCCTTAACACACATGCTCTTATTCACATACACTGCCAAAGTTTTACAACATATATGTACTTCTGAGTATTTTAATCAAAATTCTGCTTTTGCTCACATATGTAAAAATGTTACAAGCTCTAGCCCCTGAAAAAAACACACAGACGAAGCACTGCCATTTCCTTCATCATGAAACCAAGTATTAGAAAGATGGACAATAAAAAGAGTTTCAGTGAAGTTTTAGAAACCACATAATTTTAAAGTTGTTTATAAAACTTCAGTGTCATTTTTTTACCTACTTCCACAGGGGGCAGAGTGTAGGCACCAGGTTAAGCCTCCTCACAGTCACCAGTATGGCTCAAGTCAGAACCAGGACAGTCCAGGTTTCAGTGAAAAGATTCCCTTAGGCTACACTTGTCAATCTGTGACCAACACTTGCTCATTCCACCACTGACTACACCAGCGGTGTCTGTGCTGTGGACATCTTTCACCTTGGAAGTGGACCAAGACCACAAGCTTGGTTGTCAGAGCTACTGATGAGCCATAGTAAAATACTACTACATCCATACTTGTTGCAAAGGGGCTATGTTAATGTGTATTGACATCAGTAATGTGCCACCCTCAAGCGAGCAGTATCCAGGGTGACCCATGTTTTAAAAGGTTAGGCCCTCTTACACATCACTAACCAAACGCAATGGATCCATTATGAAACAGTTGTATCAAATATCTCGGATAACAATAATAAGCAGTCAAGGAAACACATAGTGCACAGGCAGAGCTCATGGGCAGCTAATGGAAGACAAGGTTACCAGGGTATTTGGGTACACTAATCACTGTTCAAGGTCTGACAAGAATTCACCAGACAGTTAGCAGCATACTGTGCCTCTTGTGCCAGTACCAATCACCACTACATAGTAACTGTGTCTTGTCATGATCAAGCACTAATGCATCTTCCTTAGGTAAGCTGACAACATTCCTTAGGTAAGCTGATCACATTCTGTGCTTTGTCAACCTCTCCTCAGTAGTTCTTCAAGGAATGGGAAAAATTCAGACAAACAGGAACCCAGGATGGTCAGAGTTTACCTACTGTATCTGGAAGTACATTCAAGTTAAAAATGATCCAGGCAAAATAAGCTAGAAGAGGAGGTAGTGAAAAGGACTCAAATTACACAAATTTTAGAGAAAAATTGATGGGAGAAAATCAAGTGGACAAGTGTACCAACAAATTTCAAAAGAGATGGAAGAATGACAAAATAGCTGTGAATATTTTGAGAAGGAAACATAGTGAAAAGCTAAAGAAGGCATAGCAACATTAAAAAGTATTAAAAAGAATGAGGTAGATCAGGAGCAGGAGATTTGGAAAAGAAAGGAAGGAAAAAAGTTTTGGGAAATAGGTAACAAAATAAAAGTAGCAGAATATCTTAAAGGAAAAAAAAAAGAAGCTCAAAGTGTTCAAGCAAAACAAGAATGAAAGTTAGTGGTTAGGGGCTAGATTTGACTAAGCAGCTCTGTATCTAGAGGTGCCGATACTGTGACATTTTTAATATATCCCATTACATTATTTATGGTTAGTTTGCCTAGACAGCAAATTAACACTTCTATTTCTGCCCCAAGTTGATCATGGGTTTTGTAGGTTGCTTTCAGTCTTCCCTCCCCCCTATTTTTACAAATACTTAAAAAAAAAAAAGTTTGGTTGGTTGGTTGGTTTTTTTTTTTGAAGTGAAGCAAAAAGGCGGGCGAAATACACCTAAGTGTTATTTCAACTTCCTAAACTGAGTACGTGGCATAAAATCCCAAAAGACTACAGAAATACTTTGCTGAAACACCAGAAGTTATTGTGGCCAATTTTCCTGGCCAGACTCAAGTTTCTTTTACACTGGCACAAAAGGTTTATGGTAAAATGAAGTAGGTTAAGTAGGTTATGACTGAATTGCACTTTCAAAGTACAAGCTAACCTTCATTCACAGAATCACACAACAATCAGGGCTGGAAGGGACCTCTGGAGATCATCTAGTCCAACTCCATCTGGACCAAGTTGCACAGGAATGTGTCCAGGTGAGTCTCCAGAGAAGGAGACTCCACAACCTCTCTGGGCAGCCTGTTCCAGTGCTCTGTCACCCTGTTTTGCCTTGTGTTCAGGTGAATCTTCCTGTGTTCCAGTTTATACCTGTTGCCCCTTGTCCTGTCACTGGGCACCACTGAAAAGAGTCTGGTCCCTTCCTCTAGACACCACCCTTCAGATATTTGTAAGCACTAAACAGACGACCTCTCAGTCTTCTCCAGGCTAAACAGCTCCAGCTCTCTCAGCCTGTCCACATACTAGAGAAGCCCCAGTCCCCTCATCATCTCTGTAGCCCTCAACTGGGCTCTCTCCAATAGTTCCCTGTCTCTCTTGACCTGGGGAACCCAAAACTGGACACAGAACTCCAGATGTGGCTTCACCAGTGTAGAGTGGAGGGGGATGAGAACCTCCTTCAACCTACTAGCCACACACTTCTTAAGGCACCCCAGGATACCATTGGCCTACTTGGCCATGAGAGGAAAAGTAGTCATAAGGCCTGCTGAAGGATTTTAAATGTGCTTTACAAAACCCCAAAACCCAGAAACTGTTTGTCTTCTACTTGTTACATTTGTATAAAAATAAGCATATTTCCACATACAGGTTTGCGGTGGTTTCATTTATTTTTGTTTGTTTGTTGGTTGGCGTTTTGTGGGGGTTTTTATAGTACTGACTTGTTAAATTTAGCCAGATGTGTAAAAAAAACCCAAATATCCTGGGTGACAACACTATCAGCCCATGTTTCGGGGCTCCCAAAGCTGTGTAAAAACATCCTTAGTTTAAGAATCAAAATATCCAGAAACTTAAAAGATCTCTGAATATTAATGTCGTGCTCCATTACAAACACAAGACTGACTCTAAATGAAAATTTCTGCAGGTTTTTTTTTTTTTTGAGACTCCAGGATTAGTGAGTATTACTCCTAATACCCTTGCTCAATTCTAGCTAGTCATGCCTACAGTGGTTCCTTTCAGCTGTTATCAGGAGGAGCTGTACACCAGAATTAGTCAGGCTCATCTGCAGACATTTGAATAGCAAAAGCTGCAGGTAGAACAAATGCAAGTCCATAAAAAGCTGGACTTCCCTACTTGGTAAGCTCCTCTCCCTAAACACGCACCACGAAGAGAGGAACATCATGTAAACAAAGACATCTCACTTTCCAAGCAATTTCTCAAATCACAGATGCAGAGCAAAGCTAAACAGTGACTTACTGCTTTACTGAGCCACCCTACTCCTGCCTTCTATTCCTTTAAAGTCACTAACTGTAGTCCTTCAGGCTGGTTTTCAGCGTATTTTTAATTGCCAAGCAAGTCTCTAGAACCCTGCCATCCTCCATTCCTTCCTAAGTTCTTGGCAGAGCTCCGAAATTCCAGTCAATAAAGGGACAAGTCTCAGCTCACTATTTCAACTCTGTCATGCTACGCCATATCACTTCTATCCCACACTTTGCTTCTGTTAGTTTCAGAAAGAATCATAGAATGGCTAGAGTTGGAAGGGACTCCCAGAGGTCATCTAGTCCAACCTCCCTGCAAGAAGCAGGGACACCCCCAACTTGATCAGGTTGCTCAGGGCCTCATCCAACCTGGCCTTGAACATCTCCAGGGATGGGGCATCCACCACCTGCAGCTTCAATTTTATGTTCCTACATTGTGTGCAAATATTTTTTTTCTGTTGTAAATTAATGAGAAATAACAGGACTAGCAATTTGTAGTGAACATTTTAGGGTTTCCAGATTCCTTAGATAGAAAAAAAAAACCAACACCCAAAACACCGGAAACTGTTTACAAGTCAAACTACTTAGAAACACCTTTACAAAAACATCTTTACAAAAAAGCCGCAGTGGCCTGCTGACCTAAGACAGAGCCATCCTTAGGAGGATTATTGTCTTCCATTTGATAAGGCTCTTATCAGATCACCTTTTTTTTCTACATGGCATGAGAAGTTGTTGCTCTATACTGATCATTAAATATGACACAAACGTGTCACAGCAATCTTACAGTTACCTTCCACTCTAACTGCAGCTATAAGGCAGTTGAGTATTTGCATGGGAATTGGTTTGAATGCATTAAGTAAATAATCAAATAATGATTTATTATTGATATATTATATGATATATATATGACATATATAGCTGTATAATTTTTATAATAATATATGATATATTATTATAAAAATTATACAGCTATATATGCTTCCTCTATGAGTGCAAAAATTATACCTTGCTTAGTAAGTGCTCTGAAACTGACATGGGTCCAATATGTATTATTAATTTTGCTGAAACTACAGAGTTGCCCTATGAAATTTATTCAGAAACACTCAGACATTTGCACAGGAAACCAAAAATATAATTCCAAACAGGCTCAGAATAAGTGCCAGGACTGCTACACTGCCTGACACTGACCCAGTAATTTATCCCGGAAGTCACAGGAGTCGCACAATCTCCAGTGAATGAGGTAATTAAGTGAGAGCTATTCTACACACACAACTCACTGTCTAAGAGCTCAGACCTATATTTAAAAATATTTACATTTATTAACTAATATACATGCATATAAAATACAGATTTCTATGACCCTGTTTATACATTTAGAAGAGTTTAATTGAACCCTCAAAACAACTTCCATTCTCATCTCACTCGGCAGTATAAATTTAGTCAAGAACACATTCTACTCTATGTTAATTTACCACAATAGTCTCCCAACGTTTTCCAGTAATGCACTACACAATCTAACTGCCCATAATATGTTTGTACTCTCAGTATTTCCACAGAGGGAGCAACATGTGTAAAGGAATAAGCATTTACAGAATCTCACACGTGTAAGATGTTATGTTTGTATAATAAAAAGACAATTTAATAAACATACCCCAAAGTTATGAGGGAAGATGTAGAAACAAACTGGGATTTCATTCCATAGTTCCCAAACATACTCCCCGGAACGCCCAACTTCCTACCCACAGTTCCTCTTTACTGCACAAGCTCCGGCATAACAGAAGCAAAAAATTACTGGGTTTGGCCTTCATTATTCACTTAGTCTTCTCAACATTTGTTTCAGCCCACCAAGATCCTCCGAGATCATAATCAACACCTCAAGCTAGATTCAATGTTATGCCTAAAAGCAGCTGCACTTGCAGGGGGAGATGCACCTGCAGCGGCACAGCCCCAGGAACAGCAGCCATCTGCATTTCCCCAGCAGGAGAACATAAAGCACTGACGAGACAGCTGAGCCACGAGGAAGCACAGGGAAACCTGAAGGTACATCCTGATCTACACACTGACCTAACACCTCCCTGCCAAATTCGAAACTGTAAAGCATTACTCAAAAGATGCTACGTGAGGACTTTGAATCCACAACAATGCACGTGGTTTATTTGTCAAGAAAGGACGTTACCACATCACTCCTTCCTTCAAGATACCCGCCTTGCATGAGGCCTCCGAGTGCTTCGGCTCAACCAGACAGGGTCATCCATAAGGCTCAGACTATGTTATTCAATACCTTATGACAGTAACTCAAATTAGTCAAGCGGTTGGTTAAGGGAACGCCCTTTCTCCTATTGCCAAGCCTAGTATATCTGTCTAAATGACAGCAAATAAATAAATAAATCTAGTTTATTTTGTTTTGCTTTTGTAACTACTGTAGAGCTCTCCCACCTCCCATGGCGCACAGAAATATATCCTCATTCCACACCATGCCTACAGCAACCTTTTGCTCTTCAGATTATTCAGGCTCTGGAACAATTCACCAATAAAGGGGGAAAACATGACATTTATACAATAATCTCCTATAACTGTTAGGTTAGTCTGTGTCATACTGGATATTTTACATTACATATATTATCATTACATATGTCTACATAAAAATACCAGCTATACCTTTAAAAAAATAGTCTTCACCACCATAGCTTGGCACATGTCAGTTTTAAAACACTCACCTTTAGAGTCTACTGCTGTTATACCCAAACTGAGTATTTTTGCTAAAACTAAAAAGAAATTTTCTTTTGGCAGAATCTATTTACCTGAATGCATGCATACCAATCATAGGGAGTGGTATTTCTTATCCCTCAAAAATGCCATCTGCTACTGAACAAGCAAATCTATCTGACCATCACTGTACTGCAGAGGGGCTAAGAGAAATTCAGTTCAGGTGTCAAGGCACAATCAGTCTACAACAGTATATTGCCTTTAAAAATGAGTGTTTGACCCATTACAAACAAAGTGTTTTGTATTATGTTCTTAAAATTCAACTTTGAGAAAACTACAGGGACAAAGTTCTGTCAGGCACCTAATGTAACCAAAGGTATCACACTGCTGCACAAGTCACTTTGCAAAAGTTTGTTTACATGGTTACAAATATTAACCAAACATAACAGTTTAGAGAGCGTAGGTATAATTAAAACCTTTCCTCTGACGTTACCAAACTATACTCTTCAACAACTACTACCCTCTCTACTTCTTTAAAACTACTCATTAGTTAAGGTGCTTCTCTATTCAAGACGATAAACTGAAATTAGAGCACTAACAATATTTATCCTCAGCTGTACTGTAGTTGTAAACTTCATCTTCAGTTGGCATCCTGGTGACCTGAAGGCAATAGAAGCATTACGCTGGTTCATTAGAATTGCAATTACACCTTGGTTCTAATTGGCAGAAAGCTCGTTGCTTACTAATCAAGAAAAGGAAGAGCAATCTCGTCAGTTATGTATTCCACAAAAAAATGGAAAAGAACTCAGCAGGAAAAGCATGTGTTTTGCAGGTTTACGCATAGAAATTTAAGTCTGCAAAACTCTTCTTCATAAGTGAGGTGATCCAAACATGACTGATGAATTAGTGTAGCTTTTAAAAGGCATTTGCATAGAATGTCTGCAGGTGCAGTTCACTGCTCAAGGAAGTGCATATAGTACAGCAAACACGCTTTGTATCTGATCATATGAATACACAGACCATACATTCTCTAACTTGCTTATACTTTTTAGGAAGTTAACAGGTGCACAACCACTAGTAAGAACCCTTAATTTACTCATATGCTTTATTTAAAAGTAGAACTTCAGGTGCATCTTTTCTAGCCTTGTATATTTTTCATGCTACATCAAATTCACTAATACATTATTAGATGACAAGTAAAGCATGCTATTTACTATAAAAATTTTAAGTAATTACCTCCATTGTACTGAAGTTTACCATCAAGAAGGCAGGCAGTACTCTACATTGTCTTTACATTCAGCAGGCACTATACAGATGGCCCTTTCCCAATCCAATAGCTAATGTGCAGTCAAAGTAGGTCGCTGAAGAACAAAAGAGTTTTAAACTATACTAATCCAGTGGCTGCAATATCCTACAGAAATGACAGAGAAGGACTGTCAAAACTGTTGTGGTCACTGGATAAAGTTGTAAGTATAAAGATTAGAAAGCAAAATACAATCCCATGCCATCAAGTTCTCCTCCTTGTACCTTGTGTATTACTCAGTTATTTGGTCTCTGGGACTCTGGCCATAAATCAACTAATCCTCTTCAAACAAACCTACTGAAGCAGCACTTCTGTGTGCCTTACTCCTTCCTCTAACAGAGACGCTCAAGTATCAATCCTTATTAACATGAGACCTAACAATCTAGCGAGCTTCACACCCACTCTTCTGGTTCCTGTCATTTTCTGAGGATGTTACAGCTTGTTTCATTTTAATATCAATGCTAGCAGTATCTCTCTTGTCAGAAGGCAGCGGAGAGCCCAGCTCAGACATTCCTTCGGCAGTAGAGGCCTTTCGGTTCAGGAGCACAATTTGGTATTACTTCTTGGCACTTCTCTGCGATGCTCCTACCTTTGCCTGTTCATGGAGTCTCTCGGTATCATGTCTGTAACACTCCTTTCTGAAGCGTGCCTCTTTATCTTGCTTTTCTCAGACTGCAGCTGAAGACCTTCTCCAAAACAGCCCCCAGCTTCTCCAAATGCCATCTATTTTTACCTAGGCGCTACCGTCTCATTCCGGATGCTGCTAATTGGCCCCTTAGTCACAACTGGAAAAGTAACCTAGTTGAGTAACTCTTTCTGAGCTGCTGCACTGAGGAATCTCTATGTCTCATGCTTGCACTAACTCAAATGAGGAAGTTTCCAGTAAATTTCTTCCCATGCAAGATGAAGCCCGGTATCTTATACTAATTAACCAGATTTTAGCAACTCTAAAGAAAGTGTGAGTTAAGTTGCTATAAAGTAACGGCTTTCCTGCAGGAGAATTTTATGCACTTGTTTCAAATCCTGTAAGGAAGCACCACATAAAATAGGAGACAACTGTAGCACTAGAGATCAACTGTACCTATTCACCAGTCTTGTCTTTTTTTTTCTCTACATATTACCTAGATCAATCTGTAAATTTTCAAGCATCTACTAAAAAAAAAAAAGAAAAAAAAAGACAGAAAACCCACGTAAAGTTACATTTTTGAAGAGTGAAACAAGTCATGACAATACACCCACATAAGCGACCCATTCTGAAGCAGGTGTTCTTCATGTACTTTCTTATATAAATGCCATAGAACAGCTGGCTTCACAGCTACAAAACGTTGTTTCAGGCAACTGAAGGAGACCTGTTTGCTTCTTAATCACTTTGCTAATGAAAAGTTTAGTTTAAAGTATCCTGGAATTTCCTCCCATCCATTCTACTTCTGCATATATATAGGCTAAATTGCTACAAACAGGGAAAACAGATCACAAGACAGACTTATTAGGCAGCTTTTTCTAGGAAAGCATTGAGAAAAGTAAATAACTAAATGATCTAAATTAATCCTAAATTACTTTTCAGTCACTGTAATATTTTTTTATTCCACCAGAAAGGCAAATTTAAATGCTGAGTATTTAAAAACCATTACTTCAGAAATATAGAACATAAATGAGGAAATTACCATTTTATTAAGAGACCTTGACTCATTTGTGCTAATGAAGACCAAAATTGTTTAATACTGATATAATGAATCTCTTCTAGACATTCTGAGGTTGCTCCAGACAAACACAGCATGCATTTCTGACAACATGATTGCAACTATCAGATGTCCTGAACATCATCCGTAAAAACTAAAAGCAGAGCTTTTCAGTAGATTAGTAATCCTGGATTCAGTTATATACTGTCAGGATTAATACTGTTTCCTAGGACGAAAGAAAGATCCTGTTCCACCCCATAAAGACTGCAAAGGCTGCCAAAAGCAAAGGGAAGGGCCTTCAGCTGTGGATAATTTAGAAACAGCCATTTAAAAAATTGGGATGTTTTGGAGAGCACAGCATCCGGTAAAACGGAGTACATTTTCCATGTGGACCCAAGAGAACTTGAAATCATTTATTCTGCAAATGAGAAAAACTGAATGCATCTATGATAAATTTGTTTTGCTGAGAAAGGAACTTCTTTTCACTTGAAACAAAGGCAAACAAGATCTGTTTTAAATGTGATTCTACCAAAAAGACTGAACACGTACTACACACTGAAAAATCCTTGCCCTGCAAACCACTAACACCACGAGCCCTGCACACCCCTACTTCCAACTCAATCACAGAATGACTAGGTTGGAAAAGTCCTTTAAGAGCATCCAGTCCACCCGTATCTGTCCTCTCCTAAACCATATCCCTGAGCACCTCATCTACCGGCTGTTCAATACACCCAGGGATGGGGACTCCCTCACCTCCCTTGGGCAGCCTGTTCCACACCCCAACAGCTCTTTGGGGGAAGAATTTCTTCCTGACATCTCATCTGAACCTGCCCTGGCGCAGCTTGAGGACATTCCTCCTTGTCCTGTCACCTGTCACTTGGCAGAAGAGACCATCACCCACCTTTAAACAACCTCCTTTCAGAAAATTATAGGCAGGGATAAGGTCTCCCCTCAGCCTCTTCTCCAGACTAAACCCCCCCAGCTCCCTCAGCTGCTCCTCATAAGATCTGCCCTCCAGACCCTTAACCAGCATGGTTGCCCTTCTCCAAACATGTTCCAGGACCTCGATGTCCTTCTTGTTCATGGGGCCCAGAACTCACATTAGTTTGGTTTGGGTTTTGTTTTTAAAGAAACAGTTCTCTATGGTTCTGTACAACTTTGGCCCAGACAGAGGACACAAGTAATCCAGAAGGAACTCACATTAATTATATTATAGAAAAGGCACACACATGTATTCGGCTTCAAATGTACAGTGCCTCAAAACAATGCGGAATCCTTGCTTCACAGGAAAAGAACTTTGAAGACATTCAGTGTCTGGAGTGAGGGGTAAGTAGAAGGGCAACAGCCCCCAAGCCCCTGGAGGACAAGGAGAGCCTGTCACATGAGCACCAGGCAATCTGAGCCCTACAACACAGCTCCAGAGCACCCATCTCTTTCTCCAACTCCCAAACCTCATGTGGAAAAATATGTTTCCAGTTGTGGACACAACTGTGTTGGGATAGAGCGTGGTTATTCCCAGTTACATACTCACATTGTCTACAGAATGTTCATGCATAGACCAAGCAGCTTTCACACTGCCCAAGGCGCGTTTGCTACTGATCATTTTATAGAAGGCTCCCCTCCAATCTCTGAGGTAGATGTGGCAGGCAGGCGAGTCAGCCTCAGAGCTACAATAGCCTGTGACAAGCCTAGAGACTCAAGGGCTCTGGTGGTACTTGGCTCCAATCTAGTCCAAATGCCTTAGGCTGTGCTTACCCCCAGGAGAGGACACTGCTGACTTCCCATGGCACACATCCACCCAGCACAATTCCCACTAGCTTGGACTCACAGGTCCCTACTGCCCCACAGAGCTCTTCTGCCATTTCAGCATCATCTCATGCACTCAACTAGAAGTCCCAGAGATGATGAGCTCTCCTGAGCTGTTTGTCCTCCCTCAGATAAGGTGCCAAGAGCAGCCCAGTTTGTCCTCTCCCTGCACACAGCCTTACCTGGACACACAGGTTCCCTTGGCCTAATGTGAGGTTTCGATCAAGATATGGCAGAGGAAATGAGAAAAGGCTGCTTGTGCAATGAAGAGGAAAATGGCAGGTTCTTCTGCTCTGGGCACTACTCTTCCCACTCTGAGATAATCCTTCCTCGAGGCATCGGCACCACCTTAGGGCAGTCATGGTGCAAGTATTTACCTCAGACCCTCCCTTCAATAGCTCAGATCACCTGAAAAAATATCTAATTATTGAAAAATTCAGCTCATAGAGGGATGCATGTTTATGTTTTATTACTTTTGATTAAAGTACTTATAATGCAAACAAAATCATATCATTGTACAATAATGTACCTCACCTCTCCACATCCTATCTCCAACTAACACCATACTAAGTAATCCTTGAATTTTCTTGTTCTTCCAATGGTATGAAGTGCTCAGAGTTTAAAAAGTTGAGGGAAAAGTGGTTGCGCCATTAAAACACACTCAGATACAGCAGTTTGCCTGCAGAAGGACTTCCCTTCTCTCATTTGCAGAAGAAACCATCTCTAGCAGAGCCCTCTCCATTCCTGGGTACCCAGTTGGGATGTTAGGGAGCTCCAACTCCCCCCCACCCAGGTTCTCCAATACAACAGGTCTGTCTGGTTCCTATCTGCTTCCTCATTCTGTCACTGAGCAACAACTTCCCTTGGTTTTCCCCCTTCCCAGATCATCCTGCCTTTTCTTGTCAGGACTTAGCAAGCTGCCGTTAACCCTTCACTTTTGGGTAGGTCTACGATAAGTCATGAGTTATTTTATGTTTCTGGGCTTCCTGCAAAGAAAAAGGGTTTCTTAAAGGAGGTTGGGTTTTTTTTCTGAATATAAGCAATGAACTCACTGAAATTGGTAGAAAGAAAAATTTTAGAACTATTTGAAAATGTTAAGATGTTAAATTTTTTTTTAATGCAGAATACAGAATGTCTGCATTCTAGGAACTGAAACTCTTAACAGTTTCTGAATGTCTAAGGAGTACAATACATAGACCAACAGGAGGTGTACAAAATTCTCACTGGACTGATATTTTGAAATTAAGCTTTTTATTATGCCTAATAAGCAATGTTGGGAGTCCTTTCTTAAACCAAACACAGTATTTTTTTCCTATGGTAATTTTTAAGAACAGATGAGTGGTACAAAGCTGGATTTATAACTGTCACATAAAAACTTGGAAAACTGGAATTTTAACTTGGATTAAAAAAATCAGATTTCCCTTTATTCTGTACATAATTCTCTATCTCCTAACTAAAGGACAACCAACTCAGGCCCCAGAAAATTCAGTGGCAACTTCAAAACTTGTCTTAGCTTCAACAAAAAGTTGTGTAAAAATAAAATTTACTGCACTCTCTCTTGAATTAAAAGACAGAGTCCCTCTTAACATCCTTGAACACAAGACATCAACAACCCTTGCCTTAATGTTACCGTACTAAGACTAGTCAGATATTAGTACACCTGTCCCTTTACATGCTGCCCTTTCAAATAACAAACCCTGAAATCTTTAACCAGGCAAGGTGCCAATATAATCAAATTAGACTTGCTTCTGCGTGACACAAAAACTGGTCTTAATTCTGAAATGCGGGAAAAATTGACAAAATGGAGACTGATCCTACGCTTCCTCACACTTTAGGGCTCTCAAGGTTAAAAGAACTCTGAATATAGGACCAGGTTAGAAGTCAATCTAATTTTCAGTAACTGTGTCATAAAGCTCATCATACATCCGTAAATATAAGCCAAATAAAAGTATAATTTAAAATAACAAGGATCAACTCTCCTCTGCGACCACTGCTTTGCTACAGCATGCATTGACAGAATATTTTTTAATTATCTGTCAATGAAGTTTACTGCTGCTGAAGAAAGCAATTTCAAGTTATAAACTGAACCAAAAACTATCTTACTCAAAATTCACAACCTAAAACATAAACTAGAAAAAGCAAATAACAGAAAACCCCAAGACCTTATCCTCTGATTAGGCATGAAAACATCAGTAGTCACTCAAAATAGTATCTCATTAAATCCACCTTTTAAGTATACAAGAAGCTATAATAAAAAAAATAAAAGTTTCCTATTTTTTCAGACCTCTCCAACTTGAAGAACCTTACCTTCATTAGATGCACAAGATCAGTATTGCTTCCTTCCATAATTGTAGCACTCTAAAGAACATCCTTTTAACCTGAGAGCTTACTGAAGGTACGTTTAAAAGTCCAATGCTAGTCTACAATCTAACTCACTTGTCTAACAAGTGAATTATATTCATAACTGGATGGTGATTAACACTAAACAACAGCACAGCAAATCATTCTTTACAGACTGCCAATCGTTGAGGTCAAAACATTCATGCTTTTAAGTCAAATTACAATCAACTTCCTCCCCACCCATTCTATTATTTGTTATTCATGCATTGACAAGAGCATGGAAACCACTTCACAAAAAAATCATGGGTATCTTGGAAGAACCTACACTATTTAAAGATGAAACACCATTTAAAAACTGAGAAGGAAAAGGCTTCTTGAGTTTAAAAAAAAAATCAAACAAACAAAACCCAACTGAATAAAAGCACAACCAAAACCCAAACTTCTTTTCCCTTTTCATTTTTACTTCCTCTTGTCCTCTCATCATTTTATTTATTACAGTGGCCCCAACCACAACCACCTTCAGAACTGAACCAAACAATTGCTTCCTACTTCAAATTTTTTAAAAAAATAATTAATTTCTACTCCAAAATTTTTTAAAAACAGTTATCCTGACAAAGATATTAACAATCACAGGCAATTCACAAGGTTCAGGGCCAGACTGGCAAAATGTTACGGTTTAGATTTTAAAACTGGACTTGGTAACAAAGAAATATAAGCCAGCCAAAGAAAACTCATAGTTTTCTATTTTATTGCATTCAGATTCACACTATAGTCACTCTTTATCTTTCTAATCTATGTTAATGTCCAGGAGCTGTTGGCTTTTAACTCAAGTATTTTCTACGAAAATGTTAGCAGCCTCCTTGAAATACTCCTTTTCGACAGCAGACACGGCATACAAAAGACAGCACGAGTGAAGACCCATAAAAGCTTAAGTTTTTCACAGCAGAAAACGTCAAGTGATAGTGCTGACACACGTTTCTAAACCCGGGAGCGCCCTCGGGTTCTGCTTACCCACCCTGGATCTGTAGAGCAGCCGTGACGTAGATGCGACGGCCATCGTCCAGCACGGAAGGCAGCTCCCTGGCTGTTTACTGTCCCTAACTTCATTCCAGTTTTCATGGACAAACACACGCCGGCCAGTCCTTTCATTATCTGCATAATGCCAGCCTCTCTGATTACTGGGCTGTAATACCAGTGCCCCAGTGAGCTTTCATTCCTGAGTTATGGCCACACACAACACGACCGGGGAGTGCCAAACAAGATGATTAAGCAGCGAAATATGACAAGGCATGAATTATATTATTAATATTCCCATCTATCATTAGCTACAGAAACAGAAAGGGGTTTGTGTAGCCAATAGCAACTCTGCATAAAGAAAGTTCCTCCACTTTGACAAGCTTCAAAATAAGAGCAACTATTTATTTTGAGCAATTTTATCCTTCAGTTGCTTTGACGCTGAAGCATATTTCAACATTTTGCAAATTGCTTCCTTTTCAAACTCTGCCTTGAGACAACGTTGGGGAATCTCTTGTTTTAAAAAGGCAGGCTCGAATTACAATGCTTTATTTGCAGAGAATGAAAGCATAATCATTTCTCAACAAGATACCCTGAACAGCTTTCATTTCAGCAATTCACTGCCTGTACTGAAGTGTATATCAAATCTCCACAAATTTTGGATTCATCAGCATACTATGTTTCATTTCCTTAAACTTTAAAAAAAAAAAACCAAAAAAAAAAACAACAACTAAAAAAAACAGTTAAGGAGCTTGTATAAAACAGCCATGAAACCTTTTGTGGTTTGTTTGGGTTTTTTTGTTAGATCACATCATTAGTATCCCTGAGGTTTTACTCATTTCTGTATGGGCACCCATCCTCTTCTACTTTCAATGATCTGCTTGACTATTTTTAAGACATTCATTTGGAAATGGGAAGGCAAATTACTAAAAGCAAAGTTTAGCATAAGAACATGTTACACATCATGTAAACTACTGTACGTTACACCACAAAATTAGTGGAAAAAATATATCACAAATCCATGTATATTTTTGGGGGGAGGGGTCTATAAAATACCCCTTCATAGTACTGGGAGAAGATGTTCAATATTCTCTAAGATTCTGACCCAAGGAGGAGAACACTAGGCAAACATTCATGACATTTGTCACTGAGCTGTTTCCAGTTGACAGTGAAGTTCACAAACCCACACAGTACCAGCATTCCTCACAGCAGTGAAGGAAGAGGGGAGAAAGGGCATGCAGCAACACTTGTGCTCTGGGAGGGCAGAAGGAAGTGAAAAATCAGAACTTCATTAGGACTACAGTTTAAAATGGTTTTAAATCTACAGCCCTACTTGAACCTGGTGAGACTTGCTAAAACATGCTCACAAGAAGAAACAAATCTGGTGCAGCAACAAAAGGAACTCTGGACTTCGGGGGAAAAGAGAATTAAAAACATAGCACGCTATTCTTTGGAAGAAAAATTAACTTTGCATAATGAAAATATGAGTTGCTATTATAAAGAATTTTAAACCAGAATAATTAATTTTAAAGTTTTATTACTTTGAAAAATCTGACTGAGAGGAAGGGGACTTCACACTCAACATGAACCAATGAAGCAACAGTGCTTCAGTCTGAAGCACTGTTGCTTCATTGATGTTCAGTCTGAAGCACTGTTGCATTCACTGATGCAGCCTAGTGAAGTTCAGGTGCTGAACTTCACTAGGCTGCATCAGTACCTTTAATAGAGACTTGCAAAAACATTTGTGACAGTCTGTGATTTTTTAAAAGAAAAGCAAAGAGAATTCAACCAGATTTGTTTCTATTAAAATAAGATTACAGCAATCTTTCAGTTATTCAGCTGTAATAAAAGCAGCTAATCCTAAAGAGTTTGTATAATGCCATATTTGATTTTTATCTCTTGTTTTTTCTCAAGCCAAACAAGAATAGCATTTTTCAAGACTGTCATTTTTAAGCTATGTTACTCACAAGATAATGGTGTAAAAGAACACCGAGAAATAGAAAGATTTAAAGCATCCATTAATTTTCAATGCCCAATTTGAGATATCCTGATTGTTCCAAGTGTTTATATAGTGCTGTATAGTATTCAGGACTAATACCCACTAAGTTCAATTGCATTTTGAGTCATCTTCACTCTGTAAATCACAACCTAGTGTCTCAAACTGAGCAAGCAAAATCAGCAAGCAGTTCTGAACACCTAGGAGAGATCACCCAAGATAAACACAGCAAAGGAAACAACAAAGACTAATTCCTCCGAGGAAATCTCCAACTAATTAACTCATGAAAGCCTTGTTTTTCTTCCCAAATCCCTTACTGTCTTTCCTTCAAAGCTTCTTAAATGGCTGGGGTCCTACAGCTGCAGACTGCAAGCCATAAGGGGCACCAGAGCAGATGGTCTAAATGAAACATTCCCTGATGAGGCAACCCTCCATGAATTAGGTCTGCTAACTTGTGTTCAATGAAACTGTAACTTCTTCAAGTCCTGCCTCTTGTTTTCAAAGCACAGGGGTAGAGAATCTAACATGACCTTGAACAGTTCCTGCCAGCACATATCTTTCCTCTTTATTAAAAATGCATGCCTAACTTCTGACTTTATAGTCAACACCGTAAATCCTTGTATTTGACCAGCTCTTTCTCTCCATAAGACACTACGGGCAGATCTGCCCTCAAGTGTTTCTCTGGGTCTTCCATCACTTAGCTGGTCTACAGGTCTCTCATTCTCCTATAGCTTCTTCAAGTATGCCAAGACCCAGACTTGATGATGCATCTTACCAGTGACACCAACAGAAGCAAGACCGATCCCTCTGTCACACCTAAGAGGAAACAAGTCATCCTCATTTGTTCTGTGAGGATGACACATGTACACTCTGGTTAATAACAGAAGCTAAAAGGCTTGATCGTTCTTAATGATGATAACCTTATCTAGCTGTCATACACAAAATAATCTTCTGCTGTCCCAGAACCCTGACAAATTTGGGCTGGTATTCATGGAGAAGTCAAAAGATCCAGAGCACAAACCTCCAAACCACTGGAGAAGTTCTAAAACAATGGTTTAACACAGGCAAAAAGTGCACTCTTTCTGAAATATTATTGTAGAAATTCTACAAGAAAAATTTAAAATTTATGAAACTGCATGTACAAAAATTTTAGCCATGTTGCTGCATAGTGTAGTAACAAATGAGTAAGCAATCAACAACATATTTACGAAAACTGAAAACCTGTTTCTATCAGAAGCAAACCTAGTAGGTGAGCCAGGTAACAGAGACTCTATGAAAAAGCTCTTGCTATATCTTTGTTTCTCTTAGAACGTATTTTTTTTCTTTCAGATTTTTTGCAGAAATCTCTTAGGTTTCCATTAAATTTGCATAAAATTAAATGACCATTTCTGGAATAACTAGGCCACAGAAAACTGCATTTTCCATGTAGATTCAATCAAGACACTCTTGTTCATTCAGTTATTATTCTGTGGCTCTGTGAAGGGAGCCACAGGTGGGACACACTGAAAAGGTTGGGGTTTTTTCCCCCAGTTTCTACAACACCTGCTAGAAGTTTTCAGAACACAAAATCAAACCTATTCCAAAGGTACAAAACATTAATCACCTCTTTTGACTTTTTTCCAAGTTAAGTACCAAATGTGTTCTACTGGAAACGCTTATACCCACACGTGTGCAAATCTCGGCTTCTGCAGCGCAAGTATCTCCATTGATGTTAAGTATTTAATGACCCACCACAGAGATCCTGTAATCAACTCTCCCCACAGAACAGGTCATAAAGGGAACTGCAGTTAGAAATTAATTACAAGTTCACACTCCTCGCTTCAGTTAACTACCCCAGTCCTGAGCCATGGCTTCCTTAGGCCTTTTCTCTTACCTTCAGGCACGCAGTGCAACAGCTCCACACAACTTCTTCATTTCCCTTCTCCACCCATGAAAAGGAAAAACAAGCCAGAAAAGCTGGGGTAGCTCATCTTGTGTGTCCCACACGGCATCTCACAGGTCAGAAATGACATTGCTAAAGAGTGTTTCAAATCTGGCTCTGCAGCAAGGCAAGAATCCAGGCAGGACAGGTCCTGGGACTGCCCAAACTGCGGCAGAGGCCAATGCAGTGATGAGGAAGGTGAAGATGAAGAAAACTTCCCCTCTTCAGCCATACACAGAGCTCTACATGCACCAGGTGGAAATTCAGGCTCAGTCCCATCACCTTGCTTCTGGCCTCCTCATGGTGCTCTCAACAGCTGCAGCACAAAACTAATCCTTTTTGGTCGATTTTCACAGTAGTACAGTTTAGAAAAACATTAACATTGGGAAATACACTGAGCTTTCTGAAAACTTCGGAAGACAACAGTCCACAGCTTTCAGCTTAACTTACATAATCAGAAACAGTATTACACCCTTTGAAAATTAGAGCAAAAACGTTGCACAGACTGACATAATTTACAAAAAATTGTAAGACAGGTGGGAAGAGAAAAAGTGCTTGGGCTGGATTGTTGTTTTCCCCTCGCATCAACACTAGCAAAATATTTGTGGCTGAAATCTACCTCTTTTTTTTTTTTCTTAAATTCAACACAAACAGCAAATTACATCTAGACAATAAGTACATTTTTAAACAAAATCTCCTGTGCCATATTTTTCCCAGCAATTCTTCAAGCCATTAAATGTTTTTTTAGGCAAACCTACTAAACAGCTGCTTAATATTTTCAAGTAGTTTTGGTCCAGGTAGCATCTGCCAACCTCTTAGCTACATTTAGTATCCTCCCACAGTTGAAGCCTAACAGACTTCTCTATTGAGTCTTAAATCAGCAGCCTCTTTGTCTCCATGCAACTGCTCTTTTACTGAAAATGGCATGGCAGCACAGAAAGCACAATATGAATTTAAGCAGTGAAGCTGGCAGAAAACTTCCCGTTGTCTGAAAGGAAAGAAAAATACAAATTCCACTTATTTCCTCACTGAAAAAAAAAATGCAGGCCCTCCCTCCCTACAGCCACACACTGCCGTCTGATGGCACATGCAGGTGTAAAATAGGTGTATAAATGGTGTTCAGATTCACTTGCTGCCCTGACAGTCAGTTCCCACCCCTTCCAGGGAATGGATCAGATAGAATCATTTCCAAGGGCAATAGCTTACAAGGACCACACAGCTTCACACTCTTTTTTTTTCCTCTATAAAGGAAGTGTCTGCCCATGTAAATAAGCTCCCCTGCAATTTACAACTCCTCACAGAATTCACAGAAGTTCTACAAATGTAGAATGCAGAAATTCCACATTAATTCTGTTTAGCGCTACAAGAACATGCGGATTTTTCAGCGTTATGCACATTCCTAATCATCTGTAAGAACAACAAACATTAGGACTGATGCACCAGGTTTACTTAACATTGCTGATCTCTGTCTTCAGAAATATGGAAGAAGGAATATTTGCTTAACGCCAACTAAAAAAATAAAAATAAAAATATTAGTATTGATGGTTTTTGAACCCAAGCCTGCTTATGTAGCACGGCTTCATTAACAAAACTGTGCTGTGCAAGTTTGCCATTTAACATGATCGCTATCCCCACCCCCCCAAACGCAAAGACCTTGTCAGATCAGATTATTTGTCACTAAGTGATATGAGAAATCCATCATCCCCTGGCAAATGGCACCTAATACCTTAGTAATAGACAAACAGAAATCTGACCTTTGACAACCTGTTTTATTTAACCATCTTCAATTGCTATCAGTTACCAAAACATACAAAAGGAAGAGCAGCTCCTGAAGGGGGGGGGCGGCAGGGAACCAAGCAGTATATGCATCTAACGCTTGAACGCTCACCTAATAAAATACTCTACTAGAAATTAACTAAAAAAAAAAAAAATAGCAGGTTTTAAATTAAGTCTGTGGGGGGTTAATTTAAAAAAAAAAAAAGTCTAGAATTTTGATAGATGACTGTCAATGACTGGTCTTCCCCTATTCTACCTGGAAAACATACAGTTTATCACACAGACATGGCCAGCAGCACCAATAATTTTGTTGAAGGGTCACATTTTGTCTGTTAACACAGAAAGATGACAGATGATTTCTTCAAGTTTTCCTCCTCTATCATTCTAAGGAAGCAATCACAGCAGAAGCTCTCTGTGCAATCCTTAATAAAACCAGCACAGCAAATTGTCTGGAGCACCCATCACTAACCAACACCAGGACACATCCTTCCAAGAACAGACTTCTAAACACATGTGCCTGCAAACACAGCTCCCTCCTTAAACCCAGGGCTAAAATTGTTCCAGGTTAATGCAGCCACTCAAACTCAAGAGGTTAATACCAAGAAACCTCCTCTCTGGCTTCTACCTTAGTCATGCACAGAAAAGTAAATATTTTTAAGTTTGATTTGAATTTGCACAGTAATCATAAGAAATCGAAGGAAATTAAATCTATTCCTTTCCCTTAATGCTGTAGGAGATGTTTAAGTTTAGCCAGGTGGCAAATTCCATCAGAATTTTGTCATGTTTACAAACATGAAATACTGCAAAACTTCTTCTTTACTTATTGTTCACCCCATAAGAATGAAAATATGAGTAAATAGTATTTAATTTTCTTAACTAGGCATTTCTTCTATCTAGTATTTGCCAAAAATCTATCAATACTGACCTCAGAAACGGATTTAATCTTCCCTAACTTTATACCCTTAAATTCTGTCTACCATACTATATTCTTCCCTATTCCAAAGATACAGTTCTGTAAGAGATAAAGTGGATTAAAGACATATTGAGGATTATAGATTATGCTGTTAGAACAAACACAGACAAGTATTTCAAATAGCTGACCCTACAGAAAGGAATCACATTCTGTTCTCAAGATGACATACAAAAATAGAAAGCACATTCCACTAGGAAAATGTTTACTTAATAATTTATCATTTAAGAACTACTACTGTACAAATTAAAGCACAAAGACAGCACACTGAAATCAATTTGAAGATATATAAGCAATTATTGCAATACAGCTTTGATTTTGATTGTGACTGGATTTACAAAGTTTACTCTATGCCAGCACAAATCATGCTTCATTTTCCCCGAAAGCCCTACATTTAAAAATGATTCCTTTTTTTTTTTTAATAGGAAAGGCTGACAAACACAGTACTGCTGAAAAGTTTAGAAATAAAAGGATAAAAATCTCAAAGCATCCAACTGGAAAGAAATGCCGGTGAGATATAAGAATCAATTTAGTCCAGACATTAATAACTTCCTTAATGATCTATATGATTAAAATAGCATAGAGATAACATCTTCTGAGGATATTAAATAGGGAACTTTGAGCAGCAGTAAAGTCAGAAATAATACAAAGGAACTCAAGTAAATTCCTTATGTTGCCAAAAAATAAAGTGAAATTCAGTTTGGAAAAACCACTTATATTATTATATCAGAGAAAAATGCAATTCCAATTGTACATCTTCAGTATGGACAAGTAACCTGGGCAACAACAATGCAGCAACACTGTTAACCACAAACGCAGCATGGGCTCCAGAGTGAGAAAGGCACTGTCCACCTAGGCACGGGGGAGAGCTGAATCACTACTTCCCATTCACCCACTCACCCCTCTCCCAAACTGAAGCACACGTGGCTGGGCATTCTGCTAACTATCTTTGCTGCCGCAGCTCTGAGCATGAGACAGCTCCTGTTGCTCAAGACATTTAAAACCACATGGGCAGAAATATATTCAAGGTGAAGTGCTTTATATAAAAAGACCAACTGTAACTAAAAAGAAACATCTGTGACTTATTGTGGTATATTATGGATACCAGAGAGGTTGTGGAGTCTCCTTCTCTGGAGACATTCAAGACCAATCTGGACACGTTCCTGTGTGATTTAATCTAGATGATCCTGCTCAGACAGGGGGGTTGGACTAGATGGTCTTTCGAGGTCCCTTCCAATTCCTGACATTCTGTGATTCTGTGATGTGTTGTCATAGAGTTCTCTCTTAGGTTTGAAATACGGAGAATTTTAAATCCAGGAGTGTAATACTTATCCAAAAAACCAAATAAACATAAAATTTCCAAACCATTTGCTTTTTATTGACCATGAAGTTTTGGCACATTTCACCAAAAGTGAAATAACTTTGAAGATGCTGGCCTGAAATGAAATTTTGCAGTGATGCAACAATGCCTGTTCACACTAGGATCAGCTCTGCAAAACAAGGGGAGAGCAACGAGGCACTCATGTCAAACGAGGTCACCTCAGAATCAATTCTGAAGGTCAACCCTCCGCTCTGCAAAATGCCTTGACTAATAAAGTTTCTGTAACAGGAATGACTGTTTCTCACTAACCAGGAAATAAAAGTAACTTGCTTAAAGATACTTCAGAACCTGCTTCTAGCCACTTGCTTCCATTTCTGGATACTATAGCATACTTTCTTTAGGAGAATATCCCCAAGAATTTAAGAAAAATACCTTTACATTGCTAAACTCAATGATAATCTCTCAAATTCCCTTACACTCTCTCAGAACCAGCTCAGAAGCACATACAGAAATTTTAAGAATTATTTGGGTTTCATGGGGGTTATTTTTTTCTTTTGTAAAAGGGGTGCTTTGGGGTAGGGTGTCTACCTCAAGTGTGTTAACTGAAAGAATCCATCCCACTTCAGATTTAGAGATACCTAAGAAAACCTTAAGATTGGTCTTTCTTGTACAAGAAGCAACATCCTCCAAATGCTGTTTGCTGAGCTTGAATACGTGCATTATGGATGAGATATTTGGGGACAACAGGAAGAGGAAGAGGCTTGTCCTGGGAAATTCAACACACTTCTCCTGTCTTTGGAATTTCCTACTATTAGGAGAAAAAATATTGCAATCCCTGAGACTGTGGTTGTCTTTTTCTCAAAAGACTACATTTTTTGTATTTATTATTTGTGGCATTTACTTGTTTTTCCTGAAATTAAGGAAGACTGAGAAATTTCTCTGTGACCTGAAATTTCACAGTTAATGGAAGGATGGGGTAAACATAACCTCAAGCATTTTGTTCCTTTCCCCTCCCTTGCCAAGACTCCTTTTGACTCATCACAATGAAGTGTCTAGAATTTTTTCAGGAGTCTTTTCACTGCTTATGCCTAACCCACAGTATAACCCCATTTACTCCTTTCTCTAATACTAGAGGACTTGCTGTAGCTCTTTTTACTTGTGGCTAACAAGATTTAATCTGGCAGCTCAGATGATATTCTAAAGCAGTTTATAGCAACAGACACTTTTTTATTTTCCTTGTGTTCATGGCATTCAAAATACGGGCTAACAGCCATGCTGATACACTGCCTCTTACATACCCTGAGACAACTACACTGCTTTTCACAGAGCCAAACCCTGGTGCCAAATCTTTAGCCACAAACTCAGTCACTTAAGACAGACAAATCTGGAGCTACCTAGTCTTTTTAAAAGGATTAATAACACTTCTCTTGAAAGTCCATCCTAGCCCTAAAAAGAGAAGGGTGGCTTTTAATCTTCAGTAAAATTCCTGTTAAGTCTAAGCTTTGCTAAAAGCAGATACAGGTTTCTACTAAGACTCTCTCAGAGGCAAATCTGAGAGATTTCAAATTATCTCAAATTTCTCTCTCTTGCCTTTTCACCCTATCCACACTTTTTAAAGATGAGTAGAAATTTCAACTACTGCAGTCAGTTCCTTAGCATCGGTGAGGAAGGAGGTCCTGTTTCTTCTAATAAGCAGGCGGAGGAAAAAAACAAAAAAAAAAGTTATCAAGAGAGTACCTGAAGAATGATGAAAATTATTGCATCAGTAACAGAAAGGGAAGACTGTCTTGCAGTGAGGTCTTATTACTGCAACAGAGGCAGGACGAGGCTGGTGTGCTCTTCACAGGGTGGATCTCCATCCTGACATGTCTAGTCTTGTCTCCAACAGTGCAGACAAACCACCACTGTAACACCGATGGAGCTCGACATGATGAACATTTTTTTTCTTTATAAATATACCTAATTTTATTATATTGAGATTTTCAATAACCTCTGCAACGTGCACCACCAAGAGTGCTTATTTTTACATGTAGGAGTGAATGTTATCACCCTCTTGTGGAAAGATAAGTGAATTGTATCCGTCAGAAGCTACGGGAAGATATAGAAAGTGGGAGTGAGAAAGGCAGCAATAAAGAAAGAAGTATGGCCTGGGTGAAATAAATGGACAGTGAAAGAGAACTGAAGATGACTAGTAACACACTACCACCTCAACTTCTATCCCAAAAATGTTACTTGAGAAGACCAAAGATAGCAACCTGCCAAATTTATTCTCCCTTGGTAACACTGACAATACGCAACTAGTTTTTGTTCTCTACAGTGATTCACGCACAGCCTCAGCTGCAATCGCCGTCTGCTGCACCTTTGTTTCCATATACAGGGGAAAATACATCCTCTATAAAACACATAAGGTTAACTGTTTGAAACTTAGAGTCAGAAAACACTTACTAGATTTTTTTCTTATTTAGAAACAGTCTGCACATAACATCTGTGCCCTGCTGTTGGAATTTGAAAGTGGAGAGCAGATGAGCTAAACTTGCTAATAAAACTAATAGAGGCTTATGCATTCACATTACATCATACTGGGTAACATAAAGTAAAAATCAGAATATTTAATTCCTTTCAAATCTGGAATCATCCTTTCTTCAATTTCTGGCTTGCAATAGTCTTCCTTTACAATGTAATTCATATAGGTGTAAAAACTTGAAAGCAACAAATTCACTGCCACCCACATTTTACAACTTGGCAATCCAAGGTTGGTACAAGCACAGACAAAAAAGAAGCCAAGAAAGTCACAATAATATTTAATTATTTTAAATATTTATTTATTTTAAACAAAAACTAAAGGTCAGTTCAGATCAGGTAGGTATGACAAGCATGGTGAAAAACTAAAGAGATCTAACACAATATATCCCTACAAATTCCTGAAAATCTTCCAGGGATCCCACAGAAACCTAGAGATCACATCTAGCACAAATAGCTGTTATCTCAATGACACTTTTTTTCTGATTCTCCTCAAAAAGAGTTAAACCCATTAAAAATAACAACTCTAAAGAGAGATCTTCTTAACTTTATGATAAAATACCTAAACACTTCTCTCCCAGTTACAAGCTGGATTAACATTTAGCCACTACTCACAGTGAAAAGCATAAAATGGGTAACTCTGGAAGTTACATTTATTTCATTGTTTTAGTCAAAACCTGACAGTAAAGTACTTCTCCAGACAACATACAATTTCAGCTTAACCTTATTCTTCATGAAGGTTTCTGATTTTTCTGAATAAAAATTACTATATCTGAGTTCTTAACCATTATCTCCTACTGGTGGGTCAAATCCTAAAATTATACTTTAACCAGTAGGTATACAGTTCTCGGTATTTATTCATCATCCCTGAGATGCCACTGATGATTTAATTTAGCTTCTGCAAAATACCCATCAAGTAAGGAAGGCCAAGTCTGCAACTGATGTTGTGCAGCCAACCCTTTTAAAATTCATAAAAGTGTTCAAATAACCCCACCCTCACTATGCACAAACTTTTATAATCAGAATAACAAACTGCTTGCCTCCACCTCTCTCATAACTTGGTTGGTTCTGAAATCCAACATTAAGTTATTAGAACAAGGTCTCTGGATGAGGGAACACAAGAAGCTACAGTTCCAGAGAGCTGGCAGTGCGTCCAGTGATGTACCACAGACTTTACATCAATATGCTATTCTTTTTCTTTTAGGAAGCTGCCCAGAAAGGATCCATTTCACCTTCTCACCTTCTACCCATTTAATCAGGTATATGAACTCTGTTATATTGTGTTCCTTCCCTGTCCCAGATTCTTGCAGGTGCTAAGGATAGGACTATGTACTTTACATACCAGGAAAATGCCAGTTAAGAACATGTCATACAGATCAGAAAGGATAAACAGCATACATGCAAAGCAATGATCCTTTTAAAATAAAAATGTATTATTAAAAACATCATTAAAATTTTAAAGTGTTTTAAAATAAAATTATTGTATTGCATACTTTGTTTTCAAGCAATCCAGTTTAGCATAAGAGGGTTAATATTCGACATACTGTGACTTTACTCAATCTACAGGATACTGAAAAAATATATTGTTATAGTAAACAAATCTAGAATACATAAATTCTAAAAATTATATACATGTCACCATTGATCAGGAAAACCTACTGTCAAAAAACCTTCTGTTACTGTAAATTATTATTACTCCTGATCAAAACTGATTCCCCTATGGCTTGACTTCAAGACTTCAAAAAAATTGTCGGTTTTGATCAATCAAGTGAAACTAAGGGTATAAAAGTATTTACACTGATTCTTTGGACAGCTCCCCTATCTTTTGAAAATGCTTGATGAAGAATCTCAGACTGTAACTGCAGCTGGCTTTTTTACTTTTTTTTTTTTTAAGCGGAAAACCACATGTACAGAAGCTACCAACACTATGTAAAAGTTCACCACAAATTCATTTCTGCTGAAATAACTGTTTGAGAGGACACAGGGTCAAGCACATCTCTAAAAATATGAAGGTTTATTAAAAAAATTCAAAAGGGGGGATGGAATGTTTTTAACAATCTGTTTTACATTGTGGCCCCACAGACACTTCTCTGTGCACAGAACACTGTGGTTTATGCTTGGGAACTTCTCAAACAAGCTTTGCCACCAGAAAAAACCCTCATGTAACTGCACCTGGAACAGAAACTGATGCTTACAACTAGCTAGGTTTCAAAATAAGATAAGCCTTGCCATATCCTTCTGAAAGGAGACTCCAGTACTTTTCCAACAGATTTTCCTTAACCTTTCTTGAAGTAGCATGTGCTCATTTTCTGATATTTATGAATCAAAACGTTACCAGGAGTGCACGGTCCCATCACTAATCTGTAAATGCCCAACCCTACCAAAACTCACTGAACTATGTGGGTCCTCTGGTCTCTTACTCCTAAGGATTTTTGCCTGATTGAGCCAAAGAAACAGTAACTTGAATGAAAAACTGTAGGTGAAAGGAAGTTAGCCTGAATCTAAAAATAGTTTTCTGTCCTCCTCCCACTCCCCAGAAAGCATAAATGGAAGTGCTCTTTTCTCAGGGAGGCAGTAGCTTACAACAGATGAATGTGGAGGGATTGCTTCCTTACTACAAAGCTTTATCAATGAGCAGAAGTAGCATCCCATTTGAAGTATTGCATTTGAAAAGCAAAACAGAAAATGAAATCAGCCCAAACTTGAAATTTTATGTGTGACATGAAATATAGAACTTTTTTCAATGCACAGATATATATTATACACGTATGGAAAATGTACCTTTCAAAACAATAAAGCTCCGTATCATAATCAATTGTAAAGGCAGCACTATACTTCAAAAATCAGGTATATAATATAAAAATAACTGCATGGCTAAAACAGAACTTCTGTTGGTCGAAGGTATTTTGGGAAAGCAAAGGAGATAGATACACACTTATAAAGAAGTTTCTATTACAGACCCAAAGTGTTACACTTGGACACAGAAAATTCTTATATTATTAGAGAAATAAGTAATACTGGGAAACATATTAGAAAGACATACTGTACAAACACAGACTGAGCACGAGAGTTTCTAGCCATAGTAAAGTCTAACTGTCCCTGCAGAAAACTAGTAAGATTTTAGATTCAGTCTTGTGAAGAGTACAGGAATACATTTTACACAGTGATTACAAGTTACTTCACTGTAAAAATAAATAAAATTAAATAAATTTTTAAAAGGAAGGGCTGGGAATGATCAGCACTTTATCTTCTAAGAAGGTAGACTGAGAAATTGCAGAAGTCAAATGATTACACTTAAGGATTCAGGTTACAAAGCTAAACAACACATACCCTCACATCTCCCCCAAAACACTACCACCATGGCTATTGGAAAATGAAAAATCAGTCCTAAAGAGACTCAGAAATAAATAAAAGTAACTGAATGGAAACATTAGAAGACCACGGCTCAGCTGACAGAATTTCTCACAAACTGCAGTTTCAGTAATACACTGTTAAGATAAGGAGCTACCCAAATCTTAACACGGAGATCACCCTAAAGTCCAGATTTATTTCAAACAGAATGGGTACAAAATTCCTAAGAGTAGTTCCAGGACTGATGCTTGATTCACCATTGATTAAGTACAGCACAAAACAATTTCTAGGGTTTCTTCCACACAATGAATTAGGAGTCCCGATATCTACTTCTAACTATGAAAACAAAGCGAATTTTTATTTTGAGAAGTCATAACCACTATGTCCCTAAACTCCTGTTTATAAATTAGAAGTACTTAGCTTAGGTATTATTCACTTTATTAATAACTGTAAACTTTGCAGAAAAGACAAGCAGCCAATCCCCAAGGAAGTCAACAGAAAACAGAAACTGTATCTTACTTCTTCTACAACTCAAATGGTAACAATTTCACACATGTACAGTTCTGGAGATGTTATCTGTAGGCCTGGAAAAAAAAAAAACAACCCAGACTTTGTAATGATAAGTAAGTTCTCTAAGAAAACCAAAAGTAACTATTTTAAAAAGAAGGTGAGCATACATCTAGCAATTCTTACTTAACTGACAGTCTTTTAGAGTTAGCAGGATTTTTTACTATTTAGGAAAACTGGCATTTGACCTACAGATACGATTTTATTATAAGATTTTCATATTAATCCTAACTATGGGGAAATAATATAATGATCAAAAACAAACAACAAGTAAAAAGAGATTTTCCCTTCCTGACTATGCAATGCTCTTTTGTTGCCACTCCAGCAATTCTTTAATGCCATGGAAACTATCTGATAAATGTACTGGAAGCTCAATGAATTTCATAATATTGAGGTAGCAAAGCAATTGGTATTGTTGACAGAGAACTTCTGTCCAGAGTGCCTATTTTAAGGAAGAAAAAATAATCTAAAAATAAAAATCATACGTTGAGCTGTTTTCAACAAAAATATACAATGGTTTTGGAAAACCTGAAAGCAAACCACACTAATTATATTAGATTATTGAAAAACGTGGGCAAATGATAAGAAAAGATAGTCACACCTTCAAGTTACAGAAACGGGATACACAGATTTAAAATGTAAGTCTTACTTCTGAATGGTTTGCTCTACCAAACTTACGTATTTTTAATATGGGCAAGGGCAATGGGAAGACTACTGTGATTTACATGGGAGTTTTCCATCCTATTTCTCAACACAGTAAACATATTCATAAAGCATATGATCTTTCCAGTCAGCTGGATGTATGTCTTCATCTTCTGGACACTCACCTACCACTGCAGATCATGACAACAACAAACTAACTCCTCCTTCCCCTTTTACAGGTTGCACTGAAATCAGTGTGTTCTCACACATCCAGCACTACAATATACTTTTTTCCAACCAAGTGCTTCCTAACATTGCATTCCCACCAATTGACCTCTGGAGACCTCTGAGTAAAAAGACTATCTACACAAAGTGAAAGTAAAATATCCCTCCGATAAATAACCCACCTAGCCAATGCACGCAGAATGCTATCTTCTGCTACAGAACAAGCATGATTTGAGGCATGCCACAAAGCTGGGTAACAAATTCAGGCTGGGTTTGACTAAGTCAAACAGAAGTGGAAGTGCTCATTCCCCAGAAAAGGGCCCTCCACCAGGACTGCTCTGCCACAACCCAGTTAGCAACTCTGACAGCCTTGATACCAATAACCTCGTGAAAAGGAAAGCCAAAAATCAAAAGCCATAGTGCACTGCAAGATACAACAGGCATGAGCATACAAACATTTAAAATGCATGTGAGACTGAAAGAGTCTAGGAGTACACATCTAAGAGTACACAAACTGAAAATGCAGGACAATTGCATCACAACTCCCACATGCAATTCTCATCTCACTCCTCTACACTTGAAACAAAGGAGAAAAGGCTGGTTTAGAAGTGTTACATTGGACATTAGTCATATTCAAAAGAATAACCCCAAAATAGATTTAGTCACAACTTAATATAAAAAATATTATTAAATTATCAGAAAAGTTAAGTGTTTACTGTAGGCAAACGGAGGAGCTTTTTGGCTCGTGGCTTTTGAAATCCTAAACTCAGCCCAGCAGAGCCTCGAAAGGCACAGCATTCTAAATACAGTAAATGTTTGCTTACAAAATGATACACATATTTAAAAAAAAAACCAAATCAAACCAAATGTAAAATCTTCATTTCTCTCTACTTTTCTTTTTTTATGGAATAAGCTATGCTGAAAATTCCAGTTCTTACTACACTGCCTGAATAGCAGTGTAGTTATCTTTCAGACTTGTACATAGCATGAAAACATACTGTCTCTTCTATTTTTCTTTCCTGAAATGTTTTTATTACCAAATGAACAACAACAACACTGACTTTTCTATCTGTTTCTGCAATATACGCATGTATGTTCACAGAAAGCAACAGACTGCATTAAAACACTACCAAAACAAGCCATTTCACTATATATGACTCTGCCCCTAGGGAAAGGAATGAGAGAAGATAAGATGTGACAGATGTGTAGTCACGTCACTTAATACACTACTGGAAGGTGCTCAGATCATTATGGTGACAGGCAGAGTATAAAAACTTGCAAAGAATGGACTAAGCATTTATCTAGTTTTCTGCATATATGATTCTTGTAATCAAAGAAAACACCAAAGTCCATAAAGTGCTGTTTGAGAGAAGGCAGCCTGCAAATGTCAAGATGCAATATAGGTATTAAAAAAGACAGAGACCATTGCATGTATGTGTTTGTCAGCAAATCCCCTCCACTATGAATATAAAATATGTCTGAGGTTGGTTGGACTAGATGATCTTTCGAGGTCCCTTCCAATTCCTGACATTCTGTGAATCTGTGAATTGAAGGTCTGTCCTCTAAAAATTTCCTGTACTGAAAAATTCCTGAAGAGGTTTAATTAAAATTGAAATTTACCTACAACAAGAACTTTAAACAAAGTTAGCAACTGCAGATCACTAAACTGATTTCATTATTCTGAGACCTGAAAATCTAGCTTGCTGAAATCTCTCTCTGTTTGGGTTTGAAAGTCTCAAACAATAAAGATAAAATAAGAAATCATATGGTTACTAGACTGAAGTAATAAGACTAGTCACTTGTTTGAAGTGTAAACCTAAGAGTTTAAAAAATTAATACTTCAAGCAATTGGCCAAGAAAAGTATGAAAACCAGGAGAAAATTGTTTCCTTACACCTTTCAGCTTTAATAATCTATAATGTTACAAATATTGACGTAGGTCAAGAACTTTTACAAACAGTAACGTGATTTTTAACTGCCAATGTCCCTTCAGTAAGAACCAGTACCCACTGCTGTTTCAGATACACTGTTAGACCCAAATCCTGAAAATTAATCTGCACAGGTAGATAGATCCCTGTGCCTCTGGGAATCCGCATTAAGCCAAAGAGGGAAAACTAACTCACAGGATCAGATTCTTAATTTGAAGCTGGACCACTGTAACTCATTATGACACTAATCATAAATGTCTCACCAACATTCTCTGCTCCCCATCTGTTTGTTTTATCTTATTATAGTTTTATATCTCAATCCATGGGACTAGCTATGGTAGTCAAATTAAGCACCTGCACATGCCCGTGTTTCTGACAGGCCAGGTCCTCAGACACAGGCAGCATTTTTCTTACGCTTGCACACATGCCTAGTTTATTCCCTGAATGGGACTACAGAACAGAAAGAAATAATTGTAACATCCATTCCTTCATTTATACAAATGCACATCTCAGTGTTTCCCAGTAATCTAGCCATTTAAACCAAAGGATAAACTCATTCACCTTCTCATTCACCTTCTAAAGTGTAGTATTTTCAAAGGAAATCACCTGCATACCAAAAATTACTTGCAAGAACATAAAACTGAGCCTTCAAATTATTTTAAATGAGCTTTTGTTTATCATGCTGTCACAAAATGAGAAAAAAAATCATAACACTCATTGCAGTGTTATTGTTATATCAAATCCAGAGGTTCCAACAGACCCTGAGCTGAGAAATGCTAAAGGGCAAGGAGCATTCTGGTACAGCAGCAGTCCAGGCCTCCTGCTCTTCCACTCCCCACTACGCATCCAAGCTGGACACCATCAAGCGTAACACAGCAGGGCTAGATGTCTCTTTCAACCAAGTACCACCATTTCTGCAGTCTTACATGTATCCCACTGAACAAAACCCCAAATATTGTAATGACTACTAAAACTAATCCTGGAAGCCTAATCTTCGTTAAATTAAGACACATGAAGGTGTGAGTTTTGTGACAGGGTTGGTTTGGAGGGTTTTTTTGCAACTTCTCTCTTCTTACAAAGAAAATGAGCTAAACTGCAAAGTGCAGTTATACATTTATTACGTATTTCAATACTCTGATTAATGAATTTGCCAAAGAGGTAGGGGAAGGAATGTGGGAAATATTTGCCCACAAAGCAAAAATGGAATAGATATAATAAGCAACCTATTCATTTTACTATTTTCCAGAACTATCAGCACCAACCATGCCTACATTCTTAAAACAGAAAAGGGAAAAAAAAAAAAATCACAAATAAAACATTTGAGAATTAAGTGTAAAAGAAACACTTCTGGAAGGTAACTCCTCCCTTCCTCACCAGACAGACATAATTCCGAGGGGTTTGCACTAAAATTCACTGACAACAGGGATTTAGGGGAAGCATTCAAGATAATAGCAGAGATACTGGCATCCTGTCAAAAGTAGTATGCTGGATCATACTTTTTTTTCTTTTTTTTTTTCTTTTTCCAAATTAGAGGTTAAATCTGCCGGCAGAATCTCCGGCAGAGTTGGGATATGCAGGCTCTTAAAACAGCAATGTCTTGCCTAAGACCTGATTGGCAGCATCTTTCCACTTGGGAGGCTGCAGCTCATGGGACCTTTAGATTTCACAACTCGGCAGAAGCCAAGAGCTGGGAACTAACCATTCACAAATGCTTGAGAAGGGGTCTCATCTCCTCGCTAAAGCCTTCCATTAAAACCATACCTGGTGGCTGCACTTGGCACCAGTGTCACAGGTTGCAGACCTGCACAATGCAAGGAAAGATCCCAGAAACAAGTTTCCCCTCTGCTCACAGGTCAGTTTACCCTTGCCAAAATTATTGTTCATGTAGGTCAGCTGTTGAGGATTGACAAACTGAAACACTCACACATAGTCTGAGTGCCTTGAAAACTCAAGTCATGGCACAGGTTGGCATTAGCATTTAAAACTTTCAAAAGTACTGCAAACAATTACCACACCCTCAAGTCACAGATAAAATATTTTGTAGAGCTTACATACATACATTTCTGGCATGAAACATTGCTTGTTGCTGGCAAAAATGTCCCTACAATTTCTGGCAATAGAATGTTTTGAGTTTGGAAGTCAGCTGTAGAGTAACATTGTTTTATTTATTAAAAAACAAAATCATTCTTGATCTTACCTTTTAGCAGAGGCAGTGGAGTTAACTCGATAGGCTTGCCCTGAGACCTAAACTGAGAGGAGCTTTGTGACCTCTTCTGTCTGGCTTTTCTGACGGACTTCCGAGAAAATCCGTCTACTTTATCCACTGATGGAGGAGTAGTTGGTGCTGAGGACATATCCCTACTGAAGGAAAACAAATGTTACAAATATATTCCAAACAGATGAAATGGGTAAAGATTAACCTAAGTTTTCAAAAAAACTTCCCCTTTCCACACTACTCTCCTGCTGACAACTCACCCAGATAAACTGTTAAAGCTAACCTACAAACACGTACAAATTATATAGAATAAACTTCATGGAACAATGCAGTAATTCTTCTTGATCACTTTTTTTATCTGTGTTTCTCATTTGCCAAAAAATCCTGCAACAAGAAAAATTCATACTGGATGCTGACATCACTACATCAATAAACTTCATACACCTGTAGGCCTGACACTGGATTGTAGCTTTAAACCATGTATTTTTGGGGATGAAGTAATTTCAAGTCATTCTGCAAGGCACCATGCATGCTAAAGAATGGCTACACAAAAAGATACAAATGGGCTTTTGGCAATAAAGTCATCAATATGTACAGGACAAAATAAATAGGACAGAAGAAAAAATCAGTGTATTTGCCACACCTACAAACAAAATTTTATAGAACTATACAAAGGAAAAGCAAGAAGTACTGCTATGGTTCACAGTTTTGCTAGCACTGGCAAATTTTACATATTATTCTTTATTCTCCATTTTGGAAGCACTCAGTTTTGTTCCTGTGAGCCTCTACATACAGTTATTATATATTCTGGCATTTCAGTAAGCACAGCAGTGTGGTAGCCATAACTGTTCTAAGGGCATAAGCCAGATGAGGTTCGCAGGGATTGGCCAAGAGCCAAAAAAAGGTTTCTGCAAGCAAAACTTTGTTTCCCAACTCCATCAGCTGGTCTAAGAAATAAGCACTGCTTCTTCCTACAATAATTGCCTTAGCAGTACAGCTACAGCTGGTTTCATACTACTAAGAAATACCAAAAGAAAACATTTAAACAGTGAATTAATCTGTCCAGTCATTGTGTTTACCAGTCTTGTCCTGTCTCTTAAAAAGGCCCATCGCACCTTGGTAAAATACATGAGAAATACTTTAAGGGAAACGAGACAGGAGGAATTTAGGCCTACATACTTCAGGCAGCTCTGTGTACAGCTAACTTCACCAGCATGTGCACCTCTACTGAAATCAACAGAACGATTTGCATTAATAACATGATAATCAACAAGAGCAGCTCTGTTGATTTCAGTAAGGCGACACACTCGTGGCAAAGTTAAGCATCGGCATAAGCGTTTGCAGGATCAGGGTCTTAGAACATGTCCTTGGAAAGCATTACTCATCCTCAGTGTCTGTTGACTTCAATTACCAAAGTGACTCGTATGCTAAAAGAAGTTGATTCCACAATATAGAGAACACTTTTGAGTACTTATTTTGTTAAAATATTTGGTTACTCATATGCTTCATAAATTATTAAATCCATCGGAACAGACATTATTTGGGTTTGTCTCTTGCAAGAAAAGCTTTAGATTTATTGCAACACTGTAAACAAGTTCCAAAAGATAACAAGTATTTAATGCAAATTTACATATATATGCACTAAATCTATCAAAAATGGAAGTACACACTCCACAGCTTCTTTGAGGAAGCATGTGCAGCACTCAGAAGCTGAACTGTGCAGCTGGCATTACAGTAATGAAAAAAACCTCATTCCATCTTTTGGTTTTCTCCCGAGGTATTCTTTCACTACCAACGTATGCTTTCTAAATATAATATACTACAGCAACATGAATCTGCACCTTAAACCACTCGTTTATCATCTGGGGGGTGAGGGAGGGCAGGAATGACACCATCACCAGGGCATTAAGGCCCCAGACAGTATTAATAAATAAAAAGTCAAATAAACTGAAATAGAATGGCCTGTACTTTAGCAACCCACTTCTAAGATTTCAACAGTCCAGCAAAGAAACAGACAAACACAAAATTACCTGTTACATAAGCCAAATTCTGTAAATATCAGAAAAAAATACATTCTTATAAACTGAACTGGATGGCCCTATTTCATCCCATCGAAAAGATTCACCTCCCCATCACGTGCATCATTAAAGTGCAACCTTTTCTGCAGAAATGTTTGCACACTCTCTCAAAATTAAATTACCAGGAAAAAATGATAATAATAATAATAATAATAATAATAATAATAATAATAATAATAATAACTAGACAGGGACTAAA
>VXBZ01003946.1:89249-125632 GCA_013399135.1 Heliornis fulica
GGAGGAGGCGGCGCTGGTGGAGAGCGGCTCGTCATCGCTAGCGCCCTTCTCTGTGGGCCGGCGCGGGGAGGCGGACGAGTTCGGCCGCCGCCAGAGCGAGGCTCGCCGGCTGAGGTAAAAAGCCGTCAGTGCTGAGGTAAAACCCTGCTAATGCTGAGGTAAAGTTCCTGCTCTGGAGCACCGGATCCTCTTGGTGGGGCCGAAGCCCCCTTCCCGGGAGGGCTGCGGGCGAGAGGGGCCTCTCTTCGGGTCGGCCTGGCTGGATGAGAGGCCGCGGGGCCGCCGGAGGGGACCGAACGCACGGATTCAGGCACCGCCGGCATTTTCCCTGTTGTAGCTTCGTCGGGAGAGCCGGGAAGCAGCGGTTTGTCTCTCTTCTCGGCGACAGGGTTCCAGCAGCCCTCGCTTTTGGGTGTCTTTAGCCACTGTGTGACTGACGGCTGCCCAGTTCAGCTGGTCTTTCGTGGGTTTCTTTAAAAATGTATTTATATGCGTAGCAGCGAGCACAACGAGTGCTTGTAGCTAATATTATTAAATAACATAAATGTTTAAATGTGTTTACCCGATGACTTGGTGTTGATGGTGATTGTTGGGGTTTTTTTCCCAAAAAATACAACTAATTAACGTGATTTATGTTGGAAATAGTATGTACTGTTTCCCCTGTATTTCTGGCAGGAAAAAAAAATGGACTGATTTGAGCAGCAGCCCTCCTGTGTTGATAGGACCAAAACACTCTGAGGTACAGTCATTTTTTTAAGGAAATGAGCTCAAGAGCTCTTTGCTTTGATGAGTGTCACATCCACCCCTGTTTGTGCAGGTAGTGAGTGCCTGAACTGTCTGAGCATTACTAGCTCTACAAAGGATACCTAGTTTGTGTCCTGCTCAGCTTCTTGACTCAACGTGAGTACCAGTGTTGGCATAACAGGGGAGGTGGGAGTGTGGCAGGCTCAATCGAGAGTGATTTAAGCTGTTGTGAAACTACTTTTAACATTGCCAGTTTTCAGGCATGTAAGTTCCCTGGTCCAGCTCACATCGAGGAACCTAGAATGCTAGTTAAAGTAGAAGTGCACTGCTACTCAAATATGTATGAACAGTGTTACCTCTCATCTTTCAGCATGTGCCTGCCATAACTAAAGAAATACGTCTCTCCTGAATTTTTTTATCTATAGGCTAGGCAATTCCACTGCATTTCAGCCCTTCCATGCGTCACAGTTTTAAACCTCTCCCTTGTTTCAAAATCATTCACATCTTTTTGAAGCACAGCATCCAAGACTGAGCACAGTACTACAGTTGAGGCCTCAACTGTCAGCATCTACTGTCATGCCTGTCACAGACTACATTGCTCTTCACACATGCCAACACAAATACTTTTGAGTCGGTATGAGCTATTCGTGATTTTGCTGACCTGTTTTACCCCCACATCAATTTCTGACGACCTTCCAAGTCAGCTATTGCTCCCTCAAGTAAAAAGTAATGATACTTGAGGAATCATTTACTGCAACAGCCCTAATGCAGTCCCTTTTTTTGCTGGACAGATGGACATCAGTCAAGACATCTTTTAAAATAAAATTCCATATTAACTTCAGTCAGAAAACCATAAAAATTTGTCATCCTTTGTAAATCAATTGCAGTTCTTGGAAGATTTGTGTTTAAAAATAAAACTCGACTAAGAATGAACTGTGCCACAGTTACATTATGGTTGTGTAACTCTACTTTTAGAGGAGAGATTTGTGCATATTTGTAAATACTTAAAACTTTGAATGCACTTAAACTAACTTCAAATAAACAATCTAAATGCAAGGTTTGATAATAAAGAATGTAGATCAGGGATTTTTTTTTTATACTAGGCTAAAGTAGAAATTGGTAAAAAGCATAACTTCCTCTTGTCTGAGAGACAGAACCTACAGATGCACATGGTTTGCTTTGTTGTATGCACTTAGTGTCATTAATCATGTTGGTCAGTGACATACTTTAATTTTTAGATTTATTCACTGTGCTGTGTACTGCTTTTGATATGTATTTGAACAGTACAATGAGCAGCCTGTGAAGTTGCTGGTAGTATATTCTGTGTGAGGGAAGTTCTAGCACGGTCTGATGGCTAGACTGGCCTTTTAGGTGAAGTCAATCATCTCATTTTACATGGCTGTGCTTTGGTCTTCAAAGATGGATTTCATTTCATCCTGGGAAAAACACTAAAAAATCTAAAACTGAAGCTTGTGCTGTGGGTATTTATTAGAATAACCACCATGTAAGGAATAAACCCACTTATGTCCAAGTCCACTCTCTTATGCACACAGAGGTTTTTGTTTTTCATTCTTAGTGTAATAGCTAAAGAATAAGTTCTTCAGTATAGTCAGACAAGCTGGTGAATACTACCTTCAGCTAGTTTGTTTCTTACATGAGAAAAACTGCATCATGTAGTTAAGTTTTGTCCATTTTGATTGTGTAAAGCATTTTTATAATGTGTTTTATGTCAGGTGATGTTTGTATAGTAACAAGAAAAAAGCAGCCTTTACCAGTTAATAAACAGAAATTTTACCTTTTCTTTATCACTTGGCCAGCGGACTTTACAAAGTTGGCTTCCCTTTTCTTTCCAGATTGTTTTCTTTTTTCCACTTTAGTCTGTGATCTCTCCATCTGCAAGGAGATTTAAGACCACAGTGTAAGATGTGAATGTAGAACTGCTAATGCTTCAAAGAAAGAGGCACGGTTGCTCGTCCTTCTCCCATTTCCTGTTTAGTCTGTATGTTGTAAAAATTACTACTTTAAAAATGGTTATGTGAATTAAATCTCAAGCAGAGGTCAAGAAGAAATAAATTCATATTTTACAAACCACCTATAGTATCTGTGTATATTTATATGTTTGTATAAATGTGTATATGTAAATCAAGAACAAAAAGTCAACTATCACATAAATTTCACATGACTGACATCTCACATATGAGTAGGCATCTATATATATATATAAATATGCATTCATTGAGTACCTGTAGCCCCTCCTGAAGGGGGGCTATCCAGAAGCAGTAAGAAGTTACTTTGATTACTTTCTCCACTGCTGCTGAAGGCAGAAGACAAGCCTATCCTTCTTAATAGCTGTACTACCTTACTGGTCTACAAAAGGGATTTTTGAAAGTAACTTACAAACAAATTTTCAGGGCAGCTTTTTATCACTCAGAACAGCACTCAAGGGTTGTCCAAAGCAGAGTTTTTGTACCAGTGACTCAGGTTTGTGCTGCTTCATGTTCTTTTTTTGAAGTTCCACTACAGACCATCTGTTATGGCCACCCTGTCAGGAGTACGGTGTTCTCATCCACATTGGCATTCTGCTCTTTACACAGGAGCTTATCAAACAGGATTGCTGCCTCGATACCGCTGTGGAAGTCCTGCTCCATTGAGTGATAAATACAAATGGATATAGCTGGAGCTTGTAAATGTTTCACACACACATCTGACATGTATTTGACTACAGTAAGGGTCATATGATGTTCCATAAAGGTCCTCCTATATGTCAAAAGGAGCATTATTGGGGGTACCATGGGATTAGTTCAGATGTTCCCTGTTCTAATACTAGTAAGCAAGAAAAGACTTGTTCTCCCCAGAGAACTAATTATTCAGACCAGCAGGAAAAAGACCAGAAAGTGTTATGGAGGAAGCAGCAGTGCTGTTTGAGGAGGCAAATGGGCACGGGAACAAGGCTCTTCTGATACATCTTTTAACAAAAATGAACACACTGGAATACTGCATCAAAGTAACTGTCCTGCACCATCAATTTGATTGAAACAACGCAATCTTGAGATTTTTTTTTTTGTTACATTTGAATCAAATTCATGTGTGATGTGAAAACATCCTACTTTCCTTGCCCTGCAGTTGGCTTCTGACTCTCATGTTTTACGCTTCGGGAAGGAACAGGATGTCCAGCTTTTGGGCAATGTTCGTCATTGCAGCACCAAGTTTCAGTAACAATAAGCAAGCACGTATTACATGGACTTCTTACCTACCACTCCTTGTATCAGCTACGTGATAACGCTCTCAGTGCCCTCAGGAGTGGAATTCCTGATGTGTGTGGGAGGGTGTAAGGGTTTTAGGGTCTTAGACACGACTACCCAAATGGGAATTCATTCTTCCTCTCTGTTTATAGACACTGTATCATCTGAAGACTGTTGCCGTAGTCAACACGGTGCGATAACTAGGAGCTTGCTTGCCTCTGCAGCTGGCTAACTCCTCCTAGCACAGCATTGCTTTAATTTATTGCCCAATTCACTGTTTTGTTCTTATTTTGTTCCCCGCCCCCAGCATCTTAGCTTACCTTCAGGCCCCAGCCGCTCCTTCAAGCCTAGTTTTCTGAAATTTTTGTTAACTTTCCTTCGCTGCCTGTCTCTGCCTCCTCTGGGCTTTGCAGTTGTGTTCTAAGCCAACCTCCCCTCTCCAACTGTCACTCCCCAACCACTTCTGAAGGTTCCAGCACCCCCTACCCAGTCTCTCCTGGGTAGAGGCTGCCTCTGGCACCTGGCAACAGAGCACCGTTTTTCCCTGTGCCACAGGGTACGTGAATCCCAAGTGACATGAGGTTTGCTTCTCTGTCTTCCCTTTGTGATCAAGTCTCCCTGTTGCAGTTATCTCAACATTTAAAGTGTTACAGGCCAATGTATACACTGTTATTGATCTTAGGGTATAAAGCCATGCCCTTCAGATGAGCACGCTGTACTGTGGCCCAGCTTCCTACATCATCCCACCCCAAAACAAACAAATAAAATGGGTAAAATACCAGGGGGTGATTGAGGTGTCCAGCAGTGATTTAACTGTGTGAACTGCTGCACTAACATCGCTTCCCACATCTCCAGTGAAGTACCTCCAAGCTCGGTGCCTCTCACAGTCAGCATCAGTTGATAAAACACTAGGGTTTTTCCCCAAGCACAGAGACCCTGAGGATGGAGTAAGCTGAGATAAAGGTACCACGTTTCTTTGTTATGAAAAGGAAACAGCATTTCTGTTGTACTTTTTTTAGCTTTACCTTCTTTACCTCAGATACTTTTAATTGAAAGTTTTCAAGTTATGACAAAGTGGTCTGTAGTCTGTAGCTCAGCTCAGCATTGTAGGGAATGCTCAACGTTGGAGGCAGTATTTCAGCACTTAAATGAATTTAAAATCTAAGCCCTACTGTGTTCCCAAGCTTCCAGTACAAAGCTGGGCAGAGGAAGGGCTCTACAGGTGCTGAGGGCACATCCACAGAGCGTTTTGTAAGGAGCTGTCAGGAACAAAGCTACTGGGTTAGTCACAGGTGTAACAGGAATCCTGCTGGGAGTCTGCTGCGTGAGCAGGAGTGACCTCACGCTGAGCAAACCAAAGTGCTCCCCTCTGCCTCCCCTGTAAACAGGACTTAGCTGTAGGCAGGACAGGCACAAGCCAGGTGTTCCTGTAGGGAAGCACTGAAATCTGCATGAGTACTGCTGAAAGAGGAGGGACAGGAAAAGAAAGGTTATTAGAGCATTTTCTGAAATAGTCCCAGACCCACTGGCAGGGTTGAATTGGCTAATGTCACCACTGAGAAATTTATGTGAATGAGGAGGTTCATTTGTGAGCCTGTACAGGAATTACAGATACCCTGTAAATGACTACAAAGAAAGAACTTCACATGAGACAGGGACTGGAGTAGCAATCCAAAAGCTATGAATCCTAGAAAAAGACAGAAACTGACATAGAACATAGCAAAGAACCACCTAAACATCTCCTCACTAAGCAGACTATTAGATCACTGAAACGAGAACAAAAATGGTGTTCTTCTGTGCAAGTGCTGGAAGTATAAAAACTTAGCTGAAGAGACGAGAATGTCTCACTTCAAGGAGCACATTGATAGAACTGATCTTTAGGAAACACTGAGAAGGAATGGCACCAAAGCTTCTCCAGTACCTGATGCCAAAGAGACCAGAATGCTGTGGTTAGGAAAGGAATTGCAAATAAAGCAGGAAACATCATCACACCATTGTACAGACACACTGTGATTATTCCTTATCTTTAACTCTGTGCTGTTTGGTATAGGCTGTATTTAGAAAAGAGAATGTACAGAAAGCCAAGAAATAAGATGGTTTGGTACAGTTCCTGTGGAAGGAGAGGATTAATACACTGGGGATCTTGAGCTCAGGAGAAAAAAAACCTTGGTGCTGTATATGATAAAGGTCTGTTAAGATCTTCAATGGAATGGATGGAGATGGGTGAATAAGTGACTTACTTTTTTCCAAAACTGGTGTGTAGTATTCTTGTGTTATCTGGCAAGATGCAGTATTACAAATCTTCTTGTCCTGTACCAGGCAAGAAAAAGTACAGGAAGGTATGAACAGTTTCAAATAAAAAAAAAAAAATGTAAAACCCAGATTCCCAAGAGCACCAAGGAGATTAAATTGTCCTTTTACTTTAACAAGCTACCCTAATTGTGACATACATTGCATATACAACACATTAATGAGTTTAGAAGATTATGTGCCACGAAGTAAAAATGCACCACTATCAACTTCAAAAATCTGTTCCATACAAAAGTCTAGACACCAGATTTAGGGTAGGATAGCTCAGTAAATACAGAAAAAATTGAGCCAATATAAAATCTGTGGTACGATAAGATTTGGCATATTATCATTATTGAGTGGCTCCTCTGACATGCTGTCCAATCCCCAAACTTAGAGAATTTTCAACATTTTTCAGTATCGGTTGGGTCCCAGAGAGTTTATGGCAAGAATCAATAGCCAAGACTAATAGGAGAAGATAAAAAATATGAGTTGAGCTTTTCCTTTTTAAGAAGATGCAAGTAGGTGTTAAAGCCATGATTTGCCAAGGCACCAAGCAGCAGACACCTCTGGAAAACTCATCTGGCACTATATTTAGTGCATTCAAAGAAATCGTGGCTCCCACTTGAACAATTTCAGCTCAAATACAGATAAATAATCAGATCACAGACTCTTCACTCATCTTGAATAAATAAATACTTAATGGGATTGTGCACTTCTGAGTTGTGTTTAGCTCTGGTGTAACTGTGAGCAAGTTCCTACCTCCATGCAGAGTCACCTCTAACTGCAATTCTTTAGGTGTGCATCTGTACTTCTCACGTTGAACTCGTCCGTGAGAACTACACTCAGCGATGCAGCTCTGATATCGAATGGCTTTGGCACACAAATGGCTAACGAGAGCCCAGCAAACAAGCTCTTCCCTCCCAGCTTCTTTTAGAATAGTTCTCCTGTCCTGCAGTTACTGGGTTTCCATGGTGGGCTGTGTGGACAACAGGTTTAGTCCTGTGACCTTTGTAGAGCTTAGACCTTGGAATTTTATCACCACCAGGTAGCCTGAGTGTGAGACACTCAATGCTTGCTCGAGTACAATTTAAACTGGGGGGGGGGGTCTGTGTGTGTTTCTCTTCACTGATCGATACCTGTGTCAAATTCATACCGTGGTCTTAAATTCCTTTCTTGAAAACTCACTGCAGCTTAGTTTCAAATCTTGAAATATTATGTAAGCCACATCCTGGAAATATATGGAAATTAATTTTCTTCTTTTTCTATGTAAAATCCTTTCTGAGTTACCAGACTTTCTCCCAAAGTACACTATTTGTGATCCAGAATTTCATTCATTCCTTGACATTCAAACTGATTTGATCCCATCAAATGTAATCCCGCACCCACTGAAACCCACCTCAGGTCTTCTCCCAGCGTGATCCAGCTATTTCTCTTCGTGACGGTGTAGGAAGCTACACACTACCATTTAATACACACCAGTGAGTATGCTTTAGAGATTTTTGTTTTCATAATCCCTGGTACCATTGCACTTAAACTGTTTTGATCCATATATGTGAGCAGTTTAACTTCCCTCCTGTTTCCTGCTACAACTCACTGCTTTGCTTTTAACAAGTTGTCAGAATTATAACAAAAACTCATGCCAAAGCTTTCATATGGCTCCATTGCCTCTTATTGTATTCAAATTGTTTCTTCAAGAAAATTACCATCTCATATTGGTCCTGCTGGTGATCAAGTACAGGATATTCCAACCAGAATGCCATGTATGCAGGAATCTTTTTTTTATTTTAGTTGCAAAAATATTTGCCATCTGAAATGTTATTGGCTTATTCAAGCCATTAGAAAGGAATACAAGCAAGGTAGCATGCTTTCAACTGAGATTTACAAAAATACTCATTACCTCTCAGGAAAAAAATGGTAAAAGATGTGCAGAAAAAAGTAGGGCATCTATTGCAGCTACATGTTTAATTTTATTTGATTTACTATACTTAACTTTTTCCTTTGTTGGCAAAAACAACCTTAGCTGTTGCTAATGCTGTTTGCCAGCATCTCCATCTGCATCTTCAGTTACTTCTTGGATTTGTTCTCTTTGCGTGTGCAGAGTTCTGCTTGTCTCCTCTGAGCGAAGTGTCTCCAGAACATTTCCCCTTTGGTGCTTAACATTCACGGAAGCACAAGGTTACTCACGTAGCAGATGACATTTTCCTGTAGACAAAGACACCTGAGCCCTGTTCCCTCTCAAGTGTCTTCCACGGGTTTGGTGATCGCTGTCAATGATAAGGGAATGCCTCTGGTCTCATCTCTAGAGGTCCTGGAGCCGTGCTGCACGCAGCCCTGTTCCAGCTCTGCCAGCAATGCCAGACCCCCTTGGGGAGAATTGTTCTGAATTAGTCTCAGCTCACCGTTTTGCCGTGCAGGTTTATTTTGAAACCGGACTCTTCCTTACCTTCCCTTATACAGATTGTCATTTGGGAGCAGTTTCCATACAGCACCTCAGGAAGCAGCCAGTTTAGTCCCAGAGTTAGAGGTGCAGTTGTTCTCACTTTGTGTCTGGCCCCTTTTCTGCTGACCTTTACTTAAATGATTCCATGGATGTGTGTGTGTAGGTATCTGGAATGGTTTCTACCGCGCTCCGGCTCAGTTTCACTGCATAAAGCAAGCTTTTCTCTTGAGCTTAATGTCCCAGTTGTTTCATCAGCATCACAACAAGTCTGCTCAGACAAGGCAATCCACTGCACATCCGAAGAAAAGTAAACATCCTGTGTTTCTCAGCCTTCTAGAAACCCAACAGATGGCTGCTACTTTTGCAAACTCTGCTGAATAAGACGGCTCACATTTCCCATGCAAGAATTATTTCTGGAATCCAAAACCAGTATACTTCTTGCAGGTGGGAACGTTGATCTAGCAGCAGAGCAGTTTAGCCCAAATCAGTGCTACACGAAGACTCCTCATAACACAGACCCTCTGGCTTTTTGGACACGATGTGCAGTGGGGCATACCTCATATTGCTGATCCACCCAAAGTTGCAGGAGGACTTGAACAACTTCCATGTGTAGGTCTTGGAAGGTCCTTTGTGAGCTACTTCTGATTGTTAGAACCTTTGTGTGGTTATTTTTTTTTCCCTGAGAATAACTATTTTTAGGAGATCCATGGTCAACTCTGACTGGATGTCATCTTAATGCTCAGAGCCTGTCCCTGCTCAGGGCACTGTCAGTCTGCAGGAAATGGTGTGTCTTTACCTCAGCTAACACTGAGGAGCCATGGGCCACAGGCATGTGTCTGGGCCTGACTTCCCTGTGGCAGCACAACGCCTCGATTCTCTGGAATCAAGGGCACTTCGATGCCGGGGGTAATAGCTAGCAATGCCTGCTTGGGACTTGACCCTGCCCGGGTGTGCACTCAGGGACACATGCCCACCTCTTTTTTGTTCCTAAAAAGAAGAAGGGAGCTACTTTGGCTGGAAGTCCTGACAAGCAGCCTCTATGAAGTCCTAAAAACAATGCTGAGTCTCTTCTGTCCTGAGAGAATGGCAATTTGGGGGCAGGCTTCATCTTGTATTGTATAAAACTTTTCTCCACTGAATAATAGGCTTGTTCTCAGCCCCTTGTGCCCACTTTCCACCACATGTTGGAGTATTAAGCATCAAAGGAAAAGGTTTTGAAAATCCAGCTTGTGATCGTCTAGAACTTGTGTACTAAATTTTTCTGCATGGATGATCTTCAATGGACTAAACATCTGTTGCATTTGGAGGCCCTAAAAACTATGCCATTTCTTTAGGAAGTAATCCTGAAGAATTACAAAATGCCTGATGTATCTCCTCCAAATACACTATTCACCAAAATAGCTGAGTGCAAGCTAGTGCTAGCATTAGCTGTCCATGTACCTTAAACAGCCAGAACCTCTCCAATTCATGAAGACCTAATACACAACAGGTGTACATCATGGTATATTCTTCCATCATGCCAACACAGAAAGCACTCAGTGGCTCCTGAATGTGGGTTTTCACTAAATAGACTGGTCAGACTCCAAAACCCATCTTTATTATTTCCTCAAAGTTACTTACATTTCCAATTTTCTTTCCAATTATTTTTTTTAACAAGGTAGCTATTGTTCAGTCCAATTTCATCACTTTTGCAGATATTTGTGCCGTTCCCATTGCACTCTATCACTTCACCACTACCCATCTTAACTGAACAGTGAAATGAGAGGTATTTTAGAGCAACCCATGAGGCCAGGCTGTGAAACCAGACTTTGCAGTTCTCCAACCAGCATTCTGGTCTCAATAAGGATACTTTTTGTGTAACTCCCCATAATGGGAACATTCTCCTGGAGTAATTTTTCTGTGGTTAAACAGAATGAGCTGTTGGTGAAAACCTCTAACTAGTTAGAGTAGGCAATGAGGCTCCATTCAGCCTGTCTTCCAACAGCTGCTTCTGCCTCTTTCAAGAGAGACTCCCTAGGTGGCTATGTCCATTTTACCACTAATGGGGCTAAGTGTCATTGACTGGTGTACGCAGCCAAAGAGTTTCTTGAGATGATGGCTATTTTACAAAAGGTTGTGCTCAGAAAAATCAATATTACAGAAAAAAAAACCAACCTACCAGCATTTTCTCTTATACAGAGCCGAGTTTGCTTTTGCTTTATCTTATCATGCATCCTAGCCACAGAAAGGTGGGCACTGAAATCAGATGGACTCCCCACATTCATTGAGTCTGCCAGTAGTTTAAAATATTTTACTAACTGCAATATTCTGGTTCTTGTTTGGTTCTTTAACCCAGATGAAAGGTTTTCAGAATGCTTCTATTGACACCCTTGAAGGTGTTTTTCAATAAGCAATGAGCTGTATCTGCTTCTTGCCACATTCTTGGGCAGTGTTTTACCACAGACATGCCTCTCCAGCTTTTGCACTGAGTTTTTCAAACTCAACAAAAGCATCCCTGCAACAGTAAGACACATTTATACACGTAGAGTTCCCCTCTGGCCTGGGGACAATACTAGAAACCTGGGTACTACTGACCCATAGAACCATAGAATGATTTGAGTTAGAGGGGACCTCAAACCCTTCTAGTCCCACCCACTGCCATGGGCAGGGACACCCTCCACTAGCCCAGGTTGCCCAAAGCCCCATCCAACCTGGCCTTGAACACTGCCAGGGCTCCAGGGGCAGCCACAGCTTCTCTGGACACCCTGTGCCAGTGCCAGAACCAGACTTACCTTTTCCACCCATGTAAAAAAAAATCAATGATTCTGGCACAATGTGCTTGAGTTAAAAACATTATGGATTCTATCAGCGGTCACAGGAGGCATCAAAATCCGTTCTTCCTCACCCAGAAAGCTGGATTCAAGTGTCAACCTATGCGAGCACCCTAGGACTTCTGCTGGTGCTTGCTGTGTGAGCAGCAGTGGGCCATGTAGAGCCTTGCAAGTTTCAAGTGGGAGAGAAGCTTCACCCGCAAGTGCTGATGGCACTCAGAGCCTGAAGCACACAGAGGCGGCCTCTCGCCCTGCCTCGCGCTCACGGACGCCTCCCGCGTTACACGTCTGTCCTACGCCCGGCACGTGTTTTCCCCTATTGACGTGCAGCGGCCATGCCTGCCTCTCAGGGGGCCAAGACCTGCTCTACCCAGCCAGGGGCCACGTCGCTGCTAGAGAGATGACAGCAAGGTCAATCAAGGCCTAGAGGAGGGCAGCAACCTGTGTGGCTATTACAGAGTGGTACAGTAGGCTCAAACTGTTCAGGAGAGAAATACAAATAACTCCTTATGGGAGTAAGGAGTAGGGGCATTCAAATGTGTTTACTTGTGCGTGCCTGTCTGAAAATCTGGCTCATCGTTCCTCTTTCCATTTCTCACTCAGAGGGTCACTACTGCCTGAAAACACTGAGATGCCAGGGAAGCCAATTCCCTGTGGGAGCACGACTCTGCTCCACACAGACATTTTCCCTTCTGTCACTTGGCATATTTCAGTATGTGATTTGAAAATTCAAAATATAAACAAGGGAAGGGAACCAAGAGTGGTGTGAGCAGAATTCTCAGACCTTCCCTGTAAGTGAAAAACACCTCTCCTGTCCTCTCCTGTTTACCCATCTCTCCATTTTTATTTTTGTTTTTAGCTTAGCAAGTTCCTTTGCACTTCTTAACTCAGGAGGAATTGGGGTAAAAAATACCATAATCAAACATACAGGTAAAAACACACTGCTCGATGCCTGCACTGCACTGCACATGATCTAGCTGGCAAGTTTGTCTCATCTTGTAGTTCTCCTCTTCCTGAGAATTGCTTACTTCTTTTTCTCTCTTGGGATCATGTTCTCCCATAACTCAGTTATTCTTTAACATCTTTTAAATAGAATTATGAAATATATTTAAGTATGCTACAAGTGAAAACCCTTCACTGGATTTCTGCACCATCCTAAGGAGGAAAGAACTGTCCCCTCACTGTCCTTTGCCAGCTTCTGTTCCTCCCCATGTCCCAGGATGCACAGAGTTACTGAAACATTGAGAGCTTTTCCTGAAAATTGGTAAGAAAATGATACACCTGAGCTAAACACACAGAAAGATTACATCACAAGCACAGGCAGACATCTGAAAGCCAAACTCAATGCATTACCTTTCCTTAAGTCCCTCAACAAGCCCAACAAGAGCTGAGCTTCTCCCAGCGTGATGATGAACAGCAGAAGGCAGTTAAGTTTAATCATCTCTGGAGCAGTTGTTTGAATAATAATCTTTCTTCTTCTTTCTCCCCGTGAAGCAGCTATTTCTGCTCCAGAAGGTGAAACTGGGAGGTTTCTTGCTTAGGGTCCCACTGTCCTACTACACGTGAAGATTCTCTACAGAAAATTACAGCATCTCCCTCATCAGTTGCTTTGGTAGTTGCTCCACTACCCCTTCACATAAGTTACTCTTTTGGTACTCACCAAATGCCCCCAGCATCCATTCAGAGGTGTTAATGCTCTCATAACGTGCTACTCTCAACACCACCAAGGGAACAGGGAGATGGTTGCAAAAGCTCCTTGTACCTTTGGCTCTGTTCTTTGTGCAGAGGAGCTCTGGTCTGTGGTTTTAAAATGAAAAATCCTTGAGAACTATGACAAAGGCATTAAACAAGTGTGACTCTGCACTCCCAGAGCTGCACCTGCAGCAGGGACCATGTCTACACAGTCCTGAAACAATCCAGTATTGCTGACGGCTCAAGCACCACTTCGGAGACAGATTTAGAAAGGTCAGGTCAGTGCAGGCATTTTAAGGGACATGGCTTGATCTTTTTAAGTGTTGGAAGCTTGAACATTTAATTGTTCAAATTAAGGAAAGCTGAGAATTTCTGGGTGTAGAGACCATGATGCCTCTAAGAGAATTATGATGCTGAATTTAGAGGAGTGGCAGTTTCTTAACTGGGGGAAGAGTTCAGTGAGTTGATACTCCTCGCCAAAGATGGAACAGACCCACGCTCCTGCATTTTGTCAGTGGAATGAGTTAAAGGAGGAAAATAAAGAAAATATCACTTAGACATGATGCTGTAGGAAAAGAGTACTTGTCATTTCTTGTAAAGAAAATCCAATCTTAATTCCAGTATTTCCAGCACAATGGCCTTGTGCAGGTGTAGGCAATGGTTAACTTTGGCCTCTACCATTACAAGGTACTTTATTTTTATTTTGACTGCTGTCCAGTTTCAGCTCCCAGGCATTCATCCTGTCATACACTGAGTATCATAATAAAAGCTTGTTATTACCAAATCTTATCCCTATATGCAGCCATTAACTGAAGAGCAGAATATGCTGCTCTCACAGGCTGTTTAGGGGGGGAGGAGCAGCCTCTTTACAACCTTCTCTCTTCTTCTCTGTGGTTTTCTCCAGCACTCAGGAGAGGTGAAGGACTACAGGACTTCATGGAGGAGAGGCTGTGGAGCTGGGCTTAGGCTTGCTAAAGGATCATATTTAAACCCAAAGGTTTCAGCTGTCCCCCTACACTCCAACGCGCTGCAGAGAGCCTGTACCTTTCTTGCCATTTCAATGTTGCCTGCAAAATAACTCTACAGATGTAATACACACATGTCAACCACAACAGGTTGCAGGGGAGGGTCAGGCACTTGGGTTTTTTCTCTATGTTATCACCTCTGAAAGGGAAATATTGATGAGTTTAGGACTTCCACTCAGTGTGGGTCATCCCACCCAACCAGAATACAACAGCTCTCACAGATGTGTCACAGGATGAGATACTTGTATTTCCTGCTGTTCATTAATTTCACCATTAATTCTAACATACTGATAGAAGCCTCTGTTCCAAAAGAAATCTCAAACATCCCTGAAGTCTGAGTTTTGTACGTTTAACACTGGATGTTTTCCATGTGTATGTAGTTTCAGTGGTACACAAGCTGTACCATACACAGCACCAGACATTAGGGAAACTGCAATTATTTTAGTTCTCTCTGTTGTCTACAGGCTGTGTCACTATGTGCCTATATTTCAAGCCAAATGAGGATTCACAGCTTGCAGGTACGTCATGATAGTGTCCCTTACTCCTTGGATCCTTCTGGAGAAAGCAGCAAATGCAAAGACTTCAGTGAGAATGAAACAAAGGTGAAACAAACATCAGGGAAGACACTGAAATACAAAGTCTTTCTCCAAACATTTAGACAATGTTGAAATTAATGAAAAACTTGTCCTCTGGAGCTAAGTTGAGATCTGAGTCAGGCTAAGTTAACTAAGGACAGGAAGAAATTGGAAAATTCTTAGTCCCAGATTAAAAAAATCCACTTGGTAAGTTACTTTTACAGCCTGGAAGTGCAAACTCCAGCCACTGATACCACTGCCCTGCTTCCAGAACACCAAAAGTGCCCTCAGAATCAGAGTGTAACTTTCACAGTAAGCTGGTGTTGGGGTTGGGGTTTTTGAGTCAAAAGTATTTGTGTCTTACCATGAGAGCTTCCAGCTTCACGAAGACCTTTTTATTTCTCAAAAAACCCCATTATTTCCTTTCCAGCACTCCAGGACTAAGAGAATCCATTTCGGCAAGGCCAGTCTGAAGCAGGTTCATGGTGCAAATGGTGCAGGAACATCTCCAGTCGCCTTGGCAAGACACTTGTGCAGTCTGTGCGCTGATGATGGTCACTGAAGCCCTTGGTGCACTGGCAGCCAGCTTGTCCTCTGTACTCCCCAAACACCCCAGGGTATAATTTTATGGCAAAGTGTTATAATATCTAAATGCAATATATTATAATGTATAAATATGACAAAGCAGTCAGAGGCAACGTTACACAGGGACAGTTTGTACAATCTGCCCTCACTCCACCTGAGAGCATCTCAGGAGGTGAGGTTGCAGTGGTGTGAGGAGGGGTCCTCCCACGAGTTATTTGAGTGTGCAAGGGTGACAGATGTGATATGCAACTTTGCTTCCAAGTTTAGATTATTCCAGAAGGTTTTAGGGTTTCATATGTTTTAAAGCATTTTCTGGTTCTTGGGAAAAGCCTGAATGTGTGCTCAAATTGTCTTCAACCTTCCCACGATGGAGGCCATGAACAATCACAGACATTTCAGATGTGCTCTGGTTTCTAAGAATGATTTTAAAGGGATTGCCAACACCTTCAGTGTATTAAATACAGCACTGAACTGTCAGTGACCAAACAGCCCCACAGGAGAGCTCCAGGCTTTGTCAAACTGAAGTGACATGAAACCAGCTTGGTTTAGCATCTCATCTTACCTAACTCACATAGCAGCAACTGGGCACAGCCCTGGCTCCCGCAGCACTGTGCACTGTTACCCCAAGTGTGTGAGGTATTACGAGCCACCACTATTCATAAGATCCATGCAGGAACACGGCAGGCACATCAGGTCATTACAACAGGGGCCAGAAGGCGACAGCTTCAGTGTGCTCCATGGTTTCAGTTCACACCATCTCCTCCTGCTCCACACCTCGGCCTCACTGCTGGTGATCTCCTGCCTGGCTCCTGGAGGGTGAATCCCACAAGTAAAAACCCAACAAGGTTGCTGTATCTTCAGTCATGGTAAAGAGCCTCTGTTCAACTGTATTTCAGGGCTGCTCAGCATCACAGCCTGGCCTTCCCTCTCTACTGACACTCAGACTGAACAGATTTCACAGAGTCACAGAATTGTAGGGGCTGGAAGGGACCTCCAGAGATCATCGAGTCCAAGCCCCTGCCAAAGCAGGTTCCCTAGAGCAGGTCACACAGGTCAGAGTCCAGACAGGTCTTGAATGTCTCCAGAGAAGGAGACTCCACAACCCCCTGGGCAGCCTGTTCCAGTGCTCCCTCACCTTGAAGAAGTTCTTTCTCACATCAGTGTTGAACCTCCTGTGGTCCAACTTGTGGCCATTGCCTCTTGTGTTCAACCCAAACCACTCGCTGCTGAGCCACACTCTGCACTTAGCCATTTCCAGCCGTGCAGCAGTCACACTGGCACTGCCATGTCCGCCAGGCTGCCCTGAGTCTCCACTCAGCAGATCCAGCTTTGGGGTTCCCCATATGTAAGTCACTGAACTGTGTGACTTGGGACGTGGCCTGGGAGGTGTGCGGCTGGGCAGCGGGAAAGCAGGAGCGAGCTCTGCGGTGCCTTACTGGGAACAGTGTGTGCTCCAGTAACACGACGCGTGCGTGCAGGTGCGAAGCGTAAGGAGGTCCATGAGCGGGCAGGGCTTGGCAGCAAGCCCTACCCAGGGAGGGAAGCGGAGCCAAGCACAAACTTCAGGCCCGCTTCCCCCGTGCGCAGGCGGAGCTGCCTGTCCGACTGGCACAAGCGGCTGCTTGTCTGAGCTTGCCTTGCGCTGGCACCCGTGAGCAGGGAAAACAAAGGTGCTTGAACGGAGCTGGCAGGAATCCTACCAGTGCGTTTGCTAAATGGATCCATTAAAAGGTAAACAGGGATCACGTTGCAGGGCATCACCATAAAATACCACCGGTGACATCTCAGCCGATTCCCCAACAGCACCGCTTCCTCCTCCTCCTCGCACCTGCTGCCTTCGGCACTGGCTGCCACCCACCATGTTGCTGCTCCTCTTGCAAGCCCTGTCCATGATCCTCTTGACTTTGAACCAAGTGGGTCACAGAATCACACAGAATATTGGGAGCTGGAAGAGACCTCGAGAGATCACTAAGTCCACCCCCCCTGCCCGAGCAGGATCATCTAGAGTAGATCACTAAGGAACATGTCCAGATTGGTCTTGAATGTCTCCAGAGAAGGAGACTCCACAACCTCTCTGAGCAGCCTGTTCCAGTGCTCCATCACCCTTACAGTGAAAAATTTCCTCCTTATATTAAGATGGAACTTCCTATGTTCCAGTTTGGAACCATTTCCCTCTGTTCTATCACTGGCCATCACTGAGAAGAACCTGGATCCTTTATATATTTATAAATGTTACCAACATCACACCTCAGTCTCCTCTTTTCCAAGACCCGGGTCCCCACCGGGTCCTTTGAGGGCTCATCATTATCCATCGGTCACTTGCAGCACTGCAGTCTCACTGCCAACTGAGGCATCCCTACATCTCCAGCACATTTTGGAGCTACACAACCTCTGCTTTAGGAAAATGGGACTCAGGTGTCACCTTGTCATCCCTCTGGAAGCCCTGGGGCTTGCAGTTTAGCCTTGATGGAGCTCAGGACAGGCCACACGGGTTACACCAGCCTTCCTCCTGCCTCACCGATACACATCTAGTGGGAGTCACCTCTCTGACTTTCAAATGAACATTTTCCTTCTCTTCCTGCTGCTGCCCCCCCTTGCTCTTCCCAGGGGCTCTCGGGAAGCAACCACAAACCCTTGGCTTGGTTCTCTCTGGAGAATTCCTTAAAGCCACAGCACATTCCCCTTCCTGCCACCAAAGTCCACAAAAGCTTGACAAGAACTGGTCAGGAGCTGGGGAAAGGTTTCGTGGTTTTACAGCTGTGGCTTGGCTGGCTGGCCTTATCTCAGCTCTTTACCTCTCCTGTTCTCTTCATGTGGGGTTTGCTCCCTCCAGTATGAAGGCTGGATATTCCCTATCTCTCTGTCCTCTTGGGATCTAGGCTTTAACAGCGGCTTCAAGGCGATAAATTAACACGATAAATTAGCTTGCTGGTAACATTATCAACTCCAGAGGAGGCAGCAACAGCCTTATGATGCACAGGAGAGAAGCAGAAGGCATCCCAACAGCTCTGCTCCGGGTCTGGCACAGACTTCTTGTGGCAACTGGGGAGCCACTTGCCTCAATTTCCCTGTCTGTAAAATGAAAATTACAGCACCCACTGTCTGAGACACTTAAACAATAATCTCTCTGGCAGGAGAATTCACTGCTAATCTGCACAGCACCATGTATGGCACATACAGAGCCGTGTATCTGCACTGGGAGCCTCAGCCACTGCTGGTGCCTCCAGCCAGAGCCTCAGAAAGAGCTGGTAGGAACACCAAAGTTGGGGGCGGCACTCTGGGTAGAGCTTCTTAGGGAACCTGAAGATAAATGCCATTCTGTATCCTACCCTAAAAGCCAATACAATATATATCTAACAGTTTTCAAGGCCATTCTGCTCATGAAACATGTAACAAAGAAACCATCTTGACAGAACAGGCACCCCATATATGAAACAGCAGCACTGTTAGAAATGTGAATCCTGCTTGAGCTCCTGAGTGTAAGAGTTTAAATTTCACTCCTTGAGAATAACTATGTAACGCACCTTTGAGACGAGCTTCTTTATTTTAGTTATACTGGAAAAAAAACCAAAACAAACCAAAGCTTAAATCCTGTCTAAAATCTGGGAAAAATAATCTTTGAATGGCAGAGCACCATTTTCTTTCAGGTGATTAGCACTACTTTGTTATTCCAGGTACATATTTAGGCTGTTCCACTTACACAGTTGCTTTAATATCAACCCCATTAGAACCTTTCTGATAGCTGAGCACATTCATAGGCGATCCCAAGCTCCTCCTCATGCCTGTGTGCACACATGAGACCCCTTTGCACATCCAGCTGGGTAACAAGGCTCGTGGTGCCATGGTCTGCGCTTCCCTCTCTCAATACACTGCACAAAGGCCACCAAGGAAAACGATGCTGTTGGAGCACACGCTCAGTAACACTCCTGCAGTTTGGAGATTAAAAACATTTATTTTAAAACTCTTTCCTGTTTCTTTGTCCCTGTACTGGTGAGCCAGTATGGTGGGTTTGTAATGTGACTTTGCTAAGAAGCAGCTAGAAGCTTCTTTGAGGTCCAACAGAGAAAATCCCAGCTGTGCTCCCAAGACCCAATTCCAAACCCTGTTACTGACAAGGCTGGGCCAATAGGTGCCAGTCACAGGCCTCTGGGAATCACATTTTAGACAGACAAAAATGCAAACAGCTGCATTTTTCCACCAGAGAAGGGAGTGAGAAGATTTGAGAAACTTTGCAGACACCAAGGTCAGTGAAGGGGGGAGGAGGAGGCATTGAGAGAAGATTCCTGGTGGCCTGTGGAGAATACCATGGTGAAGCATCCCCCTGGCCTCCAGCCAGGGTCACACTACCACAGCCAGACAGTTTGAAATCATCCTGGGAAGTGTCCAGTTCACCTTTCCCTAAAGGACAGAACCAGTTTGAGATGAGGAAGAGGAGGGTAAAACAAGCACAGGAGGCTCATAGAGCTGCGGTAACTTTTGTAGTAAGATGACCCTGGATTGCACTGTAAGTTAAACCAATTTTAAAAGAAATGCAATATGGAAAAGACTGGAACGATGACACAAACACAGCAGGAACTGTTCCCTGGATTTTCTGCTGGAGGCAGGCTACACAAATGCACTTCATTCTCCCACACTTTGTGTTTCGACCCATCAGAATGGTCCCTTTTGCATCCATGTAAGCCATCTAGAGCTAACCTGGCCTATCTTTGGGGTGTTGTCATAAAGTTCATGGGCACTGTACATGTGGAAACCTGGGACTGACAAGAAAAACCTGCGCAGCAGCTTAACACCCAGCAGGGTGGAAAAAAGGAACTTGAGGGCTTTTGTATTTTGCAAACAAAAGGAAGTTCATTACTATTGTTAACTCGCCATAGCATTATGTGCAAAAACACACCTGGAGCTCCAGAAATACCTTACCTTTTTTTTGTATCTACCAAATTTATTTGTAGAGCCATCCAAAAAACACTGGGTTTTCACTTACAAAATACTATGGAGCTCTTCAGAACTGTTTCATAAACCAAACTCTATAAAGACATCCACACCTACAGAAAGCATCAACTGTAATCGAGTCTCCAGGCTTTTTTTTTGGGTGTATTTAAGGAGTATTGACAGGACAGTTAAATCTGCCACAGTAATGCATAAATAGGTAATTGTCCATGTGCTGACTTCTCCATGTTAATAGATCTAGCAATCTCAAACATGTCTAATAGATTACACATCCCTGTAAGAAACCACAGATACTCCAGTTCTGTCTCATTTGAATATGGTTTTGAGGCATTCAAACAATTTAGAATATAAATGGGAGCAAACACTTAAATGAAATAAAATAAACATGAGGGCTTAGAGCTTCTGGAACAAAAATAAGGTGAAAACTGGGAAACTCGAGCCAGGGATGGCAGGCGAATGCACACAGGCAAGAGAAGCTGCACAAGCCACCGAGCTAGTTCATAACAACAGAGAGCTGCAGTTCACTCACTGTCTAGGCATCCCAGCAATAAAACACAACAGAAATGTTAAAATAATAACATTAATAAAAATAACCATGGGTTTGGGATTATTTTAGCCAAGAGGTTTTAACAAAATGCCACCGTTCATTCCTTGGCTGTGGTGGGATGCCTGTGTGCTCCGATTCCACGCCTTGGTCCCCTCATACTTTGTACAATTTGCAACAGTTAGGACTCGATAAATTCATCCCAACTATAAGAATTAATTCCAACAATCGTTTAATCTTCTTGTCACACTGTACCATACACATGTAGAAGACAATCCAAGATCTTTATTACTACCTCATTAAGAGTTTGCTATCTCGAGGTGTTCCCTCTGACCCAGATGTCATTATATGTTCTCATTTAGCAAAACACAACTGTTTTATAAAATGCTCATTTCCTTCTAATAAACATTAGGTTGTCTAGTCCTGGCCTCATCTAGACTTTGATTTTCAGGGTGTGAAGCACAAACGCCCCCCTAGTTAATCCAAGACACTGTTGTCCTTACGGGTGTTGCCGGGCTGGCAGAGTGACAAGAATTGTTCCCACTTAGTTTGTGTCAAAATGCTCTAATGTAGAAACATGCAACTGCTTGTCATCATCCAAGTGCTCATTTGGCAGCATAATTATTACAGTCCCGTGCTCAGGAATACCAAGCACACGGTTTTTACAGTGTTGCATTGCAAACACAAGTGTATTTCTAGGTGTTCTCACCACAAGTTACAGCCACACAAATTTTTTGAAAAAAATGCTGTACCTCTGCAAGGACACCTTCCTACTTCTGGTCCCTTATTTGTGGGTCCTACGCTGGGACATCTCACCAAGGGCATTGTTACAGTGAATCACCGAGGTTCCTGCTTCAAATGATCCCCAGTTACTGTTATAAAAGTTGCACAACGCATTCTCTAGATGTCTAAATAAGAGTTTTAAAGCAACACCTGAGAGCTCCATGTATATGTAAGTGTTCCTGTCATCAAGGTGTCTCAGCCTTTCAAGACACAGCCTGTGGAACAACTTGAACCCTCAGTACAAGCATTGCAGGCTCTGAGAGAGGGAGAGATGCCCAAGAAACATCCTAAACTGTTACCGGACTTGAAGGCAGGAACGTCCTTCAGAGAGAGGCACATGGAGCTGGGCAGCTGCTGACAGAGCATCGGCACAACCACAACTCCCAGCCCAGGGTCTGTACTTCTTCCTCCCTTGCTTCTCAAAAGCAGGAACAAAAGCACATCAAGAAAGAAATCCCGTTTGTCTAAGTCAAGAGACAAAAGTGAATGCAAACTTTGCATCCACCAGCACAGACTAATCTTTGGCAGGAGCACTTACTGTTTAAGGTAGCCTTACAGACACTTCCCTGGTTTCAGCTTCTGCCCTCGTGCTTCACCTGTACACAGTGCTGAAACCAAACCAGCCAATCAGCACCACTGTAACTGATTTGCTGGCATTGCTCCCAGCACCCTCCTGAAGTCCAGAAGTTCAGCTGGTCACTTCCAGCTCTTTTACCTGCTCTCCGTGCAGGTTTTCAGCCTGGACCTGCTGCAGTGAGTGCTGGCAGCCTCTCTACTCACACTCTACTCACTCTGCTCTGATGGTAATTAAGAATTCCTGCAATAAAAACATCCAGAAAAGCAATGTGTGCACCTGTACCTTGTGCTTCAGTTTTAGCCTAGTATACTCACTGGTATTAAGTAATACCAAGTGTGCTACTGGGGGTACAACTGTCCCTGGGTGACCTCCTGCATGAGGTGAGCTCCTTTGTCAGATGTCCCCAGTCATTTAGCACTGCCAACTCCCTAGAACTCCTCCTGGCGTTTCCCAGCTCTGAGCTCCTGTGGCAACAGGCTGATCAAGTGCCACCTTTACGGGGTTTTAGAAGCATCAAATCTTTGTTCAGAGCATGAGACAGCAAGACTGAAACTGATGTTGAACATGTAATATATTGCCATCAAAATATGGGGGCCAAGATTGCAGTGCCTTTTAAAATACAGATTTCCTGATTTCAAAGTATCTAAAGGCATGAGGACACAAGGCTTGAAGAAACACATGTGTTGAAGTCCAAGCAGGACAAAAGGCCACAACAGTAAACTGAGGCCAGACAGTAACTGAGGCTAATCCCACTCTGGTCCACCAACACAACTGTGCCCATTTACAAACTGCTATGGGAAAAGGAAATGGAAACCAAGAAGTGACCAAAGATCCTCACAATTATCGGTTAGGTTATCTGCAAATAATTCTGGTAAGAAACTAAGGAATGGAGCACCAACAGATAGCCTGAAGTTCAAGACCGAGTCACTACCTTTAGCTGTCACCTCCACATTGGCTTTCGCCTTCCTTTTCCCCATGGCACGTGAAGTCCTGGGTCTCCACAGGGCAGAGGCAGCGGTACTGGCCTGACCAGTGGCTCTCCTCATGGCTAGCAGAAGTTTAGAGTATGCAGCAGCTGTGAGCAAACACATTCTGCCTCTCTTGCACGCTTCACTGCCAAATTGTTCACCTTGCAGACAAACAGGAACCGGCTTTTGTGCTCAAAGGGTGTTTATGTCTTGCATAATTGATTTAAGTTCCTATTCTGCCACCATCGAACTCCACAACAAGCTATTAAAGGAATTTCCAAGGTAGAGGGTCTGACTCCTTGATCAAGGAGCTTCCCTGGAGAGACCTTGCCATCAGAGGGTTACCAGGGGCCAACCCCACTTTTGCCCTCCCTCTCGCACTTCCCACCCCATTTGGAGTAACAAGGATGGCCACAGCCAGCAGCCGCCACGCAGGAGAGGAGAGCTCACAGGAAACAGACAGGACTCACCCCCTGCCAGAAAAGCAGAGATGAAAGCACAGCTCATCACTACCCCCAAAAGACAGAGGAAGATGACACAAACCGTAAGTGATTTCAAAGAGATGGAGAGCAGTAATTCCAAATTAACCACTGCAAATGCAGATGAGCTTTACGAGACCAGCCGAAGTGTCAGGTCTTTCAGGAGCATAAAAGCTTTGCTGAAAAACCCAATACTGCAATTAACTCCATCCATGGGGACCCCCAGAGCCATGGCTGGGCTCCACCCTGACAGACAGGGTGTCCTGCCACACAGCCAAGAGGCAGCTACAGAAGGTGTAGGTGCCTGGCTTCACACGCCTTTAAAAGACCATTTTTGTGTCAGTGCTTCACAAGACAAAACATATCGCAACGTGTCATAGTATAACCTGGGGGGCTACACAAGATCACCTCCCAAGAGAAAGCTTCAGAAACACAGTGCAAAGCTGGAACTTTGTGTCTTTAAAATGTTTTACTGCATCAGCATCTTTGCTAATTAGGATTTTTAATGCAGACATAAGAGTTAGGGCCATTCAAACAGGATACGTGACATGGACAACTCAGCCACAAAATCATGGAATCCTACCATGGAATCATAGACTGGTTTGGGCTGCTGGTGACTGACACTGTGTTAACTCAATTCCACCCAGAAATGAACTGACACCTTTATTTAGATTTATCAATTAATTGCCACAATCCCAGTGGGTAACAACCTACACTACTGAAATAACTGCTGAAATCTCCCACCAACCATGGGATGTCATCCTGATACATCTCCAACTGGAGCAACAAATAGTGAAACAGCACTTCAGGAGGCAGCAAGCTTGGATTCAATGGGAGCTCACCTTAAAGACAAGGAAGGTGAGTGTGCAGGTGGGGGGGTGGGGGGTGTTTACTAACAGAGAAAAGAAAAGGAAACAAAGAGGAAATTTAGGAACGTGCCAAATGCAAGGACGTTTATTTTTATGTGTTCGCAGCAGGATATTCCCCTGCTGCTCAGAATTACTGTATGATGGGTTTACTATCACATCTCAATAAAGAGGGACGTTGTTCTTTGCACTTGATCTGGATTTCTCCTTGTCATTTACTGGAAAAAACCCTGATACTGTCTCTGGAATTAAAACTTCCCCTGGGGTTAAACAATTCACACAGCGATGATTTCTGAATGCCTGCTACTTGCACACAGTTTCAATTACATAAGTTTTATAAAGGTCAAATATGTTTCTTAACTGTGCTGAAGCCAACTTACAGCCATCAAAACTAACCTGAGAGATTACATAGGCAAGTTAACCTGCCTAATTTCAAGTCTGTAATTATTAATGCAATTACATTCCTATTCTGCCTGTGCTCTGTGGTCTATGAAATAGCATTTGCAGCTTACAAAAGTTAAGTAAGGCTAATTTTTCATTCACATATGATCTCCATCTATATTTGCTTTATGAATATTAACCTGAAATTAAGTCAACAGGAAAGTAAAAAAGAAAACAATCGAGTATTTTCAGAGGCAACGCGTGCCCGAGCCTCCCGACAGCTCCCGTGCTTCTGCATTATTTTCAGATACACACACGGATTTTCCCCTTCCCATTGCTGTTTAAATTGTGTACATAAAAGAGAGAAATCCAACTTTCTAGGGAAAAGCATGGCTTGAACTGTGGTGGGGATCCATTTCTTATGTATCAGTCTAAGTCATAAACAAGATAACAGCTACAAGTTAAATACTCCCAACCTCCACTGCTTCAGTTTTGGTGATAACTGGCAGAGCACATTGGAATCTCACTCAAAAGACACATGAATCCAAGTGTGGGGAACCACAACCTCCCTCACCGTGCATTTCTGTATGCAGCACACAACTGTCTTCAAGAAACCCAGTTTCAGACAGACCCACTGACCTTGCTCCACCAGAAACAGTGGATAAACTCTATAAAGAAGCTACACATCACAGTTGCAATCCAGTAGGTCTCAGAATAATCCCCACCCCAACTACCAGTACTGAACCAAGTCAGGTCCATGAGGGCATTATGGTGAATTCAGGGGTGTCTGAAGCTTCTGGTCAACTTGATTCCAATCCTCAAAATTCCACATAAAAGGGCAGTAACTAATGGCTTGGAAGAATAAGTCTTGAAAGGGCCCATGAATTAGGGGCATCGGAGCCATGACAGTTGCTGCCCAAATCATCTCAGAATAGCACTAATCATTTGAAAAGCAACAGAAAAGGATGCTGGGCAGAACTTGAACTGAACACCAGTAATCAAGTAAGAAAAAAATGAACAATGTGATTTTAAAATTGAAGCTGAACTTTAAACTGAACTTTTAAATAACCAGGAAAAGGAAAGCTTTAAAAAAGGAAGTGAATTGTGTTAACTATCACCAAGAGGCATACCCAAACCCACTGCGGATGCACACAAGTGGCTGAAGGACACGGGCAGCTTCCAAACATACCACCTGGAATGCACTACTCCTGGTTGAAGAGTGTTCCTTACAGAGATCATAGAATCATAACATTGTCTTGATTGGTAGGGACCCTTTAGATCACAGAGTCCAACCATCACACTAACCTGCCATCCACTACTACACCATGTCCCTCAGCACCACATCTAACCATCTTTTAAACACCTCCAGGAAAGGAGATGCCACCTGGGCAGCCTATAGTCTAGTGAAACTACCCTCTTCAGGAGGAGGTTTTTCCTAACATCCAAACTCATTTCTTTCTGATTTCCTCCTTTTAAAAAGGAAACCATCTAACTTTTGGGGCCTTGAGCAGTATAGTCTAGTGAGATGTGTCGCTGCCCATGGCAGGGGGTTGGAACTTGACGACCTTTAAGGTCCCTTCCAGCCTGAACCATTCTATGATAACTTTCAGGTACAAATAAGCATCTGATATCAGAAGCTCTTCACTAGATACTAATTTTAATTGGAATTCTAAGCAATGGCACCTCTCCTAGAATTCTTTTCATTACTTTCCTCTCCCCTAAGTTGCGTTATATGTTTGCGCCTTACATTAGCTAACATAAAGTGACTGAGACACCCTCAGCACAGCTGTGACCATATACCACAGCTATCTTCTGTACTTCAGGCAACATGTCTGAACCCCAGGCTAATCCTCTAAACTTGACATTCAAAATCTGCTGGGAAGAACCTACCTCTCCACCTTCGTGCAGAAAAATAAACCCAACCCCTCTCAATTCCTTTGGCGACTCTTCTCCAACGAAGCAGTTCCTAAGTACTCTTGTGCTGTTCTCAGTTGCAGTCCACGTTAACCTCAGCTTAACCACCGGCCACCATGTGATTGCCACAGTCCTCAGAAGGCTGGAGGTAATTGTGCAGGGCCAGACACACCGGTGCAGTCTGCTGGTGAAGCCAAATGAGTAGGTGTAAAGACTCTACAGTCTCTGTGCATGGCAACTTTTGCACCACTTAACAGGTATTTGTTGGAAGACTGAAACACAGCTGTCCTAGAGAGATGTCTAGACAGAAAACCTTCCCTGCAGAGAGAATCTTTTCTTAAAGGACACACCCAAAACTCCAAAGGTTTAAGTCTCCTCATATTGGTCTGTTACTCCACAGCAACAGTCTCAGAAAGCCATGCTCATTTTTGTTTTCTAACATTCCCACTTGGAACGTGATGCCAGATTATTTCCAGTGCAGGGTTTGGGATTTTCGAGGCCATTGCTGTTATTTTATGTATTGGTTTCTTTGACCCACCAAGTATCTCCCCAGTCTTCCAGGTAGACCCCCCGAGATGCACTTACCAGGAGAGAATGAAGCTGCTTGCAAGGTTTTTGGGTATTTTCATGCAGTAAATATGCCCTAAATAATGACAATTAAATGTTCTCGTATGCTTGAAAATCAGCTGATTGGATTCATGTGTTGCTGGTTGAATACATTCAGATCTTTGCTATGAAAAATACAGCTCTAGGAACCACCTCTTTATAAGCTTGTTGGAACCCAGTGATAGGACAGTGCAAACAGGACTTATGTTCTGCTTCATCAAGAAGTAATTCCCTCAGGCATTAAGATGTACTATAAAATCTTTTAATATATTGAGCAATTTCATTAAGTTCTCTGTAAAGAAAGCAAAATACAGCATGAAATACAACAGCTTTTAAAACATGCCAGGGAATTTCAGTGGGAAGGTAACAAATTAGGTAAGCCTGGGGCCTATTACACATTTAAAATGTTGGTTGAGGCATTAAACCACAGAAATTTTCTTTTATAACATGATTTAAGATCTATTGTTCATGAATGAGAGCAAACATTTACTCTTTCCTGATAAATATTAACAACTTTTTTTTTTAAAAAAGGCATTTCCCTGATGACTGAAACACTTTCTAAGGTAGAATCCAAGCATTGTAGCTCTTTACCTCCAAATAAAGCAGAGACAAGTATTACTGGAGAGATTAAACACACATGAACACTACACAGCAGAGATTCCCACTTCCAGAATTCTACTTTTTCCTGCTTTTGAGGGAGCTGTTGTGAGCTCGAACTCTGTTCTGCACAGAAGAAGCGATCTTCATAGACGCCTTCTTTGCGAGAGACCTTTCCACAGCTCCGTGTTTCCATAGCAACAGCTGAGCATCCTCACCGCCCGTCAGCAGAGACTCATCTGTCAGGTTCCAGCAGAAGGAGCGCACGGTGGCAGCATGCCCTCCACAGAGGGTACCCGCCAGGCTCAGTCCATCCCTGCCGCAGCCGATTAGGTGAATGTTGCCTGTCGACGTTCCCCCAATAAGAAAGAGTTTGTCCGCCCTTTCATGGTAGAAACCACCTACCAGGTAATGCAAGCTGTCCTTTCCAGCACAGACTGCATCTCTGACATCCAGAACACGCAGTAACGTTATTGGGTCCTCAGTATCTAACTGAGCAGTGTCCCACCAACAAAATCCCTCATCATGGGTCACGCAGTAGACTTGTTTATAATCTTTCCCAGACCAGCCAATAAAACTTACTGATGAATCTGAATTGCAAGTTGATATTAAAGCATCATCTTCATTATCCTTGTTAATATCAAACGTGTTGACTAGCCCATCAGTAGACCCAGAAACTACCAAGCTGGGTTCGATGGGATGAAAACAAATTCTAGTGATATCATCATTGTGACTTTCAGAATAGACTCCCAGGGGTTCTTTAGTTGTGCTGGCACAGTCTGTACTGCCTCTTGCATCCCAAAACACCAGAAACGTGTCGTTTTCAACTTTTTCTGTTCCAGCACAGATGATGAGGTCATTGCTGTTGATATCAAAACTGATGAAGACATTGGAAGGATAGCCACTAAATACCTGTGCAGCTTTCGGAGTCGCTAAGCGAACATCCCAACATTTCACTGTACCATCGCTGCATGCTGAGAACACTAGGCTGGCACTCGCGTGTGCAAACCTGACCCCACTGAGTACCGCAGGCCGGGCACTGTACTCTCGCAGGAAGGTTAATGTTTCCCTGTTGTACACCCTAATTGACTTATTGGAACACGAAACTGCCACAAAGCGACTGCTTTCAGCCTGTGCAGGTTTGGAAAGGTCTATATCCAGCAAATAAGCAGGTTCCTCGCTTAGCGTAGAACGCTTGGCTATGCGCAGACCAGCAAGCTGCTCCTCAACCTTCTCCACCGCAGCCATCTCCAGCGCTGTCCCTAACGCTGTCAGAAACCTGTAATAAATAAAATCTGAGGTGAGTTTTAATTAGAGCACCATGAAATAATACTAGCTTTAAAAATATGCATGAAAGAGCATCTTGCACAGAGATAATGCATCGAGTCCAAATTCAATTATTCTGATGTCTTACCCACTACAACTAATTTACAGAAACAGAGAACCAGAAAGGGCTCCCCGAGTTAAGGAGTTCAGTCTCTTGTGACTGTCAGCACTACATCATATAATCCCCTTAAAAGATTAGTCTGTCTGTGAATCCTGTGAAAGTCACTTAGCTAAATATGCTTTATTATTTTTTATAAAGTAAATAGTAAAGTGATGTTTTCGACAAGCAGGAAGAAAATTAAGTCATCATCTCTACCTAAGGAGGAGTAATTTCTAACAGCCAAAAACAGCTGCATCAGAACAACGGCAGGAGACTTCTTCAGTGAACTTCTTTGCTGGGGAACGTGCAAAGGGTAGGCAGAGGACAAGGCCAAAATTATGGAGAACTATGGGCTAAAAGGGCCAGATGAGATAATTTTACAAGTATTTAGGTGCCAAATGATGCACATAAACATCTGTCAGCATACCACAGGCCACCTAAACAGGCTATATGACATCACTGGAATTCAGCACCTTTGCCTTTTTCATCAATTCTCTTAACAACTGAAGTGTTATTTTGAGCCTTATATAAAACCAAAAAACCACAGCTCTTAGTGCAACTGATAAAAGCATTCTCTTCAGTGGCAGTTCTTCTCTGGCAGTACTGACCTCCCCTAGAAGCCCATACTATTCCAGATACATACACAAACTCAAATTTTACCAAGCAAAACAAAAATTAAGCAGTATTTTCTGAATCCTTTCATGCATGGACTCAGTTAAAAAAAAAAAAAGAGCTCTTTCTATAACAGAAAGAAAAATTCAATTCTGTAATTGCAGTAAAGGCTTTCATTGATTTAGAGTCAGAAAAAGTCCTGAAGCCTTTAAATGGCTGTAAAAGAGATATTTACTATCATAAACAATGCATGATTTCAGTGAGGTCCCAAAATATAACCATTTTCAAGACAGATGCAGGTGAGGTATGTTAGGGAAGTATGACCATCCACATGAATGACTTCTGTAAAACTGCTGGATCGATTACACCTCTCTTCTGTGTTAAAAAACCAAACTTTGAGGGAATCCCAGCAGGTTCTAGGGGGGTCAACTCTCCCATGAGTTCTCACCGGTGCAGATACTGCAGGTAATGCACATCAGGATAAAGCAGTACTCCAACATCTCCTTAGTTCCTTACAGACCAATCCTAGTTAATGCATGAATGAAAGAAGCCTTTTTGAAAAAAAATCCAAACAGAAAGGGAGCAAAAGTCAGACAGACAGAGAATGCAAGAAAATATTCTCAAGCCTTCCTAGCTGTCCCATAGGTTTTTCTGCAAATTCTTCAGGCTGGATTTTTAGGAAAGGAACTACTTGTTTTAGGTAACTATTTTAACTGTAGATAAGAGACCAGCAGCAAAGGTAACATAGCTCTAACACAACTACATTCTGCTTCCTTCTCGGTGGAGTTTGTAGTTTAAGGGTTTTGCTTTCCCCCCTCCTATTTGGTATATACAAATATTAATGATGCCATGTGACAAACAAGCAAATTCTTAAAAAAACAGCTTAAGTAGGCACATTCAAATCTTAATTCCCAAGTCACAAATAATCTCACTAAGCTATTTGCCTCAGTAATATCCCGACAATGAGGTCCCCAGGTTAATCTTCTACATCAAAGCAGCCTTCCAGAGCACATCTACAAGTAATTTTTGCCATAAAATGCAGACATCCTGTGGAAACTCCTTTCCCCTCCGAGGAGAAGTCCAACGTGTTTTCTGGCACCAGGCTGCCTACAAGCCTACCCACAGACCTTGCTCCTTCCTTACTTTTCTGGGTATGTCCTCGAGCAGAACAAGGTTTTACTAAAACTATTCTATAAAGTGAACAGTTCTCAAACACAGTTCACTACACTGCTCAAATACAAGACTATTTAACTTCCATACAAATTAAAAATTTAAGAAATACTTTAGTAACATTAATAAGGGCAACTTTTACTTAATCCAAATTACTGAAGAATTACAATGGCAGCTTCTGTTTAAATGCCATTTGAAAACCAGATGCTTGCAGGTAGAGAAAGGAGTTTTCATAAGCCAGCTACCCTGTAGTGCTATGGTTACTAAAAACATTGGTTCTGCCTGTAAACCTTTTGTAAGAAAAATGTAGTTTTCCAGACTGACCCAAATTTCAAGCTCTAAATATTCAGACTTTTTATATTCCAAAGGCCAAGTAAACTCCAGACAGGCACGCTCCTGACAAATGTGATCCATTTGGAAAGCAAGCTGCTGTTGTTTAAATATTACTGACTTTGACAGACTATTATTCAATGAGCAGTTTCTACAACACTCATGTCAGAACTTTCACTGCTGCGNAGAGTCTGCAAAAGCCCGTTCATTCAGATGTAATAATATTTTCTGGGAAATAAAATTAGCTCAAGATAGCTTTAAAGCTTTTACCCTCGAATGACATAGGTACAGCTATTCTGTAATTCCAGTTAGATGTGCAATTTATACCATCAGGAAGCTGGAGGGTGCAGTTTTCAATTCCATTTCCATTGTAACAACTAAGAATCCTCAAAATTGCACTTGATGGCAAACAGGCTTTTGCTAAAATCCTCAGTAAAATGTCTGCCCTAGTAAGAAATTCTTGTGACTATTATGAAATTGTGATTGAAGGTTATATAAACAACTCATGCTCAAACTTAAGGGTGTAGCGGCCAGCCCTTCCTTTTCAGAAGGGGAAGTCAGTGTTGTATTTTGATGGGAAAGTTTAAATGGCAGGAATAGGATCTGTGTTAAATTTATGAGACAAATAGGAAACAATGGTCTTCCAAACACAATAGAAGATAACTAAGCACTGGACCACAGCCATCTACAAAGCACATGTTGCTCTGCACTGCAGAAGTGGAGCATTTTAAGTTTAGCACTTCTTAACTTCAACAATTCAGGTTTCTGTTTTGTTTCTGCCACAGAGAATCCACTGGCAAAGTCAGGATCTTTGGAACATGACACAGTTTGGATATAGCACAACAGCCAGCTGCTATGATCAATGAGGAAAACAGCTCATGCTAATGTGACAACAGTCTGACAGACAGACTTTGAAAGGCACAGACAGCTTGCTCTTGAACTGTTCTACTCTCAGAAGAAACCACACAGAGCACTGGACAAAACCTCTTTGCCCAAGGTACCTACTTCTCTCAGAACATGAGGTAGTTGATTAAATTCAGGCTCCTCACTTAATTCAACTCACAGCAGCCCATGGTCTGGATCTACAGCCTCCATGCAGACAAAATCCAGGTGATGTGAAGGACCAGGAAAACAACACCGCTGATGACACACGAGTGTCTGGCTGTGGCTGGTCACCTGGGATTGGGAGAAAAGTCCAGTCCCATCCTCAGCACCCACCCTTCCTTTTATGTAACGCTAATCTGCACCCACATCTGCAGTCCCTGAACTAGGTACAACCACCTTTTACAAAGTAACCCCGAAACATCCATGCTGCTGCACCCAGCCCTCTGGAACCACATCGACAAGATCTTTTCTATGGATTGACAGCAGAGTTACATGTAACCCTTGCATGTCTCCTGGAAATCACAGCTACCTGAAACAACAAACTTCCTGAAGGACACTCAAAACTCACTGTATCTTGGGAACTCAGAATAAATACAGTACTCAGAAATAACCTAAAATATTTTCACCTCCAGGGCATCGTACAAAGCTCTTATTTCAAAAGTGTGATTCTCTCTGCCAAAGAGAAGGGACAGGATTTTCAGGGGGCCTCTGTTATGTGTTTCTCTGTAGTGGACAGTGGAAACACCCACAGAGTAAGCCCAGCAGCAGACAACCAGGGTGCTGAAAGCAGCCTTTCCAATGATGGAGAAACAGAAGGAGAGCACCTACCTGCACATACTAAACATTTCTTATTGTCTCCACATACACCGCTGTGCTCTTCGTGCACTACTCTAAGCATTGCAGTCTCAACTCCAGCCAACAGGCTCCTGTTTTTCAAAAACTAAACAGTAATTCATAAGTTATTTTCCTTCTCCTTCTAGTGGCATAAACAAGATGCTGCCAAATTGCACAGCTCTCTTTTCTAAAAGGGAAACAACATATAGAAATGTAAAATTACCTCTCTGAAAAATACTGTGGGAAATGTGGGAGAAATGGAACTCTACCTCAAAGATTTAGATGGTAGCGTAAGAGTAGGAGTGTAGAAACATGTAGTACAAATGAAAACAACCTGTAGTTCTGGCAATCTTCTCTGAAGAGGTCAAATACCCAAAATAGCAAGGGATTTGAACAGCAGTAGATGAGATCTTGCACTGTTCTTTCCTATTATAAACAATGCAAACAGACCCTCCCTTTATTTTCACTATTATTAAAAAGTTCAAGAACAACCTAAGAACAAACCTGGAGCTCTGGGCAGTGGAAAGCAACTCATGCATGCAACATTACATGTGGTTTGCATTTTAAAACAAGGCTGCAAGGCGCAGGGCTGGCTGAGGAGAACGCATTAGCACGCTGCACTTCACTAATGCAAAATGCCTTCAGAGACCTCTCCTCACTGGCACCACTTCACAACGGAAGATGGATCAGCCAAACGATCTAAGCACTGAGGGGAAGCACAAAACACCCACCAGGCATGCATAATTTCTGCAGGATACAAACTCTTACAGATGATTTTGTTATTTTACCAAAGCAGGGAGATAAGGTGTTTTTCCAGAATCCCCACAAAGCCATTTTAAGGCAAAGAGAATAGCATTTAGTCTATCAAGCAGGAAGGGAATAAGAAGTGCAAAAGGCTACGCTGAGGTGCAGAGGCAAGATATAAACTGCCACGAGAATTATTTCATCCTTTCAAATCAGATACATCTAGTTTCCAAACGTAAAGCACAGCAAGAAAAATACTCCATGTAATTTTGCATTTGCAGTACAGAGAAAAACACTGTGTCAAGAGAGCAGAAAGAGGGAAAAAGATAAAACGCTGCCACAACAAAGTCTATGTGGGAAGAGCAAAAAAAATTAGGTCTACCAAACTATTTGCCTTCCATGAAATCAATTCCTACCCTCCCACCAGTACAGACCTTGGGGGTACAATCCTGTTCAGGATGGAGAACAGCTGTAGGTGGGACAGAGAACCAAGGAAATGGCCTTAAAGAACAGTATCGGTTAGAGCTAGACTAATAAAAGTCAGAGCTAGGAGAGAACAAAGGGAAAACTTCACAGGTGCTCAGCGGTTTGGGGCTGAATAAGTTTTAAAAAAGGAAACCACAACTTTTGTACCCATCTTTTGGGAATGTAAGCAGGTGGTCATGGCAATACAGAAACAGCATCTCTTTTTGAAAATTATGCCACATATCCAGGAGAGAACACAAAAACAAGATTTGATTTGATCAGGTTTCAAATGCATAAATCATAAACCCCACTGTTTCCAGCACAAATCCAGACTGCAGCCCTATACTAGCTACTATGAAGAAAATTCACCCTACCCCAGCCAAACCCAGCATGTTCTGCACCCCTTATTCCACACCATTTATGTCATGCTTAGGTCCCACGCTATTCAATACATCCTCACTAACCACTACCCCCCTTTCCACCCTTTAATATAACTCACAAATATCATTCCTCCAGCCTATGGACCATCCCTGTCAAATGTTTGTAAAGTGCCCAGTGAGTTCACTTAGTTCGTGACTTTAGGCTCCAGCTGCTTGGGCTTGGTGGTTATTGAGGACAGGAGAGGTTGTATGTTGCATGAGGTTACCAGGCACCAAAACCAGCTCAGGTTGGGTCACTGCTGCACCTGCCCTGCTTCTTATAAGGTTTGTCCAGGTGGTTCCTGCTACAGTAATTCCAATAACACACAACTCAAATCCCAGGTTAAAACAATTTGTTTCCCTTACAATTTACATCCCTGGTCCCTCTGGACCAGACCACCAGGTTTAACATTCATTGAAGTGAAGTCCTCCCTCCTCCAAGCCAAGCTCTGGCTTGGACTTACCCACAAGCTGCAGTCCCTTTGGGGTATACCTACTCCATGTGGTGCCTTATCTACAAGCCACAGTCTCTCCATGGGTATACCTGCTGGAGCAAAGCCTTATCAACAGCCATGGTCATTCTGAGATGCACCCACTCCTGTGTGAACTCATCCACAGCTTCAGTTCCAGCCCGTCTGGTACAGCAGCACAGAAACAGCAGCGCTGCCCTGGCCATCTGCCAGCCCAGGCACATCACCACTGTTGTTATCAAAATGCTCCCAGGCACAGCCCAGTAAGATGATAAGCAGTACAGCACTACAGTCTGCTGCAAAAGCAAGAAGCAGCCACTAATGAGCACCAGACTCTACTATACAGTAAGGCTGGCAAGTCCCATGGCAAGCACAGGAGCCTGCCAGTTAAGAGCTAAACAGCAATAAGAGCTATAGATTCGACCTAGCACGTTCCAACGAAACCTGTCGTTATTTCAAACCCTTCAGAAGCCCATTTGGGCACACAAGATTGTTGTGGTACTTTACCCTAGCTGGCAGCTAAGTGCCAGTGGCACAGAGCCATTTGCTCACTCCCTCCTGGTGGGATGGGGAATCAGAAGAGTAAAGGTAATAACACTTGTGGGTTGAGATAAAGACAGTTTAATAGGTAAAGCAAACCCAGGAGTTCATTTCCACTTCCCATGGGCAGGCAGGTGCTCAGTCATCCCCAGGAACGCAGGGCTCCATCACACCTAACGATGACTTGGGAAGACAAACACCACCACTCCCAATATCCCCCCCTCCTCCCTTCTCCCCTCAGCTCTGTATGCTGAGCATGACACCATATGGTATGGGATATCCCTTGGGTCAGCTGTCTGGCTGTGTCCCCTCCCAACTCCTTGTGTAGCCCCAGCCTCCTTGCTGGTGGGGTGGGGTGAGGAGCAGCAAAGGCCTTGGCTCTGTGTAAGCACTGCTCAGCAGCAACAAAAACGTCCCTGTG